>SJYA01001296.1:2714269-2845511 GCA_006410615.1 Neotragus moschatus | reverse complement strand
GAATCAGATAAACCTAGGTTAAATAACCACTGCTCCATCCATCTGCCAGAAGACTTTTCTGTCTCTCCTTCCCCACCCCACTCCTGCCTGGCCTCTAATCCCACTGTTATAGGTGCTCATAGCCTCGGGGCTTCTCTTGCTCTAAGGCAAGTGACCCAGCTAAGTCTTGTCCCTCTAGTCTGCAAAGCAGGAAAAATGGCACCCAGGATTAGGAAACTGCAATGTGGTATTATTTGTCCAGCGACCAGTGCCTGGCCCATGATAGGTGCTTGCATGCATATTCAGTCACTTCAGTCGTGTCTGACTCTATATGACCCAATGAACTGTGGCCTGCCAGGCTCCTCTGTCCATGGGGATTCTCCAGGCAAGAATTCTGGAGTGGACTGCCATTCCCTCCTACAGGGGATCTTCCCAGTCCAAGGATCAAATCCATGTTTCCTGCGTCTCCTGCATTGGAGGTGGATTCTTTACTGCTGAGCCGTGAGGGAAGCCCTCGTTAACTGTTATTTCCCATCTTTTTCTCTAGCTCAATTTTTCTTGTAGGATGACTCTTGCCTCGTCTTTACATTACTGCTGCAGACAACCAAGCCTCTTTTGAAAGCTGCTCTCAGTGTCCATCTTCAGCCATGAGTCGAGCTCCACTCTTGCACTGGCTCCTGCTTTTGGTATATTTCCATTTGGAAGTCAACTCATCCTCCAAGTGACCCAATTGTGAACTCATCTTATTCACCACCAAATCAAATCACCCTTCCTGTTTCTCTTTTTTCTATTAACAACACAACAATGTGAGGAGCTATTGAAGGAAATGGGGCTGTTTGTGAATAAAACTAAATTTGAAGCATGGGGATATGGGATCATTTCTCAAACTAGCTGTCCTGTAGAAGAGTATTAGACCCTTCAGAAGGCTATACAAGAGGTTAAACGGAGACTAACTGGGGCACAATCTGGAAGAAGCAAACAAATGAAAAGAGCTATTCAGTTTCAGAGTAAGAGGTGCGCAGAGACATAATGAAGCAGAGGCTGAGTGGACACAGATCGGGGAGTCCTAGAATGGCTCCTATGGGGACCACAGTAGTAGATAAATTAGAACAACTGTCACTCAAGAGGTTTCCATAGGCATGGCCCTTTTGAAAACTATAGAGAACAGAACTTGTAGAAGTATATACTTTACTTTTTATTCAAGTGTATATCTATCATAGCTTTTAATGGGACTTATGAATTATCTATGCTTGTGGAGAGAATATGGGAAGAAGAGGGCCTGATACAATTAAAGACAGTTATTTAAAACTATAGATCTGATTGTGCTTAAACTGCTTAGTGGTTTCTTATTGTTCTTAAAATAGAGACTACAATCGTCGTGTGGCCTCAAGGACCGCCATGCCTTTTACCAGCTCCCTTTGGGCTCCTGCCCCTGTCTTACTGTGGCCTCTCCTCACAATGGCCTTTGTACCTTTACCTGGTTAACTCCTTCCTTCTCATCCCTAACAATCTGCTCAAATATTACTTCCTCAAAACAATCTTTCCCTGTCTCCCACGCTACATCCCCCATTACAGGTAACCCTAGCACTCTATACTTTTCACTGGTTACCATCTTCACAGTTCAGTTCAATTGCTCAGAAGTGTCAGACTATTTCTGACCCCATGGACTGCAGCATGCCAGGCTTCCCTGTCCATCACCAACTTCCAGAGTCTACTCAAACTCATGCCCATTGAGTCGGTAATGCNCTAGCACTCTATACTTTTCACTGGTTACCATCTTCACAGTTCAGTTCAATTGCTCAGAAGTGTCAGACTATTTCTGACCCCATGGACTGCAGCATGCCAGGCTTCCCTGTCCATCACCAACTTCCAGAGTCTACTCAAACTCATGCCCATTGAGTCGGTAATGCCATCCAACCATCTCATCCTCTGTTGTCCCCTTCTCTTCCCACCTTCAATCTTTCCCAGCATCAGGGTCTTTTCAGATGAGTCAGCTCTTTGCATCAGGTAGCTGAAGTATTAGAGTTTCAGCTTCAGCATCAGTCCTTCCAATGAATATTCAGGACTGATTTCCTTTAGGATTGACTGGTTGGATCTCCTTACAATCCAAGGGACTCTCAAGAGTCTTCTCCAATAACACAGTTCAAAGGCATCAATTCTTTGGCACTCAGCTTTCTTTATAGTCCAACTCTCACCTCCATCCATACATGACTACTGGAAAAACCGTAGCTTTGACTAGATGGACCTTTGTTGGCAGAGTAATGCCTCTGCTTTTAAATATGCTGTCTAGGTTGGACATAGCTTTTCTTCCAAGGAGCAAGCATCTTTTAATTTCATGGCTGCAGTCACCATTTGCAGTGATTTTGGAACCCAAGAAAATAAAGTCTCTCACTGTTTCCATTGTTTCCCAACTATTTGCCATGAAGTGATGGGACCAGATACCATGATCTTAGTTTTCTAATGTTGAGTTTTAAGCCTACTTTTTTTCACTCCTCTTTCACTTAAATGAAGAGGCTCTTTAGTTCCTCTTTGCTTTCTGCCATAGGTGTGGTGTCATCTGCATATCTGACATTATTGATATTTCTCCCAGCAATCTTGATTCCAGCTTGTGCTTCATCCAGCCCAGCATTTCACATGATGTATTCTGCCTATAAGTTAAATAAACAGGATGATAATATATAGCCTTGACATACTCCTTTCTGTATTTGGAACCAGTCTGTTAGAACCATGTCCAGTTCTAACTGTTGCTTCTTGGCCTGCATACAAATTTCTCAGGAGGCAGGTAAGGTGGTCTGGTATTCCTATCTCTTTAAGAGTTTTCCATAGTCTGTTGTGATCCACAATCAAAGGCTTTGGCATAGTCAATAAAGCAGAAGTAGATGTTTTTCTGGAACTCTCTTCCTTTTTCAATGATCCAGTGGATGTTGGCAATTTGATCTCTGGTTCCTATGCTTTTTCTAAATCCAGCTTGAACATCTGGAAGCTCACCATTCATGTACTATTGAAGGCTGGCTTGGAGAATTTTGAGCATTACTTTGCAAGAGTGTGAGATAAGTGCAATTATGGGGTAGTTTGAACATTCTTTGGCATTGCCTTTCTTTGGGATTGGAATGAAAACTGACCTTTTCCAGTCCTGTGTCTACTGCTGAGATTTCCAAATTTGCTGGCATGTTGAGTGCAGCACTTTCACAGCATCATCTTTTAGGATTTGAAATAGCTCAACTGGAATTCCATCACCCTCACCAGCTTTGTTCATAGTGATGCTTCCTAAGGCCCACTTGACTTCACATTCCAGGATGTCTAGGTGGGTGATCACATCATCGTGGTTATTTAGGTCATGAAGATCTTTTTTGCATAGTTCTGTGTATTCTTGCCACCTCTTAATACCTTGTGCTTCTGTTAGGTCCATACCATTTCTGTCTTTTATTGTGCCCATCTTTGCAAGGTCTTTGCCATCTTCACAGTAATGATTAATTATAGGAATTAATTAGCTGTTAATGTGAGCTCTATGAGGGCAGGGTCCTTCTTACCTTGTTCACGATTCTTTTCTAGCATCTAACATAATGCTTTGCATGTAGCATATGTGCAAAAAAAGTCTGCTGAGATGATGAATAAATAAAAAGAAAAAATACAAAGATCACAGAGTAGAGCTGGGTAAGGCCACTTTCAGCTCCAGATTTTCCACTTCAGTGATTCTTTTTAGGGACAGAAACATAGACTTTGTCATCATTCATCATTTCCTTTGCTTTTACCCTTTCTGCATTCAGACCCCCAATTCTGTTAACTGTTAGTGAAAAATGTATCTTGGGTAGCTTCTTCTCCAATAACCTGTCAACTCCTGTAAGAGCTTCCTGTTTCTCCTCTCACCTCTCCAGCCTCCCGTAAGAACTATTCTCTATTTGTCTAAAGCAGTGGTTCTTGAATCCAGCTGGAAGAATCATCATCTTCCAGGGATCCTACTGAAAATATACCCCCAGAGGTCTGAGGGTCTGGAATGAGGTTTGGGAAGGTGTACTTTTTGCAAAGCTTGCAGGTGAGTCTGACGTGCTTGCTGTTTTCGTGCACAGGCTTATCAGGACCCTTGACCTTGCTCAAACACCTCCCTTGATTACTTGCTCCAGCACTGCCTTTCACACTTTTCAACCAAGTGAAATTCTAGGGTTTGGTCTGTTACCCAAAGTGGGTTCTGAAAGCTTGAAGTGTCTCATTTTATCTAAAGCCAAACAAATTCCTAATATCATCCATAACATACCTGAACAAACATCCCCCACCAAAAAGTCTTTGTGCAGTGGACTTGCAGAGACACACTGTGTTTTTCTAAAGGTTTCTTCCCTAACCCCACCCTGCCCTCCACCATGGACTCCCAGGGTATGGGTACTCTAGCCTGAGAGGACAAACCTCCAACAAATGTGCCAAGCACACAGTGCCAGCAGAGAAATGGATCTGGACATAGAAGCAGAAATACCATGTCCTAGCAAATGGCTCAGCCACTCACTTCTGCAACATAGGTACATACATTATTATAAAGCTTTTAACTTCTGGAAACCTTTTCACATTCACCAATTGTGTCCATTCCCACGTAGTGTCGGGGTTGTTAATCATAGAGTGCTTCCTTCAGAGCTTGGGCAACCCTGGCAGTCATACAGGTTCTCACTCAGTGGTCATCCACAGTGGGGTCACTCTGGGCCAGAAGGAACGTGTGTAACAGCAGGGATATTCAAACAGAGAACTGACCACTAAAATCCTCTCACTGGGACCCTTTCAGCCTTGAGATTCTCTTCAATGACTTAACTCTGGTAAAAGCCTTGTGAAGTGGTCAGCTGAGACATTCTCCCAGTTAGACGCAAAACCTGAGGTTAAAAAGATGCCTCTGCTTTTCCCTTTCCCTGAAAGAGAGCGCTCAGCATCACCTCCATGAAAACGATCTGCCACATCCTCCCTGGACCTTCCCTCTGACTCTGGGTTACCACCACCCTCCTCTGTTTCAGTTCTTAGAATATTGTATTGTACTAACTTAAATGCCTCTTCTGTGTATATATGAAACCTGTGCTGTGAGACTGTCTCTACATCTTATTTCCAGGGTCTAGCACATAACAGATGTTTAATAATAATTGCCAACTGAGCACTCACCATGAGTCAGGCAGTTTACATATGTACATTGAGCCATTTAATCCTCTCAACAATCATGAAGCTGATACAGTTTGACTTTCATGTGTATAAAATATGCCATTAATTTTTTTGAGGGAGAAATTCCATCTAAAAATGTTGTCAGCAGTTGTGAGTGGAGAGTATCTGTACAATGTGTAGTTTCTATTTTTTTAAATCACAGCTAGGGCATGTATATGAATTAGAAAGACATAAATACAACTTTGTGTTAAAAATTTTGTAGTTTATGGCAAAATCTGGTTCTGTGGTAGACTGAGAAGTACAGTCCCTGTGAAAGCATGTTTGTGGCCCTTGTCAGTGTGTGAATGCACAATAATTTTGAAGTTTTTGATATATTTGTGATATTTATCTTCCCTGAGCCCTGCAGTCTTTTCACCACCACACCTCCCAACAGAATTCGATGGGAATGTTCATCATGACTTTGTCATCTGTTGGATTTTAAGTTTATTTACTGTAATTTATTTGTAGTACCTACTTTAAAATGTGTCGTACATGTATCTTTTAAAAATATCCCAATTTTACAGATGAAAAGTCTAAGGCCTAGACAGGTCAATTTATATACCCAGCCCTGCCCACCTCCAAGCCTAAGTTTTTTACCATCGCTCTCCACTGCTTGTCCAGTAGAGAGAGGCATTCCCAGGTCTATTACGCGAAGGACTTGCCAGATAAGCCACAAAGACTTAATAGGTGAAGATTTCAAGGTAGGAAGCAGGAGAAGGAAAGGGAATCTAAACAGTTCCAGGAGGGACAGCTTCCATCAGTGAATGGTGTGGTCAGGCAGCTGGTGTGAGACTTTATTTCTTACCCTTCACACTCCTCCCACTATGGCCCTTGTAGTTCTAGTGTTTAGAATTCAAGAAACATTCATCCTCCTGAAACTGGCAAAGATCCTGCCCCAGGAGGGCCCAGGCAGGGTTTTGTCCTCCACCTAAAATTCTATTCGGGGAATCCCAGCCACACCCCAAGTGGGGGTGGAGGCGCAGAGCCTTTCAGCCCTGATTCTTCTCCCTGCACAGCTGTCAGGCTGCAGAGGGGGCAGAATGTGGCACCACATTGCAGTCATTCCAGCCCTGGGGAATTTACTGACAGAACATCCCACAGGAGGCAAGCTCAGGGGCTTTTTATAGCCCTCTAAGAACCTAGGGGAAAACTCAGCTCCTGAGAGGGGATAAGTGGGGCACGTGTCTTTTCTGGGCACCATTCCCTCAATCGTGCAATCTCAGATGCCCACAATCCAAATCAGGGTAAGGGTTATGGCTAAGTAAGCAGTGTGAAGTGAGGAAAGCAGGTTTGCTGACCGAGGTGCAGGGATCCCGACCAAATCCAGTTACTTGAATCTCCTCCTTGGGCTTCAGTTTCTTCACCTGTCAGGTCGAAGTGTTATTACAGCATGGGTAGCAGTACACCTTGGTTGTTAGACCAAATCCAGACCCCCACATCATTTTGTAAATAAAGCTGTACTAGCCCACAGCCATGTCCATTCATTATGTTTTGTCTATGGCTGCTTGTTTGCCAAAAGAGCAGAGTTGAGTGGTTGCAACAGAGGCCCACATGTGGCCTGAAAATCCTGAAACATGTACTATCTGGTCTTTTACACAAAAGTTTGCCAACCCCTGAATTAATCTGTAGAGTTTGGGAGTGTCTGCCTGGCGTACTGTGGTGAGAAAGATTCTGAGGGTGTGTCCAGGCTGAGGAATGAAGCCCTGTCCTCAGATCATTCAAGAGTACGTACTCAAGACTAATATTTGGAAAGGCCCCAGAATGCCATTTACCAGTGTTTTTCAAACTACATTTAGCCTCAGAATGCTTCTGCAAATAAAATCTTAAACAAAGAGCTGCTCTGGGGGAAGTGGGAATGAAAATACTGAGTACAGTCTACTCCATCTTCCTACTCCCAAGGCAGCCCCCAGAGAAGCCTCCCAGACCCCTGAGCTCCATCTGCAGAACATTTGAAAACTGCCTGTCTAATCATACGCCTCTCACTTTACAGCTGGGGAAACCAAGGCTCCAGGGGTGGTGTCGTGCCTAAGGTCACATGATGGACTCCCAGTCAACTTTCCCCAGGACCACTGACGTGGTCAAGAGATGTCAGTGGAGCACAGAGTTCTGCTGGGGAGAAAGCCTGTCCCCTGGCCTTGGGGGCCTCAGGGCTGCCACTGGTACATGACTGGCCTTACATGCCCTTGCTGGCCCAGCAACCCCAGGGATTCAGGGCTGGGACACCGCTGACACCTGCCCATGCTTCATGGTGATCTAGTCAAGACTTAGAAAACTTTTTTCTGAGACCACCAGAATCAAAAGAAAAAAATCAAAATTGAACTGGATCATATTCTTAAAAATAGTTCATTGATACCAAACATAATTTTGAAAGAATATCATAAATTTGCTACATCAATTTGTTCATTTTTTTCTGTTTTCTTTTTTCAAAAAGCTATCATTTAATAGATAAAATATCTTT
This sequence comes from Neotragus moschatus, assembly GCA_006410615.1. Lineage (NCBI taxonomy): Eukaryota > Metazoa > Chordata > Mammalia > Artiodactyla > Bovidae > Neotragus > Neotragus moschatus. The sequence continues at coordinate 2,837,908 of SJYA01001296.1, read as the reverse complement.
AAATCAGTGAAATCTTAGAATGGAGAAATTATGATAATTTATACTAAGGCTTTCTTTTGAAGATGGAATCAGATTTATTCATTTGTAGAATAAATATTTATTCTTCCTGCCCATTCTTGTTGAAGAGTTTGCAAAGGGTAGATCCAGCCGATATGAAACCAAGTGGGATTTTTTTTTTTAAGCTTTACTTGAAGCAAAAAGAAAACTGATCTAAGGGTGTGCTGGGAAGCCAGAGGGACCGATCGCATTTCCTCACCTCCAGCCAGCAACCAGCTGTAACTCTAAGGGGTAACGGGGAAGCATAGGGTTCCTACAACCCAAGCCACCTAGTGAGGCAGAAAAACTAAGACTCTGTCACCAATGCCTGTGACATGAAGTCATATCTGGTTAGTGTCCATCAAAGAGAATACATAAACGCTCAGAAGACTCAAGGGACACTTTTTAGCCAGGAACCTCAGAAACACTGGGGGATCAGCATTCTAAGTAGAGACAATGGCGAGTAGAAAGGGGAGAGGCACAGAAGCCATGCTCAGAGCACAAGTTGGTCAGTGTGCCTACAGCCCAGAGAAGCAGGCAGAGGTAAAGTGGAGCCTCGAGTAGAGCCTTATCCTCCAGGTCCACAACTGCGGGTGCGACTGGTAACTAATAATAGAGGCAGCACACTGTGGGAGCCGAGGGCACTGGCTGCGGTGTCAGGTTGCCAGGGTTTGAATCCCCTTTGCTCCTTCAATTTAATACTGGGTCTCAGTTTCTTCAGCTAAAAATGGAGATAACAATCTCCTGTCTGACTATGGGGGACAATTGGATTTCTACAAGAAAAGCAATCAGCATGGAGGAAGCACACAATTAAAAAAAAGCCAATGTTTAAACACTTCTATAAATGATCTCCTTTCTTTAAATGATCTCCTTTCTTTAAAAATCAGGATGGATTCCTCTCACTTCTTGCCTGCCCATCCTGGAAAGGGATGGAATTACAGAGGGAAGAAACCACAGGGAGTATAGGGAGCATATGAAACTCTTTCATCATCTGAGTCACAAAGGAAACTGGTGTCTGGGCCCTGGGGAGCTCTGAAGAGGTGTGAGCAGGAGGGGGTTATGCTGTGTGTCGCCACTGGGGGAAAATTAAAGCTCACATTAAAGTAGAAAGGGAGAGATTAGAGAAAGGAGACCAGTTAGGAACTGCAACAAATACTGCATGTGAGCAGCAAACTTCGTAAGACTACCTCACCTTCCTGTTTAAGAACAGAAAAACATAAAACTCCACACTCTGTCCATTTTCAAAGACAGCATGTAGAACTGTTGATCTCATGGGAGAACAGAGGAGACATCTGTCCAGGGTTCTTCAAGACTCAAGACAGTGATTCCCGGGACCTTTAACCATCATTTTCTCAATCTCACCCCCAGCTCTGCAGGCAGGAAATCACTCTAGGCATCTCCCAAAGCCTCCTGGGAGTGGCTCGGCTCCCTGTGGGCTGCACTCACAGGGGCCTGGCCCAGAACATAATCCAGGGTTAGCGCTGGAAGGCTTTTGCAAGCAAGGGGAAGGAAGGAAGAGAGGGAAGGGGATGGACTTACCACCTGGGCAGCAGGCAGGGTGGCCATTCTGAGCATAACCTTTAGCCTCCCACCTAGAATGTCTAGACTAAACTCTGGGGGATACCTGAATCCCCTGTGATTACTAACAACATGAACAACATTAATAGTAACAACCAACCTTGGCAGGAGGTCTCATATGTGCTTGGCACAGAGCTTAACACTTTTTCTACGTTATCTCCCTTTCTGCTCACCACAACCTTCTGACATAAGCGGTCTTATTACCTCTGCCTCACAGATGAGAAAACTGATGTCACCTGCCTGGGGTTGCTGGGCTAGGAAGGACAAATCCCAGGTGTGATTCTGTGTGCTTCTCACCATAGTCACCCAGTGTCACAATTACCCACTATACTAACTCACCTCCACCTTCCTGCCAAGAGGCAGTCTCCACCAAGACTCAGCCCCTCTCGGAAGGGATAGCTGGCTCTCTTCTTAGTTCAAATTTCTGGAAAGTTCCTACATACAGTGGACCTAATAATATGGTCTTGGAGCTGCCACCACTGGTCTAGACTGTCCTCCAAAGCCCCAGAGAACAAGTCTGCCTCTTCTTGCCTCTTCCCCCATCCCCATAAGCCCTTCTGCACTTGGAGAAGGCTGTCACAGGCAGAATTAGCATCCCTCTCCCTGACCTGTGGCTGTTCCTCTGAATTCTGGGGTGTTAGTTAATCTCTCTGCAGTGTATCTGCTTTGTGCCCATTACAGTACTGGGCACCAGGTAGCAGCAGCAGATTATATCAGGCATCATCTCTACTCTCACAGTTCACACTTTAATGGAGGTCATTGAACAAACTGTCTACCCTGGAGGCTCTTAACAGGTAACCTCACCTGTCCAGAAGAGCAGGACAGGCCTCCTGGAGGAAGTGGCCTCTAAACTAATTCTCAAAGAATAAATGGGCATTGTCTAGGGAATAGGGGAGAGTTTAAATAATGACATTAGTCAATTTGGTATGTGTCAGGAACTGTTCTAAGCTGTTCATATAACACCTCGCTGGACCCTCATGACAGCCCTGTAAGGTGTAGTTGTTATTATTATCCCCATTATTCAGATGTGGAGACTCAGAAAAGTGAAGTAACCTGCCCAGGGTCATATAGTAGCTGGAGAACAAGACATGCAAAGGAAACACCACAAGCAAACAGTAGTGCGGTGGGGGTCTCAGTCTTGAAGATAGGTAATAAATAGTGAAAAAAAAAAAAAAGTTTTTAAACTCTACTGAACAGAACAAAGATAAATACACTGTTCCCATCAGTGCAGCCTGAGGCCTCTATTGATAATTTCATAATTCTTTAATCACATGAAGGTTTCTATGGGCTGATTGTCAACCTAAACCTTGCTTTTCTGAATAGGGATGCTCATCTCTGGAATCTACACACATTCTGTTGTTTGATTGAGGGAAACAATCAAACAACAAACGTGTGATCATTAACCACAACATACCAATTTATAAAAACTTCCATCTACAGACTCTTTACTCTCACTTTTCACAGATATTGTCAGGTTTGAGTCTCACAACAGGCCTGAGAGGTAGACAGAGCAGTTACCATCACTCCACTTTAATGCTGAGGAAATAGAGGCAACTTGCCCAAGCCCATACAACCAGTAAGTATGGAGCTTGAGCCCTAGGTTTTTGGCTCCAGCTCCTGTGTTTTCCCCTCTACACCAAAACACAGCGAACAGTGAGGGCCGGAAAGATGTGAACCTGGCACCTATGACCTCCAGCAAGCTCTTCAGCCTCTCTAGGCCTCAGCTTCTTATCAGTAAAACTGAGATAAGAAGAGCTCCTACCATATGCAGTTGCTGCAAAGATGAAATAAACATAACAGGCACAGAGTGTTAGCCATGGAGGATATTCTCACAATGGAGTATCATACAGCACAATAAATGAACACAATGACAGGCAATGATATGGATAAACCTTTAGCAGTATCACAGTAAGAAAAAGGTCACAAAAAATTACCAATAACATTATGCCCTTTTAATAAAGTTTCAGTTCAGTTCAGTCACTCAGTAGTGTCCAACTCTTTGGGATCCCATCACCAACTCCTGGAGTTTACCCAAATCCATGTCCATTGAGTCAGTGGTGCCATCCAACCATCTCATCCTCTGTCATCCCCTTCTCCCCCTGCCCTCAATCTTTCCCAGCATCAGGGTCTTTTCAAATAAGTCACCTCTTCACATCAGGTGGCCAAAGTATTGGAGTTTCAGCTTCAACATCAGTCCTTCCAATGAACACCCAGGACTGATCTCCTTTAGGATGGACTGGCTGGATCTCCTTGCAGTCCAAGGGACTCTCAAGAGTCTTCTCCAACACCACAGTTCAAAAGCATCAATTCTTCGGCATTCAGCTTTCTTCACAGTCCAACTCTCACATCCATACATGACCACTGGAAAAACCATAGCCTTGACTAGATGGACCTTTGTTGGCAAAGTAATGTCTCTGCTTTTGAATATGCTATCTAGGTTGGTCATAACTTTCCTTCTAAGGAGTAGGTATCTTTTAATTTCATGGCTGCAATCACCATCTGCAGTGATTTTGGAGCCCCCAAAAAATAAAATCTGACACTGTTTCCACTGTTTGCCATGAAGTGATGGGGACCAGATGCCATGATCTTAGTTTTCTAAATGTTGAGCTTTAAGCTAACTTTTTCACTCTCCTCTTTCACTTTCATCAAGAGGCTTTTTAGTTCCTCTTCACTTACTGCCATAAGGGTGGTGTCATCTGCATACCTGAGGTTATTGATATTTCTCCTAGCTTTTATAACAACTAAAATTTTTACATTTTTATGGGCAAATCTAGTTGCAATCTATAAGGGAAAACAAGGATGTGATGAATACAGCATTCAGGATGACAGACTGGGAGAGGGTAAGCAGAAGCATGAGATCATAGTTAGATGTATGATATTGTCTAGATCCAGGATTCTGCTTTGAATGGTGGACTTGTGGGCACTGACTACATTAGCAAAAATAACTGATTACATAAATAAGTAAAAATGAAGCATGCATGGACCAATGATGACAGTATCTCATGAAACAAGGATTAAAATTAATCCAATTTTTGTCCACTTGAGGTCCTAATTTATTAAAGAAATATAAGTGTTAGGCCCACACTGTAAAATGTATTCAATAAACGTTCACTGTCATCATTGACTATTATTATCAGCGTTATTCGCAAACCCCTAGCCAGACATCCTCAATTTCTATTGCAGGCAACTGGTGAAATAGTTCCTCAAACTCAAACTTCTCAGAGCGGTAAGCCTAGCTCCATCGAGGCCTCAGACCAGGCACCCATCCTATGAAGGGACACTAGTGGGGAGTGGTCATGAGTGGCTCACTGGTGGTTCTACCAAGCTTCGGAGATAGGGAACCTCTTTTAGAAGAAGGTGGCCAGAAAGAATTACGATGCAAAAGCTAGAAGTTTAGGCCCTAGACTTAGGTCTAGGTTCTTTTTGTCATGTGCCTTTAAACAAACAATTGTGCCTCTCTGAGCCTTATTTGGTTTATGTATAAAACAGAGGGTAAGAACAGTAACTACCTCACAGGGCCATTATGAGAATTAAATGAGGTAATCCATGCAAAATGCTTAGCATAACATCTGGAACATCACTTAAGAGCTCAAAAACACTCCCTGCCTTTATCATCCGGTATCCCAGGCCACTCCATTCAGTGAAGGAGATGGTAGGGAGTTCCACCAAGCGGAAACAGCTGCCATCTTGTGTGTGAGGGCTGAGCATGTGTGTGTCACAGTTTTCCACTTCCTCCAGGAACCATTTCCTTTGTGAGCCAAACAGGGAGGAATCTGCACACAAAGGAACAATTCTGGGAGAATCCAGCCCCACTGCCAAAAGCTATTTCCTTGCCCCACCCCACTCTTGTCTGGAAATGTCTTGATGAGGGGGAACTACCACTTCCCTGGCTGCCCAGGGCTGAGAAACAAGGTGTTCAGAATGAGAGCTGTCCTGGTGGATGACAAGACATGGGCAGAGCTGCTGCTCAAAAAGCCATTAAGATGCAGGGCTTCCATGAGCTTGTCACCCTGGCCCACCTCCCAGAACAGAGTCACCCCAAAACAGCCCCACAACCTGCTTTCCCACTGACCTGCCACCTCCCTGACCTTTTATCTTCCTGAAACAAGAGTACATCACAGAACTGTGCTACAGAGGATCCCTAGTAAGAACCCCCCCAGTTTACAAACCCTTACCCCACCATTGCCCATTTCCCCTCTCACAAAGGATTCCCCCACACAAGGATTCTAAATGCCTTCTTCCAGAAGAGGAAGATGATGCTCTGAGGGGCTGATTTACCGGATTCCACACTAGCAAGTGGGAGGAGTCAGAACCCAAACCAGATACTCTCCTCAGTTCAGTTGCTCAGCCGTGTCCGACTTTGCAACCCCATGGACTGCAGCATGCCAGGCTTCCCTGTCCATCACCAATTCCCAGAGCCTACTCAAACTCATGTCCATCGCATCAGTGATGCCATCCAACCATCTCATCCTCTATCGTCCCCTTCTCCTCTCGCCTTCAGTCTTTCCCAGCATCAGGGTCTTTTCAAAAGAGTCGGTTCTCCTACCAAGCCCCAAATCCTCCACTCTTGTTTTCCACCTCCCTCAGGATTTCTGGGTTTCTCTCCCAAGGAGTCAAACTGTACTATTCTCTTCAGCATAAAGGATATTCCGTTTCCTGCATAAGCTGTAATTATCACACACAAAAGCCTTTCAAGGTGACCTCGACAACCCTCTGCCTGCCTCACACAGGAGCTATATTTAACTCCTGGAAAGCAGTCAGCACAAGGCATTGGCTTTGCAGCTGGGCTTCCTTGCTGCTCCTTTTCTATTCTTTACCAGTCCACATGAACCACGGTCTTCCCTGTATGCTCTGGGACAACAGGATGTATTTGTTTTAGCGATCAACAAAGCTAGTCCAACCAGTGAGGTCCCCTCCAATGTCCTGCTCACTGTTTGGCCTTCATTTGGACTCTGTGAAGTGCTTGTAAATTCAGAGGAAGGAAGTGAGACATCTTCATGGCCCCAGATGGGTTGATCTGCAATAACTTGGAAGAACCTGGGCAGAGAAACAAGGCATTTCTATACCCATGAAGTGAGGGGTCAATTCCCTCAGCCTCACCTGCGTGGCTGGGGGCCTCTCTGCAGAGTTAACGCAGGACTTAGCATAGATGGACGCAGCATTCTGAAGGACCACTGGGAGAGGCAGCTCCAAATGGCCTCAGGATTCTTCCCATTCTGCAGTCCTCAGTTCCCACATCTGTAAGAATTAAGTTATGAATTAAGAATTTACCAGTTATGAATTAAGAATTTCATTAAGAATTTACCAAAATTCATAATTATGTAAAGAATACATGTAAATCTCTTAAAGCAGGGTATGACATATAATAGTAAAGGAAGAACAATGTAAACAGCTAACATGTACTGAGTATTTATTATGTGCCAGACACTATTTTAGGCACATTTTCACTGTACTAGGGTCCACTGTTGAGGTAGATAAGCTTCACAGGTCACCAATGATGTACGTCGGGCGGTTATGTAATTATCCCAAAGGTATACAACTAGAGAACAGGAACAAGACTTGAACTCACATAGTTCCTGTATTAACGTTACTATGTCACAAACTATAAAACACGCATCAGTAAACCAACTGGAAACCATACTCACACGAGGGGTACAAGTTCAAACAAACAGGGTTTGGGGAGCTTAGCCACATGAGAAATTAGGCTTCTGCTTCCTTTTGTACCCTGGGCTTTTTGCTACCTGTTTTGGAGATTTTTTGTTTTGTCTTTTTTTTTTCCTTTCAAGCATCTTTTTTACTATCCTGAGTCACCATGAGAACAAACATGGTTAACTAGACATTAACTAGCTGTTGTTGTTATTTAGTCGCTCAATCGTGTCCAACTCTTTGGAACCCCCTGGTCTGCCCAGGCTTCCCTGTCCTTCACCATCTCCTGGAGCTTGCTCAAACTCATGTCCATCGAGTTGGTGATGCCATCCAACCATCTCATCCTCTGTCGTCCCCTTCTCCTCCTGCCTTCAATCTTTCCCAGCATCAGAGTCTTTTCCAATGAGTCAGCTCTTCGCATCAGGTGACCAAAGTATTAGAGTGTCAGCATCAGTCCTTCCAATGAATGCTCAGAATTGATTCCCTTTAGGATTGACTGGTTTGATCCCCTTGCAGTCCAAGGGACTCTCAAGAGTTGTCTCCAACATCACAGTTCAGAAGCACCAGTTCTTCAGCACTTAGCCTTTCTTATGGTCCAACTCTCACATCCATACATGACTACTGGAAAAACCATGGCTTTGACTAGATAGACCTTTGTTGGCAAAGTAATGTCTCTGCTTTTAAATTTGCTGTCTAGGTTTGTCATAGCTTTTGTCTAACTAGCTGTTGGACTTTATCAACTCTTAAGAAAACTTTGCTTCAAGAATTTACTCATTCCACAAATACTTAACCACTTATTCTATGTCAGGCACTAGCAAAACCTGGCCCTATTCTTACCCTCAAGGAATTAAGGCTCAAGTGGGAGAAAGAGATGCTAATCAGAGATATACGTATTTAAATACAGCCATCCTCTGGGATCTGCAGGGAACTGGGTCCAGGACCTTCACCAATACCAAAATCCTCAGATACTCAGTTCCCTCAGTCAGTCCCATGGGTTCTGCATCCTCAAGTTTTTCATCCAGGGATCCATCCAGAGAGCCAGTGAGAAGTGTAACATTTCACCACGAGAAGTATCACAGGGAGGGTGATGCTATGACAGCATACAATAAAGGGAGTATATGTGGTCAGGAGGACAGTGAAGGTCTGTGAGAAAGTCATGAGTGAGTAGAGGGCTGGAGGGGGCCATTACTGGTTAGGAGGAGAAGGGAATTCTGACAGGAAGAGGGAACCACATATGCAAAGACCCGGGGTTTAGAGGCTGAGGAACAGAGCAGAAAACAGCCTGGACAAAGGTCTGTCTGGAAGGGCATGCAGGGTTGGAAGGCCACAGAAAAGTCTCCTCTTTCCTTCCTTCCTCCTACCCAACTGCTGAGACCACCTCTACTAAGTATACTGCTTTCCTTTCTAAGGTGAGTTAACTCCCCACTGCTATAACGGGTCATTGACATGCTAGGCTGTTAAAACAGTTTACTAAATGTCATCTCTAAAATCATGATCAAAAGGTTTTAAAGGAATGTACTAGTTCTTTCTCCAGGTAAGGAACCTTTATGAGATAGAAACTGGATTATTTTGCAGTCAGGAAATGAGAAAGGAAATTTGAGTAAATGAAAAGAAAAACTGCATACCCTTCATAAAACCACATTCTGACAACTCTTCCTATTTTTCATTTTTCAACCATATTGTTTGCATTTTCTCGACTTTGATAACAAAGAAGGATGAGTTGTTCCTAAAGAGGCTTGTCAAGTAGTGAAATGGGGAAAAGAGAAATTGGTTTCCTCCTACTGCTTTGCATTTAATGAAATTATAACTTCCAAGCTGTTTCCAAGCATTTTTATAAATTTCAGAGACTAAAAGGTGCCCAGGAATGAGATCACAAGTCAAAGAGCCCACCAGCAGACTAGGTAGGAACCCAAACAGGGTTTCTTATTCCTGTGGCTTGCTGAAGATATATTATTTACTTGCTTTTTGTCATGGAAATTAGACCTTTTACCTTTCAGATCTCTAAATAATCTGACCTTCTTTGCACTGGGAGCCCATAGTGGTTGTAATAAAGGCCTTTTGCTTCAAGGTTTCACTTAAGCTGTGCCAGAGATGCAGCCCTGGGAACAGGTGGCAGTGCTTTCTGCTTGGGGCTTAGATTTCTGCTCTCTACCACCTCATGCTTTTTCACTTAGGAGGGGAGGGCAGAGGAGCAGAGAGAAAACGGACCTTAGTTGGGTGTTCACCAGGAACAATAAGCACAGAGTGGTATAACCTTAGATAAATTTTTAAATAGGTTTCTAATTTTATTTGACAAACGTTTTTGCATCCCTGTGANTTTTCACTTAGGAGGGGAGGGCAGAGGAGCAGAGAGAAAACGGACCTTAGTTGGGTGTTCACCAGGAACAATAAGCACAGAGTGGTATAACCTTAGATAAATTTTTAAATAGGTTTCTAATTTTATTTGACAAACGTTTTTGCATCCCTGTGAACAGTTATCAACTCTCTTGGATTTCTATGCCCCTCTGTCCCACCTGGTTAAAAAAAAAAAAAAAAAAAATGAAGACTTATAACAATGATTAGACTATTTCTCCCTGGTTTTTCTTGATTGGAATTCACTATACCTCCCTAAGGCTCAACTAAACCAAACAAGACCAATGAAATGTATTCATGGTTCTAAATAAAATCTGGTCATAGAAGGAAACCCTGTCCTGATGCCCTGTCTGCCCACAGACAGCAGAGATGACCTAGACCGTGAGCAAAGATGGAAGGTTGGTGGGGTAGGAACTAGTGATTTTTCCTGGGATGGCAGGGACAGGATTCTGGGCTGTCTCACTGCTCCTCCAGCTGAAAGATGCTGTCCCTCCACATGGCATGGAGGGAGTCCTTGGGAGGGGAGCACTCTGAGAAAAGGGGCTCTACTGCCTCCAATTGCCATAATCACACACGCTCAGTGTCAGGCCCAGGGCCGTGAACAGTCCATGTGGGGAAGGGACCACTTGCAGAATCCCACAATGTCCTCCTGCCCTGGGAACTCCCTTCCCTTGTGCCTAGCACACCTGAATCTGTTGGGGGGTTATACAAATGAAAAGAACACCATTGAGATCACTCAGTACCATATTTATCTTTTTATTTCATCTCTACAGAGATCATGAGCAGAAGCTACTGTTTTACCCCCACTGTTTACAGATGAAGAACGCTAAGGAAAGTTAAGACGTTTCCCCAAGCAGAAAATGGCAGAGCTGGGTGGGGCCCAGATTGTGTATACCCTGAGCTCTCAACCATTCTTCTATGATTTATCTAAGCATCAAACCTAGTGTAAATCTAACACTAGATATTCTTATTTTCAATTACTTGTGTGACTGTAGCTAAGTCAGATAAATTCTTGAATCCTCACATTCCACATCTTTAAAATCAGAGTGTTGGACTGGGTCATCAAAATATTCAATGAATGGATGCTTGCTGGGCATCTGCTGTGATTGAGGCACAGATTAAGACATGTCCTCACAAAGTCTGTTACCACAACTATAGCAGATCTGTCACTAAATACTATCTGGTCAATACCAATTCTGGGGAATATTAGGAAGCAGCAACAACAATAATATGGCCCTGCTGATGGCTCCAGGCACAGCACCGAACAAAGTGCTCTGCAAGCATCATCTTAGCCTAGTTATCCCAGCCTAGGAGGCTGGGATCCTAGTATTCTCACTTTACAGATGAGGAAACCATGGCTCAGAGCTCTCTAATGTGCCCATCTTTGTACAACTCGGAAGTGGCAGCACAAGAAGTCCAGCTCAGAGGTCTTACCCCAAAGCCCTAATCACTGTGCTCTCCTAAGCAAGACTTCATGTTCCAGCTAGTTACAGTCGTCTGCAGGGGCTCTTATTCCCACCTTCACGCAGCTGTTTCAGAAAGAGATATCTAATGACAATTTTTTAAGGAATGAGGGAGGTCTTCCCACAGTCTTTATGTTCACAGACATGCCCTCTAGTAGGTTTTCTGGTGACGTGTTTTTCAGAGGTTGAACCTTGGAATCACCTGGAATACTCCTTAAAAATGTAGATTCCTGGGTCCTAGTACATAGCCTACTGAATGAGACTCTCAGATAGGAGGTCTAGCAAACCCCTGGGAGAGGTATGACCACTTGTCATAAGCATCATATCATTTTATATATATATGATTTCTCTCTAAATTAAATTCTTTGATAGCTTAAATCCTTGTTGTTTGAATTATACGGTGTTAAAGATGAAGATACTCTCAAAGGCACATCTGTATTCACCACACCTGGAAGCTAGCTTTGGGAGGAGAGTTCCTTATAGTCTTTAAAGAACAGAGCACTAGCCAAAAGCTTTCTTGTAACCACAGTGTAGAAGCTTCTCCCTGGGATGACGTTCTGCTGGTAAGTCAGGTATAAGCTTGACTTGTTTTTTTCCTCTGAGATCGACATAGTTAGGGCTCTAAAGTTCAGTGGGCTCAGTGGAGAAAGGCCCACTGAGCAGGATCTCAGCCCCACAATAAGGCTCTCCCACTCATCCAGTGAGAGAACTTCCAGATCAAAACCCCCAGTGACCCAGCTCAGCAAGCAGGCTTTGAGGGGCCATCCGCCTCCTCCCTGCCCCAACCTGGCCTCCCTTTCTCTGAGCCCAAGTTCTTTGATAGAGGATTCAGGAGTCACAGTGAAATGCAAGCTTTGAAGTCAGAGAGCCTGACCTTACAGCTTACTGGCTGGGTGACCTCAATTCTCTAAGCCTCTGCTTCCTCCCTCATAGAACAGAGACACCTGTGTGGTTTGTGAGGATTAAATGAGATGATGTGCATTAACTGCCCAGCATAATGGTAACTGCTCAGCTCAAGGAATGGTCCTTTGCCCACTAAAGCTACAGGCTGAGCTTTCTCCCAGGGCTCGCGCTCCCTCCACCATCTGCTGCCCACCACTTCTTTACAGGCTCCAGAAACCAACGCCACCAGGACGGAGCAGTTCCTCACTGCCCATGTGCTTCTCCCAGATTCACTCAGCTGCCTCCTTTGCTCTATTTGGACTATTGTGATCACAGCTCAGTTAAACAAAAAACGCTTAGAAGTCAAGGGCCCATGTTAGAAATCCTATCAAGTACCAGGAAAAACAAAAGCAAAAAAGGGTGTTGTAATGCTTGGGTACTTAAACTCGTGTTTTTAAATGCACGAAACTCACTCAGAAACTACCTGTCTTCACTTTAGAAGTAGGAGAGCTTTTAGAAGCCAGAATGCTGCCACAAGAGGCACTTGCTGATAGCAGCAAGAGGAGATTTGTGAGATAAAACCTCACAGACAAAAGAGAGGGAGATAGGAAGAGGAGGAAGGAAGGAGAGACAGACAGACTGATTTAAGGAATACAAAGGCTTAGCAATCTGAGATCATTTACTGAAGGACAGCAATTCTCAGAAAGACGTGGCTGGGGACAGGAATGCTTGTGGGTCCCCAAGATGCTTTCCAGGGGTACCCTCAAGGTCACACCTACTTTTACATAGTACTGAGACCTTACATGCCCTCTTTACTCTCATTCTCTTATGGGTACACAGCAGAGTTTTCCAAAGGCTATATGATGTGTGACAGTGTGGTAGCTTTCAAGGTCAGTGGAATGTGTAACTATGTATTTTTTTTTCAATTTTTTCAATGTTTTCAGTTCAAGCTTTTCTCAGTTTTCAGTTCAGTTGCTCAGTAGTGTCCGACTCTTTGTGACCCCATGGACTGCAGCACATCAGGCTTCCCTGTCCATCACCAACTCCTGAAGTTTGTTCAAACTCATGTCCATCAAGTCAGTGATACCATCCAATCACCTCATCCTCTGTTGTCCCCTTCTCCTCCCACCTTCAATTTTTCCCAGCATCAGGGTCTTTTCCAATGAGTCAGTCTTTCACATCAGGTAGCCACAGTACTGGAGTTTCAGCTTTAGCATTAGANAGGCTTCCCTGTCCATCACCAACTCCTGAAGTTTGTTCAAACTCATGTCCATCAAGTCAGTGATACCATCCAATCACCTCATCCTCTGTTGTCCCCTTCTCCTCCCACCTTCAATTTTTCCCAGCATCAGGGTCTTTTCCAATGAGTCAGTCTTTCACATCAGGTAGCCACAGTACTGGAGTTTCAGCTTCAGCATTAGACCTTCCAATAAATATTCAGGACTGATTTCCTTTAGGATGGACTGGTTGGATCTCCTTGCTGTCCAAGGGACTCTCAAGAGTCTTCTCCAACAACACAGGTCAAAAGCATCAATTCTTCAACACTCAGCTTTATAGTCCGACTCTCACATCCATACATGACTACTGGAAAAATGATAGCTTTGACTAGATGGACCTTTGTCAGCCAAGTAATGTCTCTGCTTTTTAATATGCTGTCTTGGTTGGTCATAGACTTTTCTTCCAAGGAGCAAGCATCTTTTAATTTCATGGCTGCAGTCACCATCTGCAGTGATTTTGGAGCCCAAGAAAATAAAGTCTCTCACTGTTTCCATTGTTTCCCCATCTGTTTGCCATGAAGTGATGGGACTTGATGCCATGATCTTAGTTATCTGAATGTTGAGTTTTAAGCCTACTTTCTCACTCTCCTCTTTCACTTTCATCAAGAGGCTCTTTAGTTCTTCTTTGCTTTCTGCCATAAGGGTGGTGTCATCTGCATATCTGAAGTTATTGATATTTCTCCTGGCAATCTTGATTCCAGCTTATGCTTCATCCAGCTTGGCATTTCACAAGATGTACTCTGCATATAACTTAAATAAGCAGGGTGACAGTATACAGCCTTGATGTACTCCTTTCCCTATTTGGAACCAGTCTGTTAGAACTATGTCTAGTTCTAACTGTTGCTTCTTGGCCTGCATACAGATTTCTCAGGAGGCAGGTAAGGTGGTCTGGTATTGTCCAATCTCTAAGAATTTTCCATAGTTTGTTGTGATCCACACATTCAAAGTCTTCAACAGAGGTAGATGTTTTTCTGGAACTCTCTTGCTTTTTCGATGATCTAGTGAATGTTGGGAATTTCATCTCTGGTTCCTCTACCTTTTCTAAATCCAGCTTGAACATCTGAAGTTCACGGTTCACATACTATTGAAGCCTCGATTGGAGAATTTTGAGCATTACTTTGCTGGCATGTGAGATTAGTGCAATTGTGCAGTAGTTTGAACATTCTTTGGCATTGCCTTTCTTTGAGATTGGAATGAAAACTGACCTTTTCCAGTAATGTGGCCACTGCTGAGTTTTCCAAATTTGCTGGCATGTTGAGTACAGCAGTTTCTCAGCATCATCTTTTAGGATTTGAAATAGCTCAACTAGAATTCCATCACCTCTACTAGCTTTGTTCGTAATGATGTTCACTTTGCGTTCCAGGATGTCTGGCTCAAGGTGGGTGATCACACCATCGTGGTTATCTAGATCATGACGACCTTTTTTGTATAGTTCTGTGTATTCTTGCCACTTCTTCTTAATATCTTATGCTTCTGTTAGGTCCCTACCATTGCTATCCTTTATTGTGCCCATTTTTTATGAAATGTTCCCTTGGTATCACTAATTTTCTTGAAGAAATCTCTACTCTTCCCCATTCTATTGTTTTCCTCTATTTCTTTGCATTGAGCACTGGAAGGCTTTTTTCTCTGTGTGTGTTATTCTTTGGAACTCTGCTTTCAAATTGCTATATCTTTCCTTTTCTGCTTTGCATTTCACTTCTCTTCTTTCCTCAGCTATTTTTAAGGCCTCCTTAGACATCCATTTTGCCTTTTTGCATTTATTTTCTTGGGGATGGTCTTGATCACTGCCTCCTGTACAGTGTCATGAACCTTCGTCCATAGTTCTTCAGGCACTCTATCAGATCTAATCCTAATTGAGATCTAATTCTCAATTTTAAGTGACGTTAAACTCATACTGGTTTCCCCAGTAGCTCAGCGGTAAAGAATCCACCTGCAATGCAGGAGACTTGGGTTCAATCCCTGAGTCAGGAAGATTCCCTGGAGGAGGAAATGGCAACCCATTCCAGTATTCTTGTCTGGAAAATTCCATAGGGTTGCAAAGAGTCAGAGACAACAGAGCACGCATGCATGCAAAGCCAATACTGGTAGATACAACTCACACCAAAAGTTCTTTGGGGGTCTTCAATAATTGTTAAAATTGTAAAGTAATCTTGAGGCCAGAAAATTTCACAGCCACTGGTAGAGAGATAAACAGCCACTGCACCCTGTAACCTTGACCCTCCTGCATGACAGCAGAGCAGCGTCAGGGATTTTCAAATATGAACCATGGCTGCAGGCCACAAGAAAGTTTCCATGGTTACCCTGTGGTGCCTTCCTTATAGCATTTCCACAGCCTCCCTGGTGACCAATTAATTTCTAATATGTGTGTGTGTCTGTCTGTTTATGACAGGGATGGAGGAGAAATACGGTGGGAGAGAGAGAGGGTGATACCCCAGAACAGTATCTTATTCATTTTCTAACTTCCCCAAAAGGCCAGACTGGCACAAAATTAGAGTAAATCAGGAAATATTTTGGAATTGAGTTACTGACTTTTGGTGTGTCTGTTGGTGCCAAAGAGGTTTGTGTTTCCATTTGAAAAGATTTCCTCCAAAACAGATAAAACTTGGCCAAAAAAAAAGTGAAGTTGCTTCAGTTCAGTTCAGTTGCTCAGTCGTGTCTGACTCTTTGCAACACCATGGACTGCAGCACGCTAGGCCTCCCTGTCCATTACCAACTCCCGGAGTTTACTCAAACTCATGTCCATTGAGTCGGTGATGCCATCCAACCATCTCTTCCTCTGTCATCCCCTTTTCCTCCTGCCTTTAATCTTTCTCAGCATCAGGGTCTTTTCCAATGAGTCAGCTCTTCGCATCAAGAGGCCCAAAGTATTGGAGTTTCATCTTCAGCATC
Organism: Neotragus moschatus; assembly: GCA_006410615.1. Taxonomy (NCBI): domain Eukaryota; kingdom Metazoa; phylum Chordata; class Mammalia; order Artiodactyla; family Bovidae; genus Neotragus; species Neotragus moschatus. Next base: position 2,821,785 of record SJYA01001296.1, on the reverse strand, counting down.
AGTCCTTCCAATAAACACTCAGGACTGATCTCCTTTAGGATGGACTGGTTGGATCTCCTTGCTGTCCAAGGGACTCTCAAGGGCCTTCTCCAACAACGCAGGTCAAAAGCATCAATTCTTAGGCACTCAACTTTCTTTACAGTAACTCTCACATCCATACATGACTACTGGAAAAACCATAGCCTTGACTAGACGGACCTTTGTTGGCAAAGTAATGTCTCTGCTTTTTAATATGCTGTCCAGGTTGGTCATAACTTTCCTTCCAAGGAGTAAGCGTCTTTTAATGTCATGGCTGCAGTCACCATCTGCAGTGATTTTGGAGCCCCCAAAAAATAAAGTCAGCTACTATTTCTACTGTTTCCCCATCTATAGTCATGTCCAAGTCTTTGTGACCCCATGGACTGTAACCTGTCAGGCTCCTCCAACTATAGGATTTTTCTAGGCAAGAACACTGGAGTGGGATGCCATTTCCTTCTTCAGGGGATCTTCCTGACCCAGGCATCAAATCCGGGTCTCCTGCATTACAGGCAGATGCTTTACCGTCTGAGCCACCAGGGAAGCTAAAACCTGGCTAAAATGACTTTAAACAATTTTTTGCTTCAAAGAGAGAGCCCTGCCCTTCCAGAACCCTTGCCCAGTGGCATCTCAGAGGGTGCCAGCTCCTTTCACTTGAGCTCTGGAGTGAGGCCTGGAGGTGTACCACACAGCAGCTCCAGGAATCATGCAAACTTGGGATCAGCCTGGCTCCTCCTCTTTTGAGCTGTGCTACCACCTCACAGGTTCCCTCAGCTTGAGAGTCAGCTCCTAGAAAATGGGTATCCTGGAGGACCTACTCACAGGCATGCTGCAAGGATGAGATAAAACATGGTATGGAAAGCCCCTACTCAGAGCCCAGCGGTAGAGAGAGCCCATGAGGTAGAGGCTGTCAGTAAGAGCTCATTTCCAACAAATTTGGGGTGATTTTGGAATGGCACAGAAAGATTACATTATCACATTTTTCCAACGAGTGTTACTCTCTGTACATAAAATTTCTGTTTTTTAAAAAGTCCTCATGTGGTCATCTCTCCACTCCCTCTCTCATCTAACACATATAGAGCACCCACTCTGAGGAGATAGACTAGATGCTAAGGAAGCTGAGATTCCCAGTTCACACCTCCCAGAGCCCACAGCCTCCCCGCTTCCTGAGGGAGACAGATATGCAGGCCTCACAGCACAGATCAGCATGGCAGATACTCTAGTGACAGTATTCATAGCTGACTTGGGGTGGGATTCACTATGTTCAGGGCAAGGCACTTTCCATACATGATACTGTGAGGCGAGTGCTGTTATTTCCCCTTTACAGAGGGGGAATTGAGTCATATAGGTTAAGCAACTTGCCAAAGGCCCCGTGGCAGATGAATAAGAAAGCCTGAACATGAACCCAGGAAACCTGGCTCCAGGACTGATTCTGCTATGCTCTGTGTTACAGTCCCTCTTACACATCCCGACCTGTAGCTGCAAAGTCAGCCTCACCTCTTTCTCAGGAGGGCCTAGTGGGGAGAAGCACATGGATTTGGGAGTCAAGAGACCTGGGCTTAAATCTTGACTCTTCTGCTTGTCCATGTAACTTTAAGCAAGTTCCTTACCTTCTCTGAACCTTAGTTTCTTCATCTAAAAAAGGAGCTTGATCATCAGACCAATCTCAACTTTACGGCCCTATAAAATACTGGAAAGCAATGTAAGTGCTATAGTATAAAGTACAAAGTGAGGAAATTCTGTTGAGGTTCTGCTGGCTGTATGGCCCTGGAGAAGTTGTTTAACCTCTCTGAGCCTTAGCTGGATCCTCCACGTGATGGAGATAATAACATACACGGTATGAGATTTAAATAAGACAATATGTATGAAAGGGATTAGCACAGCTGGAAATAACTGTTCAATACACGTGAGCTCATGTTATTATGCACAAGTGATTGGCAAGCTGCAAAGAGGGACAATACTACTTCTATAGAGAAGTCAGTCTTTGGCTCTAAGGCAAACCAAGTCCCAAGATACTGCTTTGGGACAGAGAGACATTGATGACATCATGGTCTTGGTATGCTTCAGTCTTTTTAAAGGACTCTGTGCTCTAGGCTTTGCAACTCTGTGTGGTCTCAGACCAGCAGCGTCAGTTTTAGCTGGGAGCTTGTCAGCAACGCAGAATCTCAGGCCCCACACCAGACCTCCTGAGTCAGAATCTGCATTTTGACAGAATCCCCTGGTAATTCCTTGTATATACTCAAGTCTGAGAAACACTGGTGTAACATAGAGAAAAGAACAGCAACAAGAGTTTTTGGCCAAGGGTGGGAAGGGTTAATGTTTAGTTTGGCTCCTGTCAAGTCACCGGAAACAGAAGGTTCCAGAGATTGAAGTGTATAGACTGATGGGACAGGAAGGCTTCCTTCCTGCCCTGTGTCCTGGACGGCCAGAGCTGCTGCCTGGGACCTGCGCTGACCCTTGAGCTCAGTGAGGAAGGACCCTGGGCCTGCAGAGCAGAGGGCAGGCTGGGACAAAGAGAGGGCTCAGTGCCTCTGCTCAGACTACCTGGGAGGCTCAGTCCTCAGGCCAAGCCCAGATGAGGTCTGAGGAGGAGGAATGGGAAGCAGGGAGGCCAGAAAAACGTCACAGTTAACTGAGCAGGGCTCTCCCATGGGAGGCTGGTGGCCAGCGCTGGGACAGCTGTGTGAGGGCCTCTGAGGTCTCTGTGTTGCCCTGGGCCCTGTCCTCTGGCTCCTGCTTCCCTGGGTCCTGCAGGGTTGGGGTGGGGCCCAGACCCTGGACACAGCTGTGACCTTGCTCCACGGGCTTCCTCCTCAGTGCTGGAGCAGCTCCTCCCCGAGCTCACAGGGCTGCTCAGCCTCCTGGACCATGAGTACCTCAGCGACACCACTCTGGAGAAGAAGATGGCCGTGGCCTCCATCCTGCAGAGCCTGCAGCCCCTCCCAGGTCAGCCGTCAGCATGCTGCCCAGAGCTTCTCAAGGACCCTCAGTAACTGCCCAGGGCCTGCTGGCAGGAGGAAGTAAACCTCGCAGCATGGCAGCTCAGCTCTCTTCATGGTCTAACCAGTGTCCCCCTGCACTCCAAGCTTCGTCCACCACAGCCCTGGCTGAGCTCCTTGTCCTCCTCCACCCCTGGCCCTCTACAAACTCACACAACACACATGCCATACACACTCATGTACACACCACTACCACACACACACACAACATGCTCTCACATAGACCTCACACAGTAACACACATCACATATAACGTACCCCCATGCTCTATCACACGCAACACACTCACTCATCACATACACACAGCATATATGCACAACATTCATGCACACTGACAGACATATCACATACACATCACACTCTCCTGCACTCAGATGCACGCTCACACACTCCCTCCTGGCTTTATGGGTAGTATGCTTGCTCCTCCATCTCCACTCGGGCCCTCCTTCTACTCCCCACAGCCTCTCTGCCTCACTGTGTTCTCAGCAGCAAAGCTTCCTCCTCTGCTCCAGCCTTTCCCCAACCTCAAGAGAGCCCACAAGATGGTGTGTGTAAATCAAGAGCTCAGTAAACTCTAAAGGGGCCGTGTCCTGTCCCGCGGGGTTGGAGGGGTCTGAGTGACATGGGGGGGTCACCACTGGGTGAAACTGAGCCTCACTTCCCAAGGACAGTGTCCTCGGCCACTCTCACAGGACTGCTGGTGAATGAAAGGGCCAGCAGTTTGCAGACTGGCCCCCAGCTGTCCCCAAAGCAGCGCCTCTACTTTGTCCTCTATATTGGGCTCTGAGCATCCTTTCACTCAGAGAAGGAGATCCTCAATAACAATGGAAAAAAGGAAACAAAGTTTGAAAGCTCTGGAGATGATTTAGGATATGCACATGCTTCGCAACCTGAGTGCTGTGTCCTGTGCAGGACAGAAGTCTGAGTTGGGGGGGGGGGGGTTGGCTAGCCACCCTCGGCGGCAGCAGCAGTCCTGGGCCCCTACGCCCCTCCTCACTGCTGGCCTGCTCTCCCCTTCCTCACAGCCAAAGAAGCCTCCTACCTGTATGTGAACACAGCGGACCTCCACTCTGGGCCCAGCTTCGTAGAGTCCCTCTTCGAAGAATTTGGTAAGCTACTCTCAGTCTGTCCCTCCAGCTCACGCACATCATGCACGTCTGCCACCTCAGTCTCTAGAAGGGTCCCCTGCATCTGGGTCTGGCGCTAACATTACAAAATTGAGTCACCTCAGAAAAGTCCCTTTGCCTCTCTGGGCCCTGCCAGGTCTGAAAGTCTCGTCAAAATCCACAGTTACAGGAAATCATCCCCGAGATTTGAGGAAGGGTAGGGATGAACACACAGGCTGAAGAACGCTGGCAATAGGGCCTTGTCTCGTCTGCTGCTAACATCCGTCTTGGTAGCTGCCTGGTCTCTGAGTTGAGCAGTCCGGGAGCTCAGCAGAAAATGGAGCTGTGAGGGACTAGCAGAGGCACCGAGAGTATGGGAGCAGCCGAGCCAGGCCTCAGGCAGGGTGTGTGCGATCCCTGATCTATCCCAAGGGAGAACGGCACTATACAACACAGGGAGAAAGCTGTGGGTCAGATGAAAGGATTCATGGGCTGACAGACTGGGAAAATACTGTGCCTTCATTAAATAACCCTTGAAAACTTACAAAGCACTGTACCAAACTGCATTATCCCATTTGATTCCCTGATAACCCTGGGATTATTGTGACCACTTTATGGATAAGAGGGAAGAAGTCACTTGCCCCAGATTACTAATGGAGGAGGTGGTTGGGCTTCCTGACCCCAAATCTAGTCCTCTTCTCACTCTGCCGTGCTCATCCTCCACTTACTCTGTCCTGATGGCCTGACTCCCCTTAGACTGTGACCTGAGTGGCCTTCAAGACATGCCAGAGGACGAGGCAGAATCCTGCAAAGGAGCCAGTCCTGAGCCAGCCAAGAGTCCATCTTTGAGACAAGTGAGTTATTATACTCTCTGGCCCTCTCTTTCTCTGGAGAAGGTAGGGAAACTCTCAACTCTAATGCTGGGGATCCTCCTGACCATGAGACATCTACTCTGTCTTCAGCGTGATGGTTAAGGGCAGAAACAGCACTGTGAGAACATTTCAATGATTCATGATGACATGCTCACTGTGCCAGTGCCAAGCAGGGATGATGTGGTAAACTGACCTGTCCCTTCAGGCCCAAAGGACATGCCCATCCCAACTTCTGATTTCAGGAGCACAGAAGGAGTGATGGGGAAAGCTCTGGATCACAAGATGGGTGGCCTCTGCCTTCCTCCCTTCTGCTGTGTGGCAGATCACTTCCGGTCTCTGAGCCTCAGTTTTTCCCTACAAAAATGAAGGTCTAGATCACAGACCAAAAATGAAGTTCCCAGCCTTTGGGGCCATGAAATTAGGGCAGGGGGCCCAAATCACATCAAACACTATCTGTTGACTGCATAATTCACTATTATCACCACCATAAATGGTACCAGTTGTTGACCACTCATCATATCCTTCCAGTACTCTTGCCTAGAAAATCCCATGGATGGAGGAGCCTGGTGAGCTGCAGTTCATGGGGTTGCTAAGAGTCAAACACGACTGAAGTGACTTAGCAGCAGCAGCAACGTGTCCTTTCATATTCAGAGACTGTATCCTGCCTTCTAGGAGCTCCTGTCCCCCTCACCCCCAGGCTCCTCCCTGTTACTCTGCCTGCTCCTCATGCTCTCCTGGTCTTCTGGGTTTCACACACCTCCTCTGTCCTCTTTCAGACAGCTGACCTGCCTCCACCACTCCCCAACAGGCCTCCACCTGAGGACTACTATGAGGAGGCCCTTCCCCTGGGACCTGGCAAGTCCCCTGAGTATATCAGCTCCCACAGTAAGTTCTGGTCCCTGAGGGTTGGGGGCGAGGGGGAGAAGACTCCTGTCCTGAAGCTCCTGTGTGTCCTGCTGGGGCTAGAGCTCCAAACCTGGCACTATTCCGCCATGCCCACCTACTGGGGAGGAGCGTGGGAGACCGTGACCTCTCCTGTGACAGCCTGGGTGGGCGGGCCAGTAGGCATGGCCTGGGGCTCCAGACCCAGTTCTATGTGACCTTGAACAACCCTCTTCCCCTCTCTGGGCTTCTGTTCCTCTACCCTTTAAATAAGAAAGAGGGGCTGGATACACACATATCAAGGTACTAGGGTGGAAGTTCACATGAGTGCTACGGCCTGGGAATAGGGACTTGACACTGCATACAAGGAACTTTACTGTGGTTTCTGGGTGATGCACCATGTGCAGCTGAACCTGCATAAGACTTCTGTGTCCCGATACCCTATCATTTGGCAGCACAGAGGAATATTCAACCATCAAACAATACATGAGACGAGTCTATCTGTGCTGATCAGAAATGAATCCCAGGATACAAACTGAGGAAAAAATCAGAATACTGCATATAACATGATCCCATTCGCTTTTAAATAGGGTGCTCACACAGGCATTTAACAGTTTTTCTAGGATATGCAAGAAACTCTTGACAGTATTTCCCTGTAGGAAATGAATGAGCAGAAATCTTGGTGAAAGGGAACATACTTTCCCACTCACACTCCTTTGTTGTGATTGTGCTTTTCATCATGTGGTAGTGAAATACACATGATGTAGAACTGACCACTCCAACCGTTTTCAGGTGTCCAGTCACTGGCGTTTAGTGCACTCACAGTGTTGCATAGCCATCAGCACTATCAAGTTCCCAAACATCTTCATCAGTCCAGAAGGAAAACCCACACCCGGGAAGCAGCCGCTTCCTGTTCCCCCTCAACCAGTCTGCTTTGTCTCTATAATTTGCCTTATCTGGATATTTCATTTAAACAGAATCATACACTGCATGGCCTTTCATGTCTGGGTGACTCCATTCAGCACAGTGCTTCTGAGGTTCATTCATGTCACTGCATGTATCAGTACTTCTTTTTTATAGACAAGTAATACTCTACAGTATGAATATATCGTATTTCGTTTATCCATCTGTCAGTTGATGGACATTCAGGTTGTTTCCATCTTTGGGCTATTATTCTTATGATTAATAAACTAGTTCAAACAAAACTAGTGAGATGGTGGACTTGGACCAGGTGATCCATAGCCCTCTTCAGACTTGGGACCTATGTCACTGCCAGCAGCTGTTGATGTGAAGCAGCTGGCTTTATTTTATCCACTTGAGGACAGAGAAGGAGGGGATGAAGTGCTGCTAGACCCTACCCTGAATCCCAGGACAAGCCCTCAGCTGGGTGAGGCTCTTTGCCCTCCCCAGAGAGTTCAGATGGGGCAGAGAAGCTGCCTCCTCGAGCAGCAGGGGTCCTGGGGTGGGAGGGAAGGGAGTGCCTCAGGAAAGGCCAGGGAGCTTGTCCAGGAAGAGGGCGCCACGCCCAACAGGAAGTATTCTTGCCCTTGCACACTGTCCAGCCTGCCAGGTGTCCGAGGGCTTTCGGTGCTCCCTCCTTCTCCCTCCTGTGCCTCCTCCTTTTCCACCCTCACTTCTGGCCTCACTTCAGTCCACCCCACAGGGATGTCTCTAGCATCTGAGACTCAGGATGTCTGCTGGGAAAAGCAGGCTGCGAGCCTCACTTGAGAGATATAACTGGGTACCCCAGTCACTGGGAATTTGAGTGCTGCCATCCTCAGGAAAACAGTAGGGCTGAGAGCCCAGAGCAGTGCTCTGAGGAACAGCGTGGTATGAGAGCAAGTTGATCTGAAAGAAGGAAGGCTTCCTAGAGGAGGGGGTGGGCACCTGTCTCCTGAGCTGGCAACTTCAGTTCTAATCCAGGATCTATCACTAGAAAAGTGTGTGGCCTCAGTTTCTTCATCTGTGAAGTGGGTCTGATACCTCCCTCCCTGCACTGCAGAAATCAAGATATAATAGTTATAATGATGTCTAGCATTTGTCTCAGAGAAGGCAATGGCACCCTACTCCAGTACTCTTGCCTGGAAAATCCCATGGATGGAGGCCTGGAAGGCTGCAGTCCATGGGGTCGCTGAGGGTTGGACATGACTGAGCGACTTCACTTTCACTTTTCACTTTCATGCACTGGAGAAGGAAATGGCAACCAATGTTCTTGCCTGGAGGATCCCAGGGACGGCAGAGCCTGAAGTGACTTAGCAGCAGTAGCAGCAGCATTTGTCTACGATGTTTTATGTGCCAGGCTTTATACTGAGAGTTCATATGCATTATATCACTAATCCAAGGTAGGAACTGTACATGTCAATTTTATAGGTAAAGAATCTGAAATACAGAGAAACTGTGTTTTCTTTCCAAGGTCACTCAGTAAATAATGGAGATAGATTTGAACTCAGATTTGATTAACCCCAAAGTACATGCCCTTAACCCACTGAGCTTCAAAGTATGTTCCAGAGACCATCCGTATCAAAATAATCTTAATTGTTAAAAAAAAAAAAATGATTCCTTGGAATTCCATACATTTTCTATTTGTACTTATATTTAGAACCATCCAGTTAAATAGGTTTTTCCATACTGCAGATTCCTCAATTCAGCCCACACCAGTGACTCAGAATCTCTGGAGACACAGTTCAGGGACCTAAATTTTTTTTCCTTTTTATTTATTTTTAATTAGAGGATAATTGTTTTACATTATTATGTTGATTTCTGCCATATATCAACATGAATCAGCCATAGGGATCTGCATTTTTTAAAAGACCCCAAATGAATGTAAGTTGGTGCAGCCATTAAGGGAAAAATACGGAGGTTCCTCAAAAAACTAAAAATAAGAGTTACCATATGATCTAGCAACCCCACTCCTGGGCATACACCTGGAGAAAACTCTAATTCGAAAAGATACATGGAGCTTCCCTGGTGGTCTAGTGGTTAAGAATCCACCTGCCAATGAAGAAGACATGGGTTCGATTCCTGATCCTCGAAGATGCCACAGGCCTGTGTGCCACAGTTACAGAGCCCATATGCCCTAGAACCTGTGCCCTGCAACAAGAGATACCACTGCAACGACAAGCCTGCCCAGTGCAACAAGAGAAAGCCCTAGGGCAACAACGAAAACCAAGCATGGCCAAAAATAAATAAATATGAAAAAAGAAAAGATACATGTAACCCTGATGTTCATAGCAGTGTTATTTACAACAGCCAAGACATGGAAGCAACCTAAACATACATCCCCAGAGAAATGGGTAAAGATATTATATAAATATATATATACATACACACACACACACAATGGAATATTACTCAACCATAGGAAAAAAGAATGAAATAATGCCACTTGCAGCAGCATGCACAGACCTAGAGATTTTCATACTAGATGAATTAAATCAGAGAAAGACAAATACCTGAAGATATTACTTATATGTGGAATCTAAAGTATGGTACAAATGAACTTATTTACAATACAGATACAGACTCAGACATAGAAAATAAACCTATGGTTACCAAAGGAGGGGATAAATTAGGATTTGAAGATTTAATAGATCAAGCTAGTAAATACAAAACAGATAACCAGCAAGATCCTATGTATAGCACAGAGAACTATATTCAGTATCTTATAAAAATAATGGAAAATAAAAATAAAAGACCCTTGGTAATTGTGATATAAAATACAATTCAGGATACCTCCACTGATATACTATACTGACTCCCATGAATGGGGAAACCAGGAAAATTCAGCATTAGCAGCTATTGTATGTGTTGTATATATTCACTATTATATGTGTTGTTATTATTTCCTCTAGTCCACCTCCTTCTCTGCAGGTTTAGAAGGAGAGGAGGGGGTGGATGCATTAAGAAGTGAGCAGAGGGGCTGAGGTGGAAGAAGACGAGACAGGGCAAAGCAGAAAGGGGGTATGGGCCTAGGTGCTGGGACAACACTCCTCAGTCCAGCGACTGGAACTGTGACCAAGACACACANGGTGTGTGTGTGTGTGTGTGTGTGTATGTGTGTGGTATCTTTGCCATTCTCTCATCCAAGCTACAACTGTAACTGATTCCTCTCTCATCACCATTCACATTTACTGATCACTGAGTACTGATCACCGAGTCCTGTTATGACTGTTTTGAAAATGCCAACTCATCTTTTTCCCCATCCTCACTGGTCCTGTCATCCTCATCCTCCTGTCAAGTCTCATGTTGCCCAGGATGACATTCTTACACAAGCCCCTTGTGCTTCCAGTCTTGTCCCCTTCTTGTCCATCTCCCATGATGCAGCTGGGGAGCTACAAGACCAACTTCACTACTGTCCCACTTAAATACCTTCTTACCTCCCCATCACCTACCAGATATTGTCCAAACTCCCAGGACTCTAATCTCAGCCTATTATATTGAATTTCTCACTCCCCAAATAGACTGAATTCCTCACTTCCAAATAAATGGAAGACACAACCACCATAAGTCATAGCTGTCCCCTTCATACCAGTATGACAGTTGCTGACAAATATTTTGTTAGCTAACCCTCATGTACAGGGGTCAAGGGGAGACTGAACCAAGAAAGGGAGACTTTGAGTGTGCCTCTGACAGGGAGCTGTCTGTGTTCCTCCCCAGAGGCTGTCCCAAGAGAAGCAGACCTCGGATTCTGACAGCCTGGGCATGGGTGACAGCTGTTCCACTCTGGGCCGTGAACATGGTAGGAGCCTCTGGGGGCTCAGGTGGGAAAATGCTAGAGCTGGGAGGAGCCTTGCCATGAGCACACGAAGTGCAGATCAGGTCCCGACCATTCTGGAGACGTGGCTAATGTGACCTGGCCTATCCATACTGGGCCAGGCCTGGTGTGCTGGTTCAAAGGCTGGGGGGAAGGCTAGGGGCAGGTGGATCTGGAACTTGGGGCTCCCTCCCCTCACCTAACCCATCTCCACGGTAACAGGCAAAGGGAAGAAGAGCAGCCTGTCAGAGCTGAAGGGTTCAATGAGCAGGGCTGCAGGCCGCAAGATCACCCGTATCATCAGCTTCTCCAAGAAGAAGGCATTGGCTGATGACCTGCAGGTGTCCTCTACTGAGGAGGTTCCGTGCTGTGGTGGGTACCATGCATGCAGAGAATTCAGACCCTGTTGATAAGGGATCCTGGGGCCAAGCCAGAAGACCTCCGGGCCTAATCTACTTCATTCCTAAGGCAGAGGATAGAATCCTACTAGATGACTAACCCCCATTTCATCAATAATCCATGCCCATCCACCACTTCTCCATGAGGCCCTGACACCTAACAGAAGGAAAAGTCAACGAACTGTCCTATTTCCATGCTCGCTATGACATTAGTGCCGCCCATCTCTGGGCCTCAGTTCCCTCTACTATGACAAGAGGAAAGTATCTTAACTTCCCAGTATACAATATAATATACCAAGTGTTTAAGTTATGGTCCAGTCTTACAAGGATATTTCTTGAATAAAAATATATAAGGACTTTATTGTAAATGCATAAAATGCAAATTAAAAGTAGTTTGAAAGAAAAGAAACACTGTTCATCTAAACGCATTGTTCCATGTACTGGAATCCAATTTTTAAAAATCACGTGTTTTAGGTAAATTCTGCTAACCTGGAAAGAACATTATAAAAGCACATGGATATAAAGAAATATTTTTGTAAATGGATGAGGACTCTGTTATGGTAAAAAATAAATTAAGACCTAAAAGAAAGGGAATTCTAAAGTCATCAGCCATCAGCCTACCCCTCACTTATTTTTAGCTCTTCACCCTGGCTACACGTTTTTTGTTCCCACACACTGCCACCAGGTGGCAGCATCAGCCACTGTTTTCTGTCCTCTGCCAATTAGTTTTTGCTATTTTAGGAGGAAAGGGAGAAGGAAGAGTTGTGTCCTTCGTTCATTATATATAGTGGTTCTGTGCTTTTCATCAAGGTTGGTATGGTCTGAAGGCTGGGCAGGTATGTACAAATATGATTATCAATCCCTTGTTCACAGATAACAAACTGAAACCTGAGGTCACAGACCAGGAATGAGCTGACTCGGGACCGGGAAGGCCTTTCTCTCCAGCTAGAGAACAAGAGTTGCCCAGGCCCTCTGTCCCTGCGCCCTAACTTGTGTCCCCCAGCACCGTCAGGAGGTCGCAACGCTGGTCTCTCCCTCCCAGGTTATCTGAACGTGCTGGTGAACCACGGATGGAAGGAGCGCTGGTGCCGCCTGAAGCGCAACACCTTGTATTTCCATAAGGACCGCACAGACCTGCGGACCCACGTGAACGCCATTGCCCTCCGCGGCTGTGAGGTGGCCCCAGGCTTTGGGCCCAGACACCCATTTGCCTTCAGGATCCTACACAACCGGCAGGAGGTCGCTATCTTGGAGGTGAGAAGAGAAAATAGCTTAGGGGTGGAAGCTAAGAGGAGCTCTGGCCTGGAGGTGGGCTTTTGTCAAGGGGATCTTATTGACATTACAGGGACTAAGGAAGAGGGAAAGTAAGCCAACTGTTGCCAAGTAGCCGGTTAAACTATCTGAACACCCGCTTAAATGTGAATTTCAGATAAACGATAACTAATTCTTTTTAGTACAAGTATATCCCATATTTGGGACATACCTATACTAATAAACTAATGTTTATCTGAAATTCAAACTTAAGAGAATTGTGCGTTTTTGTTAAATCTGGCAACCCTAGACCCAAGGTTTGTTTATTCTGCCTTATAAATATAGTCCCAAGCCTGAAAGGCATCTAGTCTAACTGATCTAATTCTGGAAACCTCTCTAAAATTTATTTCCCACTAGTGACTGTTCATCTCAGATAAACCACTGCTCCTCCCACCAAGCAACTAAATTTTACAAAGATTCTCTCCATATTGAGTTGAAATCTTAAAACTGTGTAGGCAGCAACTACACCTGTTCTGCATATTTTTGTTTTTCCAGAACCCAGCCTGATATCCAGCAATCCTGGGCTGGACAGTATTGGGCTCAATAAGGGACAGTAAGGACTCAATTAACATCTGTTGGACAAATGTTGGACAAATGGCTGAATGACAATGTGATTTCATTTCACCCACTCATTTTTCCTAACTACCCACCGACACCGGGCCTCCTCTCTGGGGTCATACAGAATACACTGAATCTCTCTTTAAATGTCAATCCTTCAGCTATTTAGAAATTTAAAATATAACTGGAGGAAAACTTAAACAACTACCCCCTCATATTACAGATAAGGAAACTGAGGCCAGGGCAGTCACATGCTTCATCCAAAGCTCCACAGAGGATTAATGGCCTCTTGGTCTTTTTCCTACAACTAAGACCCAGCCTCTTGGTATTGTTTTCTTTGCCCAGTACCCACTGCCTCTCTCAGTTATTAAATGTAAGGAAATATTGATTCTGTAAGTCACTTCTACTTTGATAGCTTGAGATGGGTCTTTTATTTCTCTTCAGAAAGAGCTTTCCCTTTCTCTTCACAAAGAGCTTTCTGGCAAAAACTGTGCTTTTTAAATTCAAGTTTAGTTTTTGTGTGCTAACTTGATTTTATGTCAATGCTCTTTAACATNAGTTATTAAATGTAAGGAAATATTGATTCTGTAAGTCACTTCTACTTTGATAGCTTGAGATGGGTCTTTTATTTCTCTTCAGAAAGAGCTTTCCCTTTCTCTTCACAAAGAGCTTTCTGGCAAAAACTGTGCTTTTTAAATTCAAGTTTAGTTTTTGTGTGCTAACTTGATTTTATGTCAATGCTCTTTAACATTTCTGAGAGTATTTATCAAGTGAAAAAAATAATAGCATCTTGAATGATGTCATTAGTAATTTAAACATAGATTTCTATTTATAAACTTACATTAATCTTATATCCTAACAAATATATTTAAAATTCTGCATCTCATATGTTATTAGATGTCCATAGAACATTTATAAAAACTGGAAAAAAGATAAACATTCCTAAATTTCAAAAAGAGTTCTTTTTTTGTGTGATTCAGTTATATATACACATATATTATTTTTGAAATTATTTTCCATTACAGGTTACTACAAGATATTGACTGTAGTTTACAGTAAATCTTTGTTGCTTGTTGCATATCTATTTTTTTAAATTAGAAATCTAGCATTCTATTCATACTAAGTCAAACAGGTGGAATCAAACTGTCATAACTTTTTTAGTTTTTTAGTTAGGCAAAAATTAGTTAACTTTTTTAGTTAATTTAGTTAACCTTTTTAGTTAGGCAAAAATTCATAAGTTTTCTAATATATATATTATATATATATTATTTTATGATAATGTTCTTTAAATAAAAACATGTGTTTAGTTGACCAGCAACTTCTTAGAGATTTTCCTGTACACAATATTATATATAATTGGCAGTTATGATACAAGAAGAAAATGTGGGTTGTGTGATAAATAGCCTCCTCATTTACTAAAAAGCAAATATTAAAAAAAAAAAATTCAGCGAACACCTAAATTTTGTTTTCATATCCCATCGGTCTAGAAGGCTCTGAGGATAATGAGTAAGGTTTATGTTTTAGAGAGGTAGTTGGCTTCTCTATTTCCTATCCAGAAAACTTGGGTTTCTGGAAGAGTATTCTAGTCTTGCTCCTCTTGGATCCCTAAGTCCAAACAGATACCATACGTATATGGGTTTGGCTGAAGTGAGTGGGTAGCCAGAGGCCCTGAATGTGCCACAGTGAACTCAGCTTGTGCCTTCTCTCCCTCAGGCAAGCTGCTCAGAGGACATGGGCCGCTGGCTTGGGCTGCTGCTAGTGGAGATGGGCTCCAAAGTCACTCCCGAAGCATTGCACTATGACTACGTGGATGTGGAGACCCTAACCAGCATCGTCAGTGCAGGGCGCAACTCCTTCTTGTAAGGGCCAGTACCCCACAGCCCCCCAAATCTGCCTACAACCTTTCCTATCTCAGCTCCCCCTCAGAGGCAGAATGGGAGGGAAGGGGTGACGAGCTGAGAAAGACTGCTTCCTTGGGAAGTCAGAATGGGTGCCTTCCTCTTCCATCAGGAGGAGTAAGCTGGTTAAAGGAGGAGGCTCAGGGTTGGGGATGCTGTGGATAGAATGAACCAGAAAGGAGAAGCTCTTTTGGACCATGGCCTGGGCTCTGCTCTCATGCCATAAAAACTTAGGGTTCCCATACCCTTGAGCCTCTGGGCAGGCACGAGGCTTGTCTGCGGAGTTTGCATTATAAGTGCCAGTTTCGAGTTACGGCTCTATCATGACCAACAGTTTGGGCTAGTTGCTTGCCAGCCTGGATCCTGTTTTCTCACGTACAGAATGGAGGCGATGAATAACCTGCTTCCTGGATTTTGAGAATCCCATGCGTCCCTGCCTATAAGCTCTAAACACATCAGTGGCACAGTGCTGCCTGGCATGCTGCTATCACCGACTTTCTGACCTCCATTAAAAGCTGCTGCCAGAATCAAATAAGTGGACAGGAAAGCACGGTAAGCTGCATAAGTATCATTGTCACATCATCACCATCATCCCTTGTATTTTCTAGATATGCAAGATCCTGCCAGGATCAGTGGCCTGAGCCCCGAGTCTATGATGATGTTCCTTATGAAAAGATGCAGGTATGGTCCCTTGGGACTTTGGGGGACATGGCAAAGGCCACTTATTAGCTCTCCCTCTCTCCTTCCCTCACTATTCCTTTGCCTCAGAGAAATCATTTTTGTTTAACCAGCACCTGGAAGGAGGGGGAGAGGGGACCTTCTTCCCCTCAGACTGTGGCTTGGGAGAATCTCTGGAACAGGAGGCTGGGCAGTGTGGAGGAAAGAGCCCCCTCACCAGGAAGAAGAAAGGGCTCTGCAAGCTACAGAGCACTGCTCCAGTCTGAGCAGGCTTGGGCTTTCCACCCCGTCACAGCTCTGTGAACTGATTCAGTAGTTGTCTCAGGTGGATGATAACTGAGTGGCTGCCCCCACAGCCCTTTACCTGGCAGCAACCACAGTCTGGGCTTCAGTTCCCAGGACAATCTTCCTGTCTTGCTCACTAAACCAAGAAGATGCCAGCTTATTAACCTACAGTAAGGCCTCTGTAGCCATCACATGACCCATCCTGCTCCACAATCTGCCTTGTGCCTCCTCCTGCCACGAGAGAGCAAGAGGACCACATTCTGACTAGACATTGTTTGGTGTCAGGCCTCAGCTCTTGGACAGAGAGAGGGAATCAAGGTGCCAAGGAAAGCAGATGGGTCTACAGGCCAGGACCCCTGCCCTGGACAGTGCTGGATGACCGTCTGAGCTCTTACCTCTAGGTCTTGCAAGAACTAAATGAAATACTTTATGGAAAAAGCTTAGCACAGTACCTAAACACTGGAAGGTCTCACAATGAGGGTAAATAATACTGCTGTTATCAATATCATTATTATATGACTATTAGAGTCCACTCATGGTTTCCCGAGCTTTGACAAGATGTTGAGTGTTCTCACTACTCTTTCCTGTGAAAATGTATAGCCAGTCTATTAAGTTATGCCACTTCTATCACTGGCTGATCTCAACTTTGACTCTCTTTAACTTAAGACTTTATTTTAGCAATTCAGAAAATTTATACATCCAACAGATGTACTGACAAAAAAATCTATGGTAAATCAACTATGGTCACCCAAAGTCTTTTGAGACGTCCTAATTTTCCACTTAGCAGAAATTCCAGTTTAGGGTTGCCTTTAGGAAGGTATGGAGATCAAGTAACACACTGCCAGTGCAAGTGGTTTATAGACTGCTGAGGGCTGCACACAACTAAAAGTGTAAGGCCAAGATCTCAGAGGTCAGGCAGCACTCAGCCATCAAGTGCACATCTCAAAGCACCCACACTGAGGGCTTGGAGCCCACTCATGCTTTATCTTCTCCTTCCATCTCCCACCTAGGACGAGGAGCCTGAGCGTCCCTCTGGAGCCCAGGTCAAGCGCCATGCCTCCACCTGCAGTGAGAAATCCCATCGGGTGGACCCACAGGTCAAAGTCAAGCGCCACGCCTCCAGTAAGTTGTGTGTGCAAGGGAGGAAGGGAGAGGAATGTCCGGTGTGTGGGGGTGGTCGTCTCAAAATCAAATCCTTCCCAGGGTCATATGGTAAGTGAGTAAGGAGAGGTGTAAGAAAAATAACAGCACAAGCAGAGTGATAAAGGGCAGTGAGCAGGAGGCCTCAGAGGGAAAACAACAGGAACGGGCCGGGGGAGACTGAAGGGAAACCGCAGTGCTCAGGCCCCAGCTCTAGGGGCAGCCAACACTCAGCTCCAGCCAAGGCCCCCAGGCAGCACTGCCAGCTCAGATTTGCCAATTAGTCAAAACAAACCAGAAATCTACTTATTTTTTAATGTTAGCAATTATTTTAAAATTTTAGCACTACATAAAGCCACATATATAGAGAGAGAGTTCACCTCTGTGTCCCAGCTCAGGCTCTGCCTAGCACTTCATAAAAGTTTGTTGAACTGCCTGATTGCCACACTGCAAAGTAATGATTAACTGTGTCAGAAAACTACAGTAAAAGGTCTCTTTGATTCCCAACATAGATCTCTACTCCTGTATGATTTATCTCTATGAGCAAGCCAGCTTTCTGTGGGAGAGTATGTCCGAAGAGTCTTCTGTTGCTTTTACTTTCTTCCCCCTGTACCTGAACAGAGTCAAGTTCTAGTCTTTGCTTTTTGAAGATTTATTTTTTAAAATACTTTTCTTTATGATAACTCCATATCATTGTTGTTTATTTGCTCAGTTGTATCTGACTCTTTGACCCCATGGACTGTGGCCTACCAGGCTCCTCTGTCCATGAGATTCTCCAGGCAAGAATACTAGAGTAGGTTGCCATTTCCTCCTCCAGAGGATCTTCCCCACCCAGGGATCAAACCCACTTCTCCTGTATTGGCAGGTGGGTTCTTTACCACTGAGCCACCAGGGAAGTCCACTTCATTAGCACAGATAATCTCTTCTAGAGTCAGGTGATTTGTATTCCATTCCTTACTTGGTCACTAAACTACTGTGTAACTTTGGAAAAGTCCCTCCCCTCTCCAGAGTTTCCTGTCTGAACAATTAAAGGCTTGTTGTAACATTCCTTATGCTCTATGCTTGTGGACACTGGAAATGCACAGCCTTATGGAATACCCATTTCAAAATGGGAAATTGAACTGAAATAAGCATGTACGATTGAAGAAATCACAAAATGTGAAAAAAAAAAAACTAGAACAAAGATAAAAAAAATTATTCAAATCAAATCTTATACTGAGGCTCCGTTTATAAGAAAGAGAAAAAGCGGAGCTGCTTTGCCTGGAGTCCAGAGACCTGCTTGACTTCCCCTTTACTCCACACAGTAGCCTGTTACCCATCATTGTGAAATCATACAGCTCCTTGAAGATGGTTGGAAACCATGGATCTAGTCCAACAATGTTTTTCAGAAGAAGAAATAAGAACATAAGAGAAGGGTTTTACCCAAGATCATGTATTAATTATTATTGCTACATAATAAATTACCCCAAATTTCCCAGCTCAAAACATAAGTGTGTGTTATGTCAGTGTTTCTGTGGATCAGGAATCCCAAGACAGCTTAGGTAGCTCTGACTTAGGGTCTCTCATGAGGTCACAGTCAGGAAGTCAGCTGGTCATCTGAAATCATCTGATAGCTTGACATGCTAGAGAACTGGCTCCCGAGGTGGTTCATGTGTATGCCTGGCAAGTCTGTGCTGGCTTTTGGAAGGAGGCCTCAGTTCCTTGCCATGGAGACCTCACCATTGGGCTGCTTGTCCTCATGACAAGACAGCTGGCTTCCCCAACAGCCCATGACCCAGGAAGGAGGAACAGAGTAGAAGCTGCGTTGTTTTCGTGAACTGGCTTTTGTGATCATTTCTGCCACATCCTAATGGTTACACAGGTCAGCCCTATCTATAGTGGAAGGGGACGGCAAAAGGACACAAACACAAGAACACAAAAATCATGGGAACTGAGGGGACTACTGAGGAAATGGTGGCATTAGAAGCTCCACAGACCTGTTTCCCAGAAAACGACCATAACTAGTGAGGACTGCTAAATCAGTCATCTAAAGCCTCCAGAAACTTTCCTAAGAGCATATGGCAAGTGAAGATTTACTCAAGATAATTTACTAAATCTCAGTTAAGAGACTTTGTGACATCTGAGCCACAACCCATTCCTTTACCTCTTTCCCAGCTCAGTGAGGCAGAATCTCTACTCTAGGCAGCTGTGGACAAGAAAACAGGGCTCTCTCTCCTCTCACTCCCAGTCAAGAGCAGCAGTATCCCCCCAGTAAGATCAAGTCACCAGCATTTCTTATCACCACCAATTATGTATTACAGACGTTAAATCACAGGTGAGTGCAGCCCACAAGTAGGGTGCTCCCAGACTACACTCATAGGGCAAATGCTGTACTCAAGGTTGGGCAGCCCAAGGATATGGGGACCCTAAATGCCCTCACCCCAGACCACTCATAAGGCAGGGCTTCCACACTAGGAGAGGCAAGTTTAGAAGATTAGAGATAACAGTCTCCACCCAGCACCCAGTTCACATAACAAAGATGTCACTCTAAGAGAAACAGGCCATGTTCAGAACAGTGACTCTGAGACTTTTGCCCAGGGTAAAAAGAAAGGCAAGTCATAAAAGCATTGAACTCCAGGGACTAGCTTGGTCGTTTAATGGTTGAGAATCTGCCTACCATTGCAAGGGAACCGGGTTCGATCCCTGGTCTGTAAGATCCCACATGCAGCGAGGCAACTAAGCCCACGTGCCGCAACTACTGAGGCCCATGCACCCCAGAGCCTGTACACCACAATGAGAAGCCACCACAATGAGAAGCTCATACACCACAAGAGAACAGACCCCACTTGCTGAAACTAGAGGAAGCCTACATACAGCAACAAAGACCCAGCACAGCCATAAAGAAATTAATTAATTTAAAAAAACCACTTTATTCCAAAGCTCTCCTTCAAAAGAATTGACTTTAGTGGGAATAGAATGTGGAGCAAATGATGATACAAAGCATTATCAAAAACAATAGAACAATCAGCTGACAATTAGTGGAACCTAACAGCAACTTAGCAGCAGCAGCAACAGCTGGATATGATTCCAAGAGTCAGGGAGTGTAACAGAGAGATCAGGAAGAAAGTCCTGCTAAGATCACTGTCCTCCAAGGTGACCGTATATGCCTAAGGCTGCACCCTCTGTGGATCAACATCAGAGGCCACCATCACCCTGATACCAAAACCAGAGAAAGATACCACAAAAAAGAAAACTATAGGCCAGTATTACTGATGAACATAGACACAAAAATTCTCAACAAGATACTAGCAAATCAAACCCAATAATACATTAAAAGGATCACACACTATGATTAAGAGGGATTTATCCCAGGGATGCAAGGATTCTTCAATATCCACAAATCAATCAGTGTGGTACACCATATTACCAAACTGAAGGATAAAAACCATATGATTCTCTCAATAGATGCAGAGAAAGCTTTTGACACAACTCAACACTGACTTATGATTAAAAACTCTCCAGAAAGTGGGCATAAATGGAATGTACCTCAAGATAATAAAGGCTAGATATGACAAATTCACAGCTAAAATCATTCTCAATGGTGAAAAGCTATAAGCATTCCCTTTAAGATCAGAAACAAAGCAAGAGTGTCCACTGTCATCACTTTTATTCAACATAGTTGTGAAGTCCTGGCCATGGCAATGAGAAGAAAAAGGAATGAAAAGGAATTCAAATTGGAAAACAAGAAGTAAAACTGTCACTTTTTGCAGATGATGTGATACTANGAAAAGCTATAAGCATTCCCTTTAAGATCAGAAACAATGCAAGAGTGTCCACTGTCATCACTTTTATTCAACATAGTTGTGAAGTCCTGGCCATGGCAATGAGAAGAAAAAGGAATGAAAAGGAATTCAAATTGGAAAACAAGAAGTAAAACTGTCACTTTTTGCAGATGATGTGATACTACACATAGAAAATCCTAAAGATGCTACCAGAAAACTACTAGAGTTTAACAGTGAATTTGGTGAAATTGCAGGATACAAAATTGATACACAGAAATCTCTTTCCTTCCTTTACACTAACAATGAAAGATCAGAAAGAGAAATTAAGGAAACCATTTACTATTGCATCAAAAAGAATGAAATACCTAGGAATAAAAAGCTACCTAAGGAAGTAAAAGACCATACTCTGAAAACTATAAAACAATGATGAAAAAGTCAAAGATGACATAAACAGATGGAAAGATATATACCATATTCTTGGAAGAATCAATATTATCAAAATGACTACTGTGCAGGGCAATCTACAATTGCCTAGGAATTGTAGGCATTCAGGAATGCCTGAATAGGAATTCAGTGGAATTCCTATCAAATTACTAAGAGCATTTTTTACCTAAATAGAACCAAAAAATTTTTAACTTGCATGGAAACCCTAAAGACCCTGAATAGCCTAAGCAATCCTGAGAAGAAAAACGGAGCTGGAGGAATCAGGCTCCCTGACTTCAGACTATACTACAAAGCTATAGTAATCAAAACAATATGGTAGTGACAGAGGAACAGAAAAATAGATCAATGCAATAAGGATAGAAAGCCCAGAAATAAATCCATACACCTATGGTCAATTAGTCTATAACAAGAGAGGCAAGAATATACAGTGGAGCAAAGAATCTCTTCAATTAAGTGGTGCTGGGGAACCTGAACAGCTACATGTAAAAGAATATAATTAGAATATTCTCTTATACCATACACAAAAATAAATTCAGAATGAATCAAAGACCCAAATGTGAGGCTGGACACTATAAAACTCCTAGAGAAAAACATAGGCAGAACATTCTCTGACACAAATCACAGCAATATCTTTTCCGACTATCTTTTTGGAAGATTATATTATCCCCTAGAGTAATGAAAATTAAAAAAAAAAAAAAACAGGATCCAATTAAACTTAAAAGCTTCTGCACAGCAAAGGAAACTATAAACGAAACAAAAAGACAACCCATAGAATGAATGGGAGAAAATATCTGCAAATAAACCAACTAACAAGGGATTAATCTCCAAAATATACAAACAGTTCACACAGCATTACATTTAAAAAAAAATGCAATCAAAAGATCGTAGATGATCTAAATAGTTCTCCAAAGAAGACATGCAGGTGGCCAAAAAGCATATAAAAAGATGCTCAACATCATAGTATATGAGGCATGCAAATCAAAATATCATCAAAAAGTCTATAAGTAATAAATGCTGGAAAGGGTATGGAGAAAAAGGAACCCACCTACACTGTTGGTGGGAATGTAAATTAGTATGACCACCATGGAGAACAGTATGGAGGCTCCTTAAAAACCTACAAATAGAACTACCATACGATCCAGCAATCCCACTCCTGGGCATATATCCAGAAAAAAACAATTCAAAAAGATATTTGGACCCCATTGGATTTTAAAAAGATACATGGACCTCAATGTTCACTGCAGCACCATTTACAATAGCTAGAGACATGGAAGCAACCTAAATATCCATCAACAGAGGAATGGATAATAAAGATGTGGCACACAAATACAATGGAATATTACTCAGCCATAAAAAAGAACAAAATAATGCCATTTACAGCAATATGGATGGACCTAGAGATTATCACACTAAGTAAGACAGAGAAAGACAAACATAATATATCACTCATATGTGGAATCTATTTCTTTAAATGAACTTATTTGCAAACCAGAAACAGACGTACAGATATCAAAACAATTTATGGTAACCAAAGGATAAATATGGGGGGGGGATAAATCAGGGGCTTGAGATTAACATACACACACAGCTATATAGAAGACAGAAAACCAACAAGGCCCTGCCTACTCTATAGCGCAAGGAACTCCACTCAATACTGTGATAACTATATGAGAAAAGAATCTGATAAAAAATGAATATATGGATATGTATAATTAATCACTTTGTTGTACAACTGAAGCACAGCATTTTAAATCAACTATATGTCAGTAAAAATTTTTTAAAAAACAGACAAAAAGAGTGGATAAAGATGTGACATACATAAATACAATGAAATATTGCTCAGCCATTAAAATGAGTGAAGTCCTGCCCTTTGCAACAACACAGATGGCCTTAAACAGTATCATGCTAAGTGAAATAAGTCAGACAGAGAAAGGCAAATACATATAATTTCACTAATACATGAAATCTGAAAAAAACAAGCAAATGTAACAAATAGAAACAAAGTCATAGATACAGAGAACAGTAGGGGGTTGCCAGAGGGGAGGGGGCCGGGGGAGGAGAGCAGTGAAGGAGATTAAGAGGTACAGATTTCCTGTTATAAAATAAATGAGCCATGGGTATGAAATGTACAGTTCAGGGAATATAGTCAACAATTACATGATAACTTTGTATGGTGACAGCTGGTAACTAGACTTATCATGGTGATCATTTTAAAACGTACAGAAATATCAAATCACTATGTTATATACCAGGAACTAATATATAATACTGTAGGTTCAATGCATTAATAGTTCAAAAACAAACAAGCTATAGAAAAAGAGATCAGATTTGTGGCTACCAGTGGCAGGGAGTATGGGGAGGAGAACTGGATGAAGACAGTCAAAGGTATAAACTTCCAGTTCTAAGATAAATAAATACTAGAGATGTACAACATGATGAATATAATTAACACCGTTCTGTGCTACATATGAAAGAGAAAAGAGTAAATGCTAAGAGTTCTCATCACAAGGAAAAACATTTTTTTCTATTTCTTTAAATTTGTATCTACACAAGATAATGGCTGTTCACTAAACTTGTTGTAGTAATCATTTCATGATTTATATAAAATTTATATAAAATCATTTATGCAGTATACTTTAAACTTATACAGTGTGCTGTGCTTAGTCACTCAGTCATGTCCAACTCTTTGAGACCCCATGGACAGTAGCCCACCAGGTTCCTCTGTCCATGGGGATTCTGCAGGCAAGAATACTGGAGTGGGTTGCCATGCCCTCCTCCAGGGGATCTTCCCAACCCAGGGATGGAACCCAGGTCTCCCCCATAGCAAGCGGATTCTTTATGATCTGAGCCACCAAGGAAGCCGATACTTTAAACTTACACAGTGCTATGTGAATTATCTCAATAAAACTGGGAGAAAAAAAGTCTGAGAAATGTCACAGCCAAGAACCTGAGGAGACATGATGACTAAAGGTAATATGGTAGCTCTGCAACAGAAAAGGACATTGGATAAATTCTAAGTAAATCTAATGAAGTATGAGCTTTAGTTGGTTAAAAAAAAAAAGCAAGTAAGATAACATTGTTCTATAAAATGGCTCAATAGTACATTTGAACTGGCAAAAGAATCAGGAAACCTCATGATAAATCAATAGAGATTATGCATTTAAAATAACAGAAAAATGAACAAAGAAAAATAAACAGAGCCTCAGAGAAATGTGCGAAATACCATTAAGAGTTCTAACATATACATAAAGGGAGTATTAGAAGGAGAGAAGAAAAAGAAGAGCATAAGAAATGTTAAAAGCAAACTGGGCACAAAATCTATCACTGCTCATTACAAACTGTTATTCATAGTGGGACAATAAAATGCTGCAGGCTGACTGCCAAAATAAACTAAAAAAAAAAAAAAAAAAGAAAAAGAAGTAATAGCTGAAAAGTTGCCAAATTTATTGAAATCATTAATTTACCATATAGGAAATTCAGTGAAGTTCTAGTAGGATAAAGGCAAAGAGATCCACAAAAGACACATTACACACTTCCTGGAGGTCTTCCATGGAGGTCCAGTGAATAAGAATCCTCCTGCTAATGCAGGGGACACGGATTCAATCCAACACCTGGTCCAGGAAGATTCCACATGCCGGGCAGCAACTAAGCCCATGCACCACCACTACTGAGCACTTGCACTGCAAATCCTGAAGCCTGCCATGCACCTAGAGCCTGTGCTGCACAACAAGAGAAGCCACTGCAATGAGAAGCCCACGCACTGCAAAGAGGAGTAGCCCCTGCTCACTACAACCGGAGCCACGCAGCAACGAAGTCCCACCACAACCAATAAATAAATAATTTTTAAAAGACACATCATGCTAAAATGCTAAAGCCAAAAGCAAGGAGAAAACCTTGAAAGTAGAAAAGAAAATCACCTCATCACTTACAGAGGATGAAAATCTAGTTTGCTTCTTTAACACTCAAGCATTACAGGGTTGGGTGTGAGGTAAGCCGCTCTCCGCGGTGCTGACACAGCAAGGTGGATCAGCATGGTGGCTCCCAAAGGTGAGACTACTTGCTGGTGTGGTCCATAAGGAAGTTTTCACTCACCTGCAATGAAATGAGAGAAATAAGCACAGTGCATGAAGTTTTTCATAAAGTTAATTCTACTCAATATAAATGACTATTCTACATTTGTGTCCAACTCCTGATGTTAAAATATATTCTGCTAAACAGTGGGAATAATAATAATATTGGTAGTTTTAAGGTCTTTATATTGTCAACAATATAATGCTGACAGTCCTTTGTTGGTACCCTACTTTTTTCTGTGAATATTTTTTTACATTTTTTAAATTGAAGTATAGTTGATTTACAATGTGGTGTTAGTTACAGGTGTACAGCAAAATGAATCAGGATATCCCTATTTATATTTTATTACCAGTTTCTAAAATCCAAAAGTCTGAAAGCCAGCTCCTCTGAGATGCTATTGTATAGCTCGGAAGTACACGGAGCCATACGCCCTCTTCTCAGCTCTCCATGCTTTATTTATAATGAGGTTTGAATTGTAGAGTAGTTAAAGCAGGAACTGATTTTTAAATAGGCTATGGGTGACCACTGCAGTCCCTACAGAGCTGCAGAGACAAGACTCCCCAATTATCAGCAAACTGTGGGAATTGCTCCACACCCACTTACAAAGGACTATGTGTGACTGACTGTAGCATAAAAAAATAAAAACTTTCACTAGAAGGTTAGACTATGGCCTTGCTCGAGCCTGGCAGTATTCACAGCATGGATCCTTGAGTCAGATAGACATGAGTTCAAACCTGGGTTCTCCCATTATTAGCAGTGAGACCTAACCTCTTGTGCCTCAGTTTTCCCAACAATAAAGCAGGGCAAATAACAGTAACTTTTATGAGGATTAAATAGAAATGCAGATAAATTACCTAGTATATAGTAAGCAGTCAATAAATTTTTGCCATAATAATTTGTTGCCCACCATAGTGTAAAGCCTATAGTAGAATACTAGGTCTCTCTTCCCCCTCCCCATCTCCTTTTCTCAATAATAAAACAGGCAATGCCTGACTTTAACCCCAGGTCTCAATTCTCTGTAAATCTGTGTTACATGTAGCTGTCTATCCTATATGCACTGAAAGTTAACTATAAAAATGCCCTTTTAAAACAAAAATGTGTATACATCACAAAATCTATTTTAAATTATTATCTAACATTTACTAAGCTCTATTTGCCAGGTACTATTTACCAAGCACTTTTCATGAATTATCTCCTTAAAATCTTATCACAATGCCAAGAGGTAAATCTAATTGATATCCATATTGACAAATAAGGAAACTAAAGCTAGTGGAAGGCACAAAAACACCGCATTCACTTCGTCTGATGCCACACAACCAGTAATGGGCAAAAGAAGACATGGACCTTCATCTGTCTGGTTCTAAAGCCCTTGTGGGGCTTTTTCTGGTGGCTCAGTGGTAAAGAATGTGCCTGCCAGGGCAGGACATGCAGGTTAAAGGCTGGGTCAGGAAGATCCCCAAGAGAAGGAAATGGCAACACGCTCCAGCATTCTTGCCTGGGAAATCCCATGGACAGAGGAGCCTGGCAGGCTGCAGGCCATGGGGTCACAAGAGTTGGATACAACCTAGCTACCTAACAACAAAGCCCTTTCTCCTCACCCCTGTGCACTACTGCCTCCCTTTGGCTCCTAGTTTCCTCTCCTTCACACTAATATATCTAGGGGAACGGACCTAAATATTCCCATTTTATGGACAGATTGAGGCTGAGAGAGAAGCTAACACCACCCAAGTACTCTCACCAGAGCTCAGAATTGAGGACCTTTTCCTCCCTCATCTCTGCAGGTGCCCATCAGTATAAGTACGGTAAGAACCGAGCTGAGGAGGACGCCAGGAGGTACCTGGTAGAAAAAGAGAAGCTGGAGAAAGAGAAAGAGACAATCCGGACAGAGCTGATGGCGCTGCGGCAGGAAAAGAGGGAACTAAAGGAAGCCATTCGGAACAACCCAGGTATCTATGGGGTGTGGCCCTGAGCATATGAGGGGCTCACACTTGAGCCTTGACACCTCTCCTAATACTAGCCACCTGGCTTCTTACCAGGAAGAGGTAGGCTTCTCCTCCCCTTTCTACTGCTCACCGCCACCATCATCACCATCTCTCCTGACTAATGAAAGTGCCACTGATTGAGTAACTGTTTTTAGAGTGAGGGGATGAAAAAGTAACACAAATGTATATACTTAATGTGGTAAAATGAGATCTGATCTTAGAAATTTTAAAACATGAAAAACAGTGTGCTTTAGAATCAAGGAAGAGAGATCATGTTGAACCTCACATTAACTCATTATTCACAGCTATGTACTAAGGACCTAAATGTGTGAAATATTGGTCCAGGTGCTGAGAATAATGGACAGTGACACTTCACCAGTATCCCCTTCTGAAATCCAGGACCATGACCTCTGCAGACCCTGTATACCCTGGGCTCCTCTGCACCCGCTTTCTGCTATTTTTCTGTTGAATTCTCTCTATAGCTGCAGTTCAGCACACTTTCAGACTGAGGTTTCTCAACATGTTGCAGGGAACTGGAGGTCCTATCCTTATATAAAATATGTCCAAGGTCACATAGCCCCATGAGAATCTGATGGAACCTATGGACCCTTTCCTAAGGGAGAAAACCCCCACAAATCACAATGTTGCAGATAATTTCAGGAGCTCAAGTGCACTCAGAGCCACAGATTGCCAAGGAATTCACAAACCTCAGACTGAGAACTTCTGGCTTAATGACTTGTTCTATGTGGCTAGGAACCAGAATCAATGGGAAGGAGACACATGGAGACAGTTTGGTTTCAACATAAAGAACAACTTTCTAAGAGTCAGAACTAGGGTTTGAAGCAGGTTGACTTGACTGTCCAACTTGTCCTGCTCAATTGTTTTCTATAGCATATAACTTTTTAACAGATTACTTATTGTATTTATATTGTTCTCTCTCTCACACACATACATATACATATAAACACACAGTTTTAAGTTCAATAAGGGCAAGGATCTTTCCCTGTTTTGTTCACTAATATATCTCAAGGGCATAGAACACTGCCTAGTACCTAACAAGCACTCAATATTTACTGAATGAATGAATCGATAAAAAGAATCACCATTACGAGAAAACCCTCCAGTGCAACCTCTTTCAGGGCAAACAATGGAACTAATTTTTAAACCTATTAAGATCCAGTACAGCTCCTGACACAAAGTCCTAACACAGGTTTGTTGGCTTAAACTGAATAAGCAGCAAAATCCTAGCAAGGTCTTGTGATCAGTGTAAAGCCCTGTGTTGATTCTTGGTTGCTGCTGCTGCTAAGTCACTTCAGTCGTGTCCGACTCTGTGTGACCCCATAGACAGCAGCCCACCAGGCTCCCCTGTCCCTGGGATTCTCCAGGCAAGAACACTGGAGTGGGTTGCCATTTCCTTCTCCAATGCAAGAAAGTGAAAAGTGAAAGTGAAGTCGCTCAGTCTTGGTTCCAAGTAAGAAATCTCACCAGCTTAGAAATGAAAAGAAAAACATAACTTAAGTGATCAGGTATAGCAAAGTCCAGGGACTTAAATGATGTTGCCTGGAAGCATATTTCTCTAATTCTTGCTTCTGCCTTTCCCTACTTTGGTTTCATTCTCTGTCCCTCATGGTGGTTTAAAGGCTTCACAACTCTAGCCTTCACACAGTCCACGCAGCCACTCCAGAAGAAAGGCTTCTCTTCCCAATGGTCCCCATAAGCACCTTAGGATTCACTTTAACCTCTGTGACCAGAAAATGAAATACTGTTATGGGCCAGGTCTAAGTTATGTGCCAATCTCCTAAACTGGAAGTGAGGTCAACCCCATTCAATCTGTAGGGAAAGAGAGGGGAATGAGGAAATGGAGAGTGGGCAGATAAAGACCACAAAACCTAGCACAGAGCTAGAACTGCAGGGCCCAAGTCCATCCCTTAACCAGAAGTAAGGCTAGAAAGGCCCTCTGGGAAGGCAGGTTATGGCCTGTGGGGCTGCCAGACTCCCTGATATTTCTGGCCAGGCTCAGCTATTTCTCATAGATGTCTTTGGACACAGGGACCAAGTTAAAGGCTCTTGAAGAGGCTCTGGCCACCCTGGAAGCTCAGTGTCGGGCAAAGGAAGAGCACCGGATCGACCTGGAGCTGCAGCTGGTGACTGTGAAGGAGCGCTTGCAGCAGTCGCTGGCAGGGGGCCCAGCCCTGGGGCTCTCCGTCAACAGCAAGAACAAGAGTGGGGTGAGCTGCTCCTTAATCCCCTCACGTGCTACAGGCTTTCATGATCATTCTTTGAGGGGTAGGAGCTATCCTTATTTACAAATGAGAAAGCTAAAGCCCTGAGAGGGCACATGTCGTAAGTGACACACCTATGAAGGGGACTCTCTGGAGCAATGCCCATTCTCTGGCCTTCGTTCTCTCCACTGAAGCACCACTATTTGACTTTTTATCCTGAATGCAATCTTAAAAGTGGCCTTGGGGTTATTGATAATATACTATATTGAATAAGAACAAACTTGTATTGATAATTACAACAGGCTAGTGCAGCATCTTAACCTGTATAATTTCACACAATCTTCATAGCAGTCCAATGAGGCAATATTATGTGTATTCACCCTATCTGACAGACAAGGAAACTAAGGTTCAGATATCGAAGTACATGCTCAAGGTCACTCAGCTAAATGGGAGACAGGATCCCAAACCCAGGAAGTCTGACTCCAGAGGCTTGCTTTAGCCATTGGTACAGGCCCCCTCCTGGGATCCCCTGTGTACCAGGCCCTATCCTCAGGGCTTTGCATCCATTGTCTCTAATGCTTCCAGAAACCCTCATGTTGAATGGGATTTCTTCAGGGAGATCTTCCATGACCTCAGTCTGTATCAGTGTCTCAACCCCAGCACGACTACTAGTAATTTCGTATAAGGCCTGTCATGTGCATTGTAGGATGTTTAGTAGCATCCCCAGCCTCTACCCATGTGATGCCAGGAGTTCCATGCCCAGTTATGGCAACAGAAAGTGTCTCCAGAAATTGCCAAACATCCCCAGGAAGGACAAAACTGTCCCCATTTGGGAACCACTGGTCTAAATTACCAACAGTCCCATCTGTTATTCTACTTCATAGCACTTAGCCACAATTTGTGTGAATACATATATCTGAAAAATAGTAGAAGTGCAATAAATGCTTGTCAAATGAATAAACGTTTATACCTGCTTTTAGACAAGGAAACAGTATTCCTATTGCCATCCAAGGTCAGGCCACACCTCATGACTCAGAAGCCAGAGCAGTTTATTCTACTCCTACACTTCCTCTTCATGGAGTCATTTCCAACCTCATTTACAGAAAAGCTTAGAGGCCAGGGACAAAACAACTTCCAAGAATCACAGAGGGCTGCTCGAGGAGTAGAAGTGGTTCCCTCATCCCAAATGCTTCCTCCCACCAGCATGCCCTGATGTTCACGTTCCACAGAGCTCTTCCCTCCACTTTCAATCCTTGTGATGGCCTTTGGAGAAAGTCTTCTCTAAATTCCCTATGGGCTTAACTATTGGTATATCACATTCAAGGAACTACATCCACCAAGATACTAAGCAATCACCTGAAAAACTTAAGGAATAAAGGCAGTGTAAAAAACGTGAAGGAATGGAGGAGAGAGGTTAAGAGACAGGACTGTGGGATTTAAATCCCAGCTGTCTCACTCACCAGCTTTATGGGCTTGAGCAGTGACTTGACCTTCTCATTTTCCTTACCTATAAAATGTAACAACATAATAAGCATCTGCTTTATATATCACTGAAAAGGCTAAATGAATTATGACAATTTATGCAATGTCTGGTGCACAGTGAGAATTCAGATATTTTAACTTTAGTAATTTTAGTCATTTAATCATAAATTTATTCCAAGGCCCTCAGGCATTTTGCACCACTTACCCTGTTTGAGGCTGACATATTTGGACAACGTCTTCTACTTGCATTCTTTGAAGGGCAGGTTATGTGGGTACTAGACCTCACCAGTGTAACTATCTCTTGTCATCAACAGGAAACTGCAAATAAACCCCAGAACAATGCCCCAGAGCAACCTCTCCCTGTCAATTGTGTTTCTGAGCTACGGAAGAGGAGCCCATCCATCATAAACTCCAATCAAGGAAGGGTGCTACAAAAAGCCAAGGTACCACAACGGTTGGGCTAATCAAAATTCAGAGACCTGGAAGCTTCCTTTCTATAGAACCTCACCAAGAACAACAACAACAAAAAAAAACCAGCTAGTGAGAAAGAGAACTGCCAATATATCCATGCAGTAAAACTCATAAACTTTGCTCAGAAAGCAAGACCCTCAAATCTCCTTTGGAACCTATTTACTCTTTCTTAATACATAATTCTACCAAGCTTTGGTTTCTGAACCTACAATATGTCTTGAAACAAGAAAGGCCCCATTTAATAGGTGAGGAAATTGAGTAAAGGGACTTGCCCAGGGTTACACAGGGCATCACTGAGACAGCTGGGATGCAAATCCATCTCTTCCAGCTCCCAGTCAACAGCTCACTCCATGAGACTGGAGTGAAACTTGGGGAATTCTACCTCTGAAACTTGGGGCCAGCTGTGTTCCAGAACTTTTTGAATTTTAGAAAGGTAATGTGGTGCATATACTATGTATGATGAAAAACCCTAAGTTCTCAGGAGGTACTCTGTAAACAAACATGTTGATAATTCTATAGCAAGACACAAACATTCACAGCACATTAAATAAAGACTTCAAACAACCTCATATCAGGTCAGGCCAGGCCACTGAATCTGTGCCAAAACATTTGAAAAAGATTCTAGTCTCAGAGCTGTCCGGTTTCAAAATTGCAGATAAGAAAGTGTGGTCTTGAAAACAAATACCTAAGCATTAGGACAGGAGATAAGAGAAGTAACCAGCGCAAGGCCAGACCACCTAGACTGGACATCGCAAACTTTTTCGGGAAAGGGCCAGACAGTAAATATTTGATGCTCTGTGGGCCACATGGTCTCTTTCACAGCCACCCACCTCTGCCATCATAGCAGGAAAGTAGTCATAGACAGTATGTAAAGAAGTGGCTGACATGTCAGTGTCCCAGTAAAACTTTATGGACACAACTTTGAATATCACATAAATTTCAGGTGTCATGAAAAAAATTTTTTGAAATATTAAAATCTGAATACCATTCTTAGCTGATGGGTCATACAAAAATATGACACCCCACTCCAGTACTCTTGCCTGGAGAGTCCCATGGACAGAGGAGCCAGGTAGGCTGCAGTCCATGGGGTCACAAAGAGTCGGACACGACTGAGCGACTTCACTTTCATTTTTCACTTTCCTGCATTGGAGTAGGAAATGGCAACCCACTCCAGTGTTCTTGCCTGGAGAATCTCAGGGACGGGGGAGCCTGGTGGGCTGCCGTCTATGGTGTCTCACAGAGTCGGACACAACTAAAGCGACTTAGCAGCAGCAGCAGCAGATTTGGTCCATGAGCCAGAGTTTGCTTCTTCTTGATCCTTATAGGCCACTGGATGAACTCTGGATTTTGTTCTAACATAATGGAAAGTCACTGGCAAATCTGGACCAAGGAATTCTGGGGTATGAATTACATTTTTAAAAGACCATTCTGGCTACTATGTTGAAAATGGATGAGGGGATAGAGAGATCAGTTAGGAGAATTTTGATGAGAGATTAGAAAAGTTTAGTGGAGGTGATAGGAAGTAACTGGTTTTGGAGGTAGAGAAAGAAGGATTTGCTGCTGGGGATGTGGAGGATAAGGAAAAGAAAGAAATCAAGGATGTTTTTACCTTGTTTTCATCCTGCAAGTTACACCTGAATATTCAACAAGCCGATTTTTTTTTCCTGTTTTTCTGTTATTCAGGAATGGGAAATGAAGAAGACCTAGAAAGAAGATGAGGATTTCATCCAAAGGAAATAACACCTTGTCCATCCAAGGTGAAGCCTTTTTCACAAGGAGATATCAGAAGATTGGAAGCAGCCGAAACACTCTGGCCATCCCAAAGACCAGTCTTTATTGTCTGCATGATTATCGGGTATATGGGAAGAAAAGAAGTAGAAGAGGGAAAGAGAGGGCATCCTTATAACTTTACAGAGGGTGGAAATGGGGAAGGAGGGAGACAGAAATCTCTACAGTTGTAAAGGTTTTGTTGAATGTCTTTGCCTTCCCCTCTGAAGAAGAAAAATGAAAGCACATGTGAATAAGCCATTCCATCCCCTTCTCAGCATCCCATTCCCAGTCCATAGGAAAAAGGAAGGTCTTCAGGCATCAGTGGTGCAGTACAGAGAGACGGGACTTGATCATCTGACAACACCTATGCCAAATGGATTCACACTGGGCATTGCTGACAGTCTCTAGGCAAAACAGGCTGAAAAATCAATACCATTATCCCTACTCGCATGAATTGAACAAAAACTACAGAGATTATGCAAATTCCATAATCATTCCTCACGACACAGATTTTAGAATCCCAGATTTGAGTGTTTTCAAATCAAAGATCTGGCACAGAGGAGGTTAGCAGGCCAAAAAGTTCAGTAGCTGACCTATTTTAAGCTCACAGTGCTACTCAGAAGCACAGGTTTCTAATGNAATTGAGTAAAGGGACTTGCCCAGGGTTATGCAGGGCATCACTGAGACAGCTGGGATGCAAATCCATCTCTTCCAGCTCCCAGTCAACAGCTCACTCCATGAGACTGGAGTGAAACTTGGGGAATTCTACCTCTGAAACTTGGGGCCAGCTGTGTTCCAGAACTTTTTGAATTTTAGAAAGGTAATGTGGTGCATATACTATGTATGATGAAAAACCCTAAGTTCTCAGGAGGTACTCTGTAAACAAACATGTTGATAATTCTATAGCAAGACACAAACATTCACAGCACATTAAATAAAGACTTCAAACAACCTCATATCAGGTCAGGCCAGGCCACTGAATCTGTGCCAAAACATTTGAAAAAGATTCTAGTCTCAGAGCTGTCCGGTTTCAAAATTGCAGATAAGAAAGTGTGGTCTTGAAAACAAATACCTAAGCATTAGGACAGGAGATAAGAGAAGTAACCAGCCCAAGGCCAGACCACCTAGACTGGACATCGCAAACTTTTTCGGGAAAGGGCCAGACAGTAAATATTTGATGCTCTGTGGGCCACATGGTCTCTTTCACAGCCACCCACCTCTGCCATCATAGCAGGAAAGTAGTCATAGACAGTATGTAAAGAAGTGGCTGACATGTCAGTGTCCCAGTAAAACTTTATGGACACAACTTTGAATATCACATAAATTTCAGGTGTCATGAAAAAAATTTTTTGAAATATTAAAATCTGAATACCATTCTTAGCTGATGGGTCATACAAAAATATGACACCCCACTCCAGTACTCTTGCCTGGAGAGTCCCATGGACAGAGGAGCCAGGTAGGCTGCAGTCCATGGGGTCACAAAGAGTCGGACACGACTGAGCGACTTCACTTTCATTTTTCACTTTCCTGCATTGGAGTAGGAAATGGCAACCCACTCCAGTGTTCTTGCCTGGAGAATCTCAGGGACGGGGGAGCCTGGTGGGCTGCCGTCTATGGTGTCTCACAGAGTCGGACACAACTAAAGCGACTTAGCAGCAGCAGCAGCAGATTTGGTCCATGAGCCAGAGTTTGCTTCTTCTTGATCCTTATAGGCCACTGGATGAACTCTGGATTTTGTTCTAACATAATGGAAAGTCACTGGCAAATCTGGACCAAGGAATTCTGGGGTATGAATTACATTTTTAAAAGACCATTCTGGCTACTATGTTGAAAATGGATGAGGGGATAGAGAGATCAGTTAGGAGAATTTTGATGAGAGATTAGAAAAGTTTAGTGGAGGTGATAGGAAGTAACTGGTTTTGGAGGTAGAGAAAGAAGGATTTGCTGCTGGGGATGTGGAGGATAAGGAAAAGAAAGAAAT
Source organism: Neotragus moschatus (assembly GCA_006410615.1). Taxonomy (NCBI): domain Eukaryota; kingdom Metazoa; phylum Chordata; class Mammalia; order Artiodactyla; family Bovidae; genus Neotragus; species Neotragus moschatus. Next base: position 2,786,706 of record SJYA01001296.1, on the reverse strand, counting down.
CAAGGATGTTTTTACCTTGTTTTCATCCTGCAAGTTACACCTGAATATTCAACAAGCCGATTTTTTTTTCCTGTTTTTCTGTTATTCAGGAATGGGAAATGAAGAAGACCTAGAAAGAAGATGAGGATTTCATCCAAAGGAAATAACACCTTGTCCATCCAAGGTGAAGCCTTTTTCACAAGGAGATATCAGAAGATTGGAAGCAGCCGAAACACTCTGGCCATCCCAAAGACCAGCCTTTATTGTCTGCATGATTATCGGGTATATGGGAAGAAAAGAAGTAGAAGAGGGAAAGAGAGGGCATCCTTATAACTTTACAGAGGGTGGAAATGGGGAAGGAGGGAGACAGAAATCTCTACAGTTGTAAAGGTTTTGTTGAATGTCTTTGCCTTCCCCTCTGAAGAAGAAAAATGAAAGCACATGTGAATAAGCCATTCCATCCCCTTCTCAGCATCCCATTCCCAGTCCATAGGAAAAAGGAAGGTCTTCAGGCATCAGTGGTGCAGTACAGAGAGACGGGACTTGATCATCTGACAACACCTATGCCAAATGGATTCACACTGGGCATTGCTGACAGTCTCTAGGCAAAACAGGCTGAAAAATCAATACCATTATCCCTACTCGCATGAATTGAACAAAAACTACAGAGATTATGCAAATTCCATAATCATTCCTCACGACACAGATTTTAGAATCCCAGATTTGAGTGTTTTCAAATCAAAGATCTGGCACAGAGGAGGTTAGCAGGCCAAAAAGTTCAGTAGCTGACCTATTTTAAGCTCACAGTGCTACTCAGAAGCACAGGTTTCTAATGTCCACAGAATGTTGCAGGCACTGTAAGGTGGGATCATTTGCTATCAGTGAAGTTCCCACCTAAGGTAAACAGCACTCAGGCTCTGGGAGCTATGATTAGAAATACAGGTGATACTCTTTATGTCTTTAACCTTACTTTGCACTTGGAGACCCACCAGTCTGCCCTTTCAACCCTACTATCAAGTAAACCTATCACAGAAAACCAAGAGGATGGTGGCTCATTTATGCCACAGGGGTGCTAAACCGTTTATAAACATTTGATATTTTTATAGAACAAGGATCTGAAGTCCCAGGCGGTCTTCTAACTGTGCCATTCGTTACTTTCTCAACACTGTAGGCCCATTACAGGCCTTCACCACCTTTCCCTCCAATAAAGATAAAAATCATTTAAATGCAAAAACTCAAAGGTTAACTCAAGTGGAAAGAAAGGAAATCCTAGAGAAGCCTCACACTCTGGGCTGCACACACTTTACTTACCTAAGGCTTTACACAGTTGCTGCTGCTAAGTCACTTTAGTCATGTCCGACTCTGTGTGACCCCATAGACGGCAGGCAGCCCACCAGGCTCCCACGTCCCTGGGATTCTTCAGGCAAGAACACTGGAGTGGGTTGCCATTTCCTTCTCTAATGCATGAAATTGAAAAGTGAAAGTGAAGTCAGTCAGTCATGTCCGACTCTCAGCGACCCCATGGACTGCGGCCCACCAGGCTCCTCCATCCATGGGATTTTCCAGGCAAGAGTGCTGGAGTGGGGTGCCACTGAACCTCACCCAAACTGTATCACCCTCTGAGGGAGCAGGAGACCAAAGCAAGTAAAATAACCTGACCAGAAGCACCCACCTGCCAGCGGCAGAATATGAGGTTTAGGGCTGATAAGCCTGGATCCAGACAAGGCTGCTTGAGCTCCGCCTCTGCCATTTACCAGCTGTGACTCTGACTTCTGTTTGTTTTACCTGTGAAAACCATGTTAACAATGTTACTTTTTTCCCAAGACTACTGGGGGGATTCAATGAGATAACACACAGGAAGCATCTTGCACATTGTCCAAGAAATAGGAGAGGTTCAGCCATAGTGGTTATTAGCTAGATAAGAAACACCTGACTCAAACTTTGCGTCCTTTCCACTGAAGAAATGACTTTCACATGGTTTTAACAACCATTAAAGGCTAAAAGGCAACCAATCCATAATTGACATCTTTCATCCAAATTCCACCTAAGTGTCTTCAATGACAATGGAGCTCACACAAACTGCACTGCCAATGTTCTTCCTTAAAACAGATCCTGGAATGGCACCCAGCAATTCAACTGTGTATGTGATGTGTGTCNACTTTCACATGGTTTTAACAACCATTAAAGGCTAAAAGGCAACCAATCCATAATTGACATCTTTCATCCAAATTCCACCTAAGTGTCTTCAATGACAATGGAGCTCACACAAACTGCACTGCCAATGTTCTTCCTTAAAACAGATCCTGGAATGGCACCCAGCAATTCAACTGTGTATGTGATGTGTGTCACATTCTTTCCTATAGTTATTTTTAGTTATTTTGAGTGCCTTTTCCCACCGACAGATCTTGGCTCTTTGAAGGGGTTACCCTACAAAATTAATAATTAACATTTACTGAGCACTCACCATGCATCAGGCATTGTTAGCCATGACAGGCTTACAAGACATACAACCTGTGCAGTCACAGAGGGCCCCATGCCTAGCAGGGCTCTGTGCTTGGTTTATTGCTCTGTTACCCACTCAATAATCTTAAGCAAAGGGCTCCACACTTTACTTTCGCCTTTTATGTAGCCAAACCTGGTGCTAATTACTTCTCTAGGTATTTTCCCTTTAATCTTCACTAAAACTCTGTGAGATAGGTTCTGTTATCCCAGTCTTCACAGTTCAGGAAATGGAAGCCCAGAGAAATTAGGTAACTTACTCAACTCTGCATTTAAGAAGTGGTGGAGTGGGCATTTGAATACATGGAGTCTGACCCTAGAATCCCCCTCCTCTTGGTTCCAAGGTTCTATTTCACTCATGTCCTCCCTGCTTTTGCACTGCAGCATTCAGAAGCACACACACACCTGAGTGGATGCAGCACACCTGGTGTAACTTAGCTACGAGTTGTTTTAACAAGATGGCTACAGCGTGGAGGCCATTTCTAGTTTAGTTGGTTTTTTTTTTCAAAGTGTAGGGCCATGGTTCTAAGGTGGACTTGAAGCTCCATCCTCTCTAGTACGGCAAAGCGTTTAGATTATCAGATTTCGATGGAGGAGTCTGGTGGGCTGCAGTCCACGGGGTCGCTAAGAGTCGGACACGACTGAGCGACTTCACTTTCACTTTTTACTTTCATGCACTGCAGAAGGAAATGGCAACCCACTCCAGTGTTCTTGCTTGGAGAATCCCAGGGACAGGGGAGCCTGGTGGGCTGGCTTCTATGGGGTCGCACAGAGTTGGACACGACTGAAGCGACTTAGCAGCAGCAGCAATATTACTGTATCCTCAGTGGGGGTCCTTGAGCAGGTTCACCATCCTCTCTGAGCCTGTTTTCTCCTGTGTAAAAGAGAATCATGATTACTTCTTAACCTATGTTTTCCTAAGGTCAAAAGGAAACAGAAGGTTGCTGATTATAACACATTTGAGCCAGGCCTTGAATAGAATATAAGGAGACTCTAGCTTTCTCTTTATAGAACTCACAAACAAGCAGAGAAAAACTATGACTCAAATAGCTACAGTACGATCGAGCCACGCTAAGGTGAACATTCAGAAGGCACACTCCTGCTTCCTTAAGAAACTTTTTGACCTTAAGGACTATCCAGTAACTAGTCTGGCAACTCCAAATGTCCACAACTCACAACTTGTCATTTTCCATACTAAAACTCTCTAAAATTCATCCGTTTCTTCCCATCTCCACTGACACCATCCAACTTCATTAATTCATTTAACAAATNTCATGTCCTCCCTGCTTTTGCACTGCAGCATTCAGAAGCACACACACACCTGAGTGGATGCAGCACACCTGGTGTAACTTAGCTACGAGTTGTTTTAACAAGATGGCTACAGCGTGGAGGCCATTTCTAGTTTAGTTGGTTTTTTTTTTCAAAGTGTAGGGCCATGGTTCTAAGGTGGACTTGAAGCTCCATCCTCTCTAGTACGGCAAAGCGTTTAGATTATCAGATTTCGATGGAGGAGTCTGGTGGGCTGCAGTCCACGGGGTCGCTAAGAGTCGGACACGACTGAGCGACTTCACTTTCACTTTTTACTTTCATGCACTGCAGAAGGAAATGGCAACCCACTCCAGTGTTCTTGCTTGGAGAATCCCAGGGACAGGGGAGCCTGGTGGGCTGGCTTCTATGGGGTCGCACAGAGTTGGACACGACTGAAGCGACTTAGCAGCAGCAGCAATATTACTGTATCCTCAGTGGGGGTCCTTGAGCAGGTTCACCATCCTCTCTGAGCCTGTTTTCTCCTGTGTAAAAGAGAATCATGATTACTTCTTAACCTATGTTTTCCTAAGGTCAAAAGGAAACAGAAGGTTGCTGATTATAACACATTTGAGCCAGGCCTTGAATAGAATATAAGGAGACTCTAGCTTTCTCTTTATAGAACTCACAAACAAGCAGAGAAAAACTATGACTCAAATAGCTACAGTACGATCGAGCCACGCTAAGGTGAACATTCAGAAGGCACACTCCTGCTTCCTTAAGAAACTTTTTGACCTTAAGGACTATCCAGTAACTAGTCTGGCAACTCCAAATGTCCACAACTCACAACTTGTCATTTTCCATACTAAAACTCTCTAAAATTCATCCGTTTCTTCCCATCTCCACTGACACCATCCAACTTCATTAATTCATTTAACAAATACTAGAGCATCTACCCTGCAGTCCATGGGGGTCCCGAAGAGTCGAACACGACTGAGCGACTTCACTTTCACTTTTCACTTTCATGCATTGGAGAAGGAAATGGCAACCCACTCCAGTATTCTTGCCTGGAGAATCCCAGGGATCCGGGAGCCCGGTTGGCTGCCGTCTATGGGGTCGCACAGAGTTGGACACGACTGAAGCGACTTAGCAGCAGCAGAGCGTCTACCGGAAAAGGAAATAGCAACCCACTCCAGTATTCTTGCCTGGAGAATCCCAAGGTCAGAGGAGCCTGGTGGGGTCGCACAGATACAACTGAAGTGACCCCATAGATGGCAGCCCACCAGGCTCCTCTGCCCCTGTACTAGATGTCAGAAATCACAGCTGTGAACAAGGCAGACACTCTCATGAAGCTTACACTAAAAACAAAAACAAACAAAAAAAAACCTGCTGGATATACCTAAAATAGTAGTTACTTTAAATCAGGTGGTTACAAACGTCTCTGGTGAGGTAATCCCAGGACAGAACACACCCCTTCCCTGCATGGACCCGTCCAACAGCTTGTCTCCCCACTTCTTAGACCCAATCTCCTCCACATTACTGTCAGTGACCCCTTAAACACGTAATGGCACTGTAACATTGAAGTTCTTTAGACAAAAGATTTTAAACAACTATATTAGGGCACTGTTCCACTGTTTATTAAATGTGAACAGATNGTTTATGTGTTTTCAACTAAATGTTCATTTCTGGTCCCTATAACAGAAATTGAATAGGATCTTGAATTTGGTGGGAAGAGGGAGGTGGTAGGGATTGGTTTAACACTAGGGTACTGAAATGATAAAGCTTTATAGGTGTATGATTTTAAACCATTTGGATTGATTTTTATGCACATAGATTTTCAGAGCCTACCCTTTTCATTTTATTTTTCTTCTAACCGTCTTTTGTCCTTGTAGTTTCTGCCAGGTGGACTTCATATTCACACTCATTTCCCTTTTCAAATCCTATTTACAAGGCTAAGGCCCCAGGAAAGACTTGGAAGACAGAGGTTGGCAAGAAATCAAGATACCAGGTCCCTTGCAAGCAAGTCTGGCCAAGAAACCTTGTGCTTTCCTTGCTGAGTTGTCTTCAAATTATTTTCAGCCTCCCTGGGTGTGTAATCATTTCAGGGAAATTGAGGCAGCGCCAACCAGCTAAGGACTTGGTCTATGCAAGTAGTTTACCACAATTTCTCTTTCCACTGGCCTTTAAATCCTCTGCCACTTTGTCAGATTTATCTTATGATCCTTGATTAGATTATGTAGGGAGGTGGTCAGGACCAAAAAATGTTAGGTTCTTATGCTTCCTCACTTCATTTAGTTATAATGGGCTTGGAGTTTTTGTTTTGTTTGTTTTGGGGGTACTCAAAATTCACTACCTCTCTTACATTAACTAGCTTTATATCCTAGTTTTTTTATCTGTCTTATGTCACATGTAAATGTCTAGCTCCCCTTTTATGTACTGACCTCCTAGAGGTAATGAGCCTATGTGTATATTTTTTATTTCAGTCTTATAGTGTTCTATAAAAAATTTATTCAGTAAATGAGTTAGTGAATGAATGATGTATATATCAAACATTAGAAAGGGGGTCTTTATAGATATTTTAATGTTAGAAGCCGCCTTAATGATCTAATCTCACCCTTTGAGTTTCTTCAGACTGTGTGTGAAAACAGTCTTTTTAGGACTGGACTCAAAGGAAAAAAAATCTCTAAAACTAGTATACTAAATTTCGGTGAGAACTTAACTAAGAAACAACTAGATATTAACTTCAGTATTTAAGATTCAACAGTTCTATAATGAACATGCAAATATACCCCCAACAGACAATTAAATGTTGTTAGGTGTCCAGATTGTCCAGGTTTAGGTTTAAGTTACTTTCCCATAAAATAAATCCATTTCTTCTAGAACTCTATGACCCCATTCTGTGGGGTGGTGAAACAGCCTCTTAGACATCATAAATAGCTCTAGCACACGACACAGATAGGCATCAGCAAAACCATCCCCTAATGGGTACTACCACCTCCACCAGATTTAGACACTTAAAAAAACAAATACTTACTTCTAAGATGCAAACAGGACTGGTGCTGAGATTTTAAAACCAGAACCTTTTGGCATTCCACTAAGTACATCCTGTAAATCTAATGAGCAGTCAGATTTCACAATGGGAATTTGTCTTTTTTTTTTTTTTTGCCTTTATTCCTTTGAGAATGACAAATAGTGACAATAAGAAAGTGAGGCAATTATGATTTTCCATTTGTTCTTGGATCACTAGCTATTCATTACAAATGAATTAGAAAAACCATAATTTTAGGTGTGGAATGTTCTGATTACTTGAAGAATTTTTCAGTATTCTTTGCAACCTCCTTAGCGTAGATTGAGAATAATTTTAGATTCTTCTATTATTCAGTAGTTTTGCAGAGTTAAAAGTACAAATTGAGAAGCTGGAGCTGTAACAGAATCTCAAAAAGTTGAAAGGCTTTCAGAAGCCAGCACAGCATAACAGAGCAGCATATGCTTAGTAAGCATCAACTGGAACATAATTCCCAGCCTAGTCACTTCACTCTTGTGAGCCTGCTTCCATGTTTGTAAAATAGTTACAATTCTCCAACTATTACGAGGATTAAATGAAATGTGCAAATTGCCTATTACAGTAGGCCCTCGAATATTTATTTTTATTGCTTTTTATACACATTGTTTTTTGTATGTTTTCATAGTTGCCTAAAGTCTAAGTGAAGGGGAAGACTGGTGCTTGACTATAAAAAAATAATTGTAAGTTAATCAGTCACAGTGAATTATTTTCCTTTCAACTTCTGTTTTTTGTGTGTGTCTGTTTATACTGAGGAAGTCTGCATTTTTAGACTGGAGAAATAAGGTTGTCTCGGCGCTCTTAATTATTTTTATCTTAATGGTAAAGTAAAAAGATCCTATTGGCTTGTAGATGATATGTGTAAGGAAGCTTTGGCTCATGTGAAGAGGGACCGTGGTGTCTTAGTACTTGGATTTTATGAATCTTTGGTGGATTTTCCTTAACCACTATAAAGGAATCATTCAGTTTGTATTGACATAAGTTACATGGTGCTCTTTCATGGCAAAGGATTTAATAAATGAAGAAACATCCTTAAACACTAAAGCAAAATCAAAGAAGACAAAGGTGAAATATAATCTTCAGAAACATGAATAAACCTTAATCGAAATTACTGTTTCATGTATTTACTGTCTGCCAGAATCATACTGTGTATTGATATGGTCCCTCACTGACTGCTGACCGACCTTGTTGAGGCGCAGTGGAGGGAACTTGGGGTCTCACAGCTGCCCAAGCAAGTGGATGCAGTGCAGGTGTTTTGCCTTGGTGTTGAAGCCTTGTCTGTTTTTTTACCTCCTTGACTTGCTTCCTTCTGACTTCTATATATTTCTTAAATCTGGACTCCTATTTATTTCTGCCTTTCTGTCTGGCACTGCCTTATAGTCTTGTGCTTGCTTCTTGGTTCTAATCATCTTACCTGCTTTAATCATTTTACTCAAACTGCAGAACTTCTGACCATCTTCTCAATCCAATTACTGGCATGTGCCCACCTGCTTCCATGTGCCCTTCCCAACCTTTGCCTAGCCTTGTCTTTACCTCTGCTTCTCCAGTGGTTCCACATACCCAGCCTCCTGGCTCAGTGCCCCTCTTTGTAGCCAGCCTTTCCTGTAGTTTTGGCTTTGCATTTTCATCACGCTTCCCACCCTGGCTCCATAATCCATTGTTTCCTCACAATCGCAGAGCTAATTGGTAAGTATATCCTTCAGTTCAGTTCAATTCAGTCTCTCAGTCGTGACCGACTCTGCGACCCCATGAATCACAGCATGCCAGGCCTGCCTGTCCATCACCAACTCCCGGAGTTCACTCAGACTCGTATCCATTGAGTCGGTGATGCCATCCAGCCATCTCATCCTCTGTCATCCCCTTCTGCCCCCAATCCCTCCCAGCATCAAAGTCTTTTCCAGTGAGTCAACTCTTCACATGAGGTGGCCAAAGTACTGGAGTTGCAGCTTTAGCATCATTCCTTCCAAAGAAATCCCAGGGCTGATCTTCAGAATGGATTAGTTGGATCTCCTTGCAGTTCAAAGGACTCAGTCTTCTCCAACACCACAGTTCAAAAGCATCAGTTCTTCGACACTCAGCCTTCACAGTCCAACTCACATCCATACATGACCGCAGCCTTGACTAGACAGACCTTAGTCGGCAAAGTAATATCTCTGCTTTTGAATGTGCTATCTAGGTTGGCCATAACTTTTCTTCCTTACTCTTGTCCATTCTCAAATTCACTGGAGGTTTTAAAACACAGCTTTGAAATCTTGAATCTGAACCAGTAGATTATAGGGAGGTGACTGCTGGTTTCTGACCCACACCTTCATGTCTCTGGATGCTCACTCTTGATACCTAGCCATCAAACCAAAGAGCCAACTCAAGTAGCCTGTGGAGTAGAACCAAGGGCCATGGCTGAGCTTTTAGCTGACAGCCAGCACCAACATGCCAGCCACCTTAGTGAGCCACTTTGTAAGTGGAACACCCCCATCTGACATCACATGGAACAGATGAGATCTCACTGAGTCCGCCCAATGTGCAGATTTATGGGCAAAAAAAGTGATTGTTACCTTTAGCCACTAAGTTTTGGGGTAGTTTATTATGCAGCAATAAATAACTGAAGGAATCACCCAACCCCACTCCCAGTCTCACTACTAGTACCTTGGCCACCAGAATTATGGCTCCTTGCTTTTCCTCTTAAACAGCTTTTTTTGAATTTGTCCTACAACTTTGATGCCCATGGTATTGTGGGATTGGAAGAATTTTTTCCTAACAGGAGAAAACACAACTGTAAAATCTAGAATTACCAAGGACCCTAAAATTGGCTCAGATGGTAAAGCGTGTGCCTACAATGTGGGAGACCTGGGTTCAATCCCTTGGTTGGGGAGATATGGAGAAGGAAATGGCAATCCACTCCAGTATTCTTGCCTGGAGAATCCCATGGACGGAGGAACCTGGTAGGCTATAGTCCGTGGGGTCACAAAGAGTCGGACACGACTGAGCAACATTTACTTTACTTACTAAAATTAAAAGCAAGTTCAGATAAGTTCAATCACTCAGTCATGTCCGACTCTCTGCAACCCCATGAATTTGCAGCACGCCAGGCTTCCCTGTCCATCACCAACTCCCGGAGTTCACTCAGACAGACTCTCATCCATCGAGTCAATGATGCCATCCAGCCATCTCATCCTCTGTTGAGTTTTAATATGATTTTACCCTATAAAAAAAATACTGCATGGATCATACTGTTAGCATATAAGAGAACATGGCACAAAGTGATCAATGAATGCTTGTTTTAAACGATGATTAAAGAAGGAACTTCCCTGGCATTCCAGTGGTTAAGACTGCTCCCGATGCAGGGGGCACAAGTTGAAATGCAGATTACATGCCACAGGATGAGGCCAAAAAGAAAACAGTAATTTAAAGGAGTATCTTGAGTCTGGTTTTGCATTTTAACACAAATATTGCCCAAAAGTGTTTTTGGTGTTTTTTTTTTTTAATGAGAAATGGATATTTATTCATCTACCATTTTACTAATAATCCAGTTTGGCCATGTTAAGACTCACAAAGTTGGCTGTAATTTCAGCTCTATGACCTTTTACTCTTCTCAGAGTCCTTTCTATTTCTATTCTTAGCCATAATCTGACTGAATACACATGAGTTTTCCTTATTTTACTTTGAAACTCATCTCCAATTTTATTTTCTGTGAGAGGAAATCTGTCCTTTATAGTGTAGTAAACTAGCCACAGTGAAGCTGATTTTGTTTCCTTAGAGGGTGAAATGAAGCTTATCTCTTCCTTTCTACCTTTCCTCTCCCCTCTAAGAGTGGATGAAACTCTTACCTTTTGTTTTTGAAGTAGAAGGCAGAGACACAAACTGTGTGTCAAAGCCACAAATACACGTGGTAACTAACAGCAGTCTGGAAAGCATCTAGCTTTGTTTCAGCATGCTGAAACAAGTAGCGTCTAACCATCCTGGCTGCATGGTTGGTCAGCAATCTCCAGCACTTGCAGACACTGCCAAGTGATTTCACATGCCTTATTTCACGTGATTGTCACAACCACCTAGAAAGGTAGAGCAGGAAGACTGACTGAGACATGGAGAAGGCACGTTACAGAGCTGCTAATGCTCAGAGGTTGGATTTGAACGGAGATCGTCAAAGCTTCAGTTCTTTCTCTGTCATCAATCTCCCCGGAGCTGGGCCCGGGTCCTGATGCTGAGTACCCAAAGCGCGCACACCTGCGCTGGAGCAAGACAAGCCAGCCAATGAGGAACCCGCATCCAGGAGGCGGGACGGAGAAGTTGCCAATGACAGAGCCTGCCCCCAGAGAGATGCGGCTAATGAGGGCCTCGTGCCGAAGAGGGACTGCCGCTTGTCCAATAAGAAGCTGTGACCAGCGAGGCTGGAAGGCGGAACAGCTAGCTGGGCGCTGGGGCGGGGCGGGGCGCCCAGCGCCAACCCGCCAGTGCCCGAGCCCCGGCGTGCTGCCCCCATCGCTGCCCGCCATGGCCCACGCTGCCCGGCTCCTCGCCGCGCTGGCCACGCTCCTCGCTGCCGCCGCCACAGGCGATGCCCGGCCCAGTAAAATCGGTGCGGGAAGGACTGGGTGGGGTGCAGATCTGGGGAGGGCTGCGAGGGAAAAGGGTTGTCAGCCGGGAGCAGCTGGATGGGGGAAGGGGAAGGCAGCTGGACGAGGGAGGGGTCCTCGGGAGAGGAGCTGGGTGGAGAAGAGCCGAGGCACTGCGACTGGGTGAGGAAAGGCACCGCAGTAGGCAAGGTGCTGATGGGGAGGGAGGTGGGGGCCTGTGTCCAGAAAAGAGCCTTGGGGCAGGACTGGTCACTGATCTCACCAGAAGGTTCAGGGGCATTGAGCATCTGCCCTCGACCTGGCTCTGTGCCAGGTTCCCCCAGGACTCTGGTCTGTCTAGATGATGTCATTCGCACAGGTTTATTGAGGGTCGTTTGTGTAGTAGGCACTGGTCCATAGTTCCTGTCTGGAGAAGAAGAGACTGCACAATACAAGGAAGTTAGTGCTGAGGCTGAGAAAGACTGTGAATATAGAGGAAGGGCACTCACCCACCTCTGTGGGCTCTGGGAGGGCTTCCTAGAAGCAACATCTAAGCCAAAAATCTCATGGAGGGTAGGAGATTGTTCTAGGAGAGACAGAACCCATGGAAAGTCCACTGGGGACAGATTTGCTGAATGACAAAATGAGGAATTTTTCACAGCAGTCTTATTTGCTTTTTTTTTTTTCAACATTTTATGTTGAAAATTTTCAAACTTAGACCAAAATTGAAAGACTTACACATTGATCATCTCTTTACCCAGCACCTAGATTCTGCTGTTAAGAAACTGCTACTATATTTGCTTTATCACAGACCTATCATATGTCCATGAATCCATCTTACATTTTAATGCTTTTCAAAATAAATTGCAGACATCAGGACATACTGCTAAATACTTCGTCATGTATATAACTAACATTCCATATTTGTTTATACTTTTTTCCTCTTAACGTTTGTCATTTTAACTCAACATGAATCAAAGATTTTCAAGTCCCTCATATATCAGATTCCTGTAGACAGAGATGCTGGGTTTCTGGTGTGGGAGAGGAGTGACTCTCACTGGGAAGGAGGGCTGCCCCACGGGAGTGCCACAGACATAATGGGGCCAGTGCAGTGCTAAGGTCTGCATTACCAAACCCCAGCTCAGGCCATAAAGGATTAAGACAGGCTGAAGCGTGCCAGAAAACAATTTAGGACTGAACATTTAGGGTTTTCAGAGGAGAGAGAATCCTGAGAGCTGGAGTAGATAGAGAAGGCCTGATGAAGGAGATGGATTTGGAGCCAGGCTTTGAAGGATGGGGAAGAATGAGGCAGGCAAGGTCTTGATGTGCAGGGCTCCCACATCTCTTGAGAAAGGGCAGCAGAGCATGGCATTTCCCAGTGACCACTGAGGAAGGGGCAGGACCTCCTCACAGCTCAACCATTTATGCCAACGCAGAACTTGCTGCCTGCCTTATTCCAGCTGGCCCTATCCACCTCACCCCAGGCATCATCAAGGCAAAAGATTGGGCAATGCCAAGCTTCCTGCAACTTTCTTAATTTTCCTCACTGCTCTGATAAGAGACTCTGTGCGTCCTCGGTGGCTTGGACTCTACCTACAATGGGAATGAGGAGCTTCATGTTAAGATGTCGTAACCCTCAGGCTGCTTCATGATCAAATCTTAACACCTCGGTGTGGCGTCGGACCCATTAAATTCCCCCGTAATTCCACCCGCGCCCTGCTCATGCTGTTCTCTCTACAGAGAATGGGTTTCTGCTCACTGGTAAAACCCACTGTCCTCCAGGATCCCAATCTACATTGCTACAGGACCCTCTCTGTTTCATTCATTCTATGTCCAGCAAATCTTACTACAGACTAGAGCAGGTGTCAGGTCACTGGTGTTGAAGGAGCCAGTTCTTAGTGAGATGAGGTCTTCTGCTTCCCTATAGGCTTTAGGCAGCTTCCAGGTCTTGTGACAGCAGTTTCTCTGGGGAAAAAAAAATGGGTAATTCAGGGCTTTGTCAAAAATGGAAAGGGTGGGAAGCACTTGGTTTAAAAAGTTAAAGGGTATCCTTGGAAGCGACTTTGTAAACACGGAGAATAAAGAAGTAATTTGTTCTTTCAAAATGCAATAGTGAGCTCTACTGCCTGCCGGAATCTGGGGACATAGAGACCTGCCCTCAGATCTTGACAGATCATTTGAGTAGTGTCCCATGGACCAGGCCAGGGTAAGGAGAGTATGTTGTGGGAATATGCAGGAGGGACAGTTGTCTTCGGCAGGTCAGGCCAGCCAGCTAAGACTGACATATAAGGGCCACAGAGGTCAGCAAGGCAAAGGATTACAGAGCGTTTCTGACAAAGGGAACGACATGGGCAAAGGCAGAGGCGTGATAGGGCGAAGTCTCTGTTCCACAGCAAAAGAAGCTGAGGCAGGGGACTAACCTGGCATTGAGACTCTGTGCTTCCACTACAGGGGGCACGAGTTCTATCCCTGGTCAAGGAATTAAGACCCATATGCTGCATGGTATGGCCAAAAAAAAAGAAACTGAGGCAGACAAGAAGGTGGAGTGTTGCAAGGCTGAGGCAGGACATGGAATAAGTAAATGGAGACCAGATTTGCCTTCTTGACAAGAGTTAGTAGTCTTAGGGTCCAACAGGGGTGTGTGAGTGTGTGTGTGCACATGTGCACACACGTGCACTCAGTCATATCCAATTCTTTTCAACCCCATGGACTGTAGCCCACCAGGCTCCTCTGTCCATGGAATTATCCAATCAAGAATACTGGAGTGGGTTTTGCATTTCCTCCTTCAGGGGATCTTCCTGATCCAAGGATCGAACCTACGTCTCTTGTACCTCCCACATTGGCAGGCAAATTCTTGACTACTGCACTACCTGGAAAGCCCAACATGGGTCTAGTAAGGACAAATCTCCTTCTCTTTGATAGGTTACTAGACTGTCAAGTGAAAGGAAAGCTGTGTCTTAGATACCTGGTGGGCAAAAACTGTGGGTAGCATGGCTGTCCAGCTCAGTAGCTTCATAGCTGCTTCACTATCCTCTCAGTGCTGTGTAATGATTACTATCTGTTTGGTCAATGGTTCCTAGCAGCACCTCAGAGCCCTGACCAGTAACACACTTTTCTCAGTGACTTGGATCAGAATATTGATGCTATACTGACTCTATGGGCATGAGTCTGAGTGAACTCCAGGAGTTGGTGATGGACAGGGAGGCCTGGCGTGCTGCGATTCATGGGGTCGCAAAGAGTCGGACACGACTGAGTGACTGAACTGAACTGATGAACTAAGTCTGCAATTAACTAAGAAAAGAAGGAGGAGAAGTAAAGAGAGTAAGTAAGACCCAAAAAGCTGAAACTATAACAAGAGTCCAAAGTGGAATAGAGTGCCCTATATGGTGATGAGTTATCTGTTACACGGTGAATTCCAGGCTTGGCAAACATGGATGTGGAAATGACTTAAGTGTCGGGTGAGAAGTTGCAATAGACCACGGGTTGGCTGACTTCTTAAGTTAAAGACCAGAGAGTAAATATTTTAGGCTGTGCTTACAGCCTCTGTTCCAACTTTACTCAGCTCTGCCTGGCATGAAAGAGCTATAGCCAATAAGCTAAAGAAAGGGCATAGTTCCATTCCATTAAAGCTTCAGCTTGCAAAAACAGAAATCTGCCTTGATTTGGCTCTCAGGCTGTAGTTTGCCAACCCCTGGATTAAGGAGTGGATTCCTAATACTAATCTAACCTAATTACCTGACAGTGACCAGGTATTCACCAATTCCTAGTAAAATATCCCTGGTGGCTCAGATGGTAAAGAATCCGCCTGCAATGTGAGAGACTGGGGTTTGATCCCTGGGTTGGGAAGATCCCCTAGAAAAGGGAACAGTATTCTGGCCTGGAGAATTCCATGGACAGAGCAGCCAGGCATGCCACATACAGTCCATGGGGTTGCAAAGAGTCAGACACGGCTGAGTGACTTTCACTTTGACTTTCAATGAGTTTGTATAAAGCTAGATTTATTCCCTTAAATAAATTTTGAGATTCTTCCCTGCCCCTTTGCTGCTAACTTGCTTTTTCTTTATAAAATAAGGGTTCTAGTAGGTGGTAGTTTGCAGGTTGTACTTTGCTATTTATTGATAGCTTTACTGCCTGGCAAATTCCATAGATGGAGGAGCCTAGCAGGCTACAGTTCATGAGGTTGCAAAGAGTCAGAAGTGACTGAGCAGCTAACACTTTACGAAGCGCTAGTCTACAGATTTCCTTTTTGAGATGTTAGAAGCCTATGAGATGCGAGTACCTGGGAAACCACTGGCCCAGGAGACTGAGGAGGAGTGACCCTCAGTCTCATGCCCCTGCTCTGTCTCTCCCCACGCCTGCCTCCTGGGCCTGATGACAGCTGTGGTTGGAGCTGGAATCGGGGGCTCTGCCGTGGCCCACTTCCTCCAACAGCACTTTGGCCCCCGGGTGCAGATCGATGTGTTCGAGAAGGGGACCGTGGGCGGCCGCCTAGCCACCATCTCCGTCAACAAGCAGCACTATGAGAGCGGCGCCGCCTCCTTTCACTCCCTGAGCCTCCACATGCAGGGTTTCGTCAAGCAGCTGGGTGAGTGTACCATCCTGGGGCTGGCGGCAGCTCTTGGGCCCTTCCCAGGTGATCCTGATGGTCAAGGCCAGAAGGTCATGTAGCCCAATCTCCTCGTTTTACAGATGGAGCAGCTGAGACCAGAAAGGGGAAGGAACTTGCCTGAGGTTACACAGTGAGTTAGTTGCAGAGCCCGGATTAGAATTCAGGTTTGACAGCCCTACCCCCAGACTAGTTTCTTTCCCCGTCAGTTTACTGCTTCTCAATAATCTATAATCACAATGGCTTCCACATGCTGTGTGCTTGCCAAGCACCTGGCGTCCTGGGTCATACATAGACATTACCTCTAATCCTCCTACGAGCCTGCAAGATGGATGCTATATCTCCTCCCAAGGAAACTGAGGCTCATACACCTGGGCTAAGGCCCTACAGCTAATAAGTGAGAGAGCTGAGATTCAACCCCAGCAGCATCTGTCAAACCACAAATACATATACCACTGGATGCAGAAATTCCACTTCTCAGAAGTGATCCCGTAAGTGTGCTCACAGATGTACCGAGCAGCAGATGCACAAGGTTACTCATTACAGCACTGTTTGTAATAGTAAAAAGTTGAAAATATCCTACCTGCCCATCCACTAGGATCTGAGACTAAATATGGTTTAAGCACACAGCAGACTATTCAGTAGCCAAGTCCTATATGCCCAGGTATAGAACACTCTCTTAAGATGCACATATCAGTAAGGTGCAGGCCACTGTGTGTATTAACAGTATATGGGGGTGGGTGGAGGGAGAGACAGCTCACAGATGTGTACACATTTATGAGTGTTGGCACAAAATATCTCTAGAAGGATGCTAAAGGAATATACTTATTGGTTGCCTCTGGGTAGGGGAGCTTTGTGGTTTAGGGACAGGAATGGGAGGGAAAGAAAGAAAAACCCATGACTTAGGGCAGTCTCTATAATCTCTAAGCCTCACCTTCCATCCATCCATCTTTACCTGGAAGGTACTGACTCTTGTTCTGCCTCTCCCGAGGCTGTGAGAGGATGAAGTGAGATCCGAAGCTCCGGTGCTCTGTCAGTTGTAGAGTGCAGGTGGTTGTCAGGAGCTGTGATTTCTTCCTTGTGGCCTTGGTGCCCCGGGCCACCATCCCAGAGCAAGTCCCGTGGCTCTCAGCCTCTAGACAATCCAGGATGACGACTGAATCTCCCTCACTCATGGCTGAGTGGATCCCTGTTAGAAAAACATGCAAACGGAATGCGAGTTTCATTTTCACGTCTTTGTTGACTAGCCGGGCCAGACGTCTCCCCGGCACACTGTGCCGTTGCCGCACAAGCAGCACAGATGCACCGACCGTAGTGCCGCCTTCCCTTTAGGGGAGCCATCCTTCAGGATGGCCCTGAACTTAAGCCTCCGGCATTGCTAGGTCTCCCTGGGGTTCAGGGGGCCTCTGTGGGGGACCTAAGGGCCTCGTCCTTGTCTCCTCAGGGCTGCGGCACCGGCGCGAGGTGGGAGGCAGGAGCGCCATCTTCAGTGGGGAGAACTTCGTGCTGGAGGAGACAGACTGGTACCTGCTGAACCTCTTCCGCCTCTGGTGGCACTACGGCATCAGCTTCCTGAGACTGCAGATGTGGGTGGAGGAGGCCATGGAGAAGTTCATGAGGTAGGGCTGGGCAGAGCCTTGGGAGGGCCTTCCAGAGGGAGAGCGGAAAAGATGCAGAAGGAGCCAACTTGACTGTACCTTGTCAAAATGGAAAAGGTACCCACTGGGTATGAGCATTCCACCCAGGTTCCGAGCACACCCCCAGCCTCAGGAAGGGACTTACCTCGGTGCAGCGGTACTTGTCTCTCGTGTTGTCACACTGGCATCCTCTTTCCCTTGGCTAAACTGGTAAATAAAAGCATGGGTTGCAGGACTTCCCTGGTGGTCCAGTGGTTAAGACTCTGTGTTTCTAGTGCAAGAGTCATGGGTTTTATCTCTGGTCAGGGAACTAAAAATCCCACATCCCTTGTGCTCTGGCCAAAAAAAAGCATGGGTTGCAAACTCAGCCACCTTCAAGGGCCTACCTGGGGTATGAATAAGTGAAGCAGTTCAGTGAAACGGAAGGATAAGGAGTGAGGGGTCCTGAAGAGCCAGGCCCCATCAGAATGGGCGGCTAGCTTTCTACTCAAACCCCTTGTGGCCACGAGGGAATGCCAGCCTCACAGGGCAAATTCCAGTTTTTCAGAAGAAATTGGAAATCCAGTTGTTTGTGAGATTAGTTTTCCAATGCGTGCAACTAGTTCATCTTACAAGGCAAATAAGACATATCTGCAGGCCACGAGCAACCTATGGACCACTATTTACAAACTCTTCTGTCCTCCAGGCCTATCTAGAACAAACACCTTTCTTTGCCAGTTATCTCCCCCTTATGTCCCAGGCCCCTCCCCATCAACTCCAAATAAGAAGGATAAGTATCCTGTTGTCACTCTGTCCACCCCTTGTAGTCCACTCACTCACCGGGCTGGTCCCCAGCTCTCCCCGACAGTCAGTCCTTCCAAAGGTTCTCCCTGTTTCCTGGCGTAGGTGCAGAGACTTCAGGATCAAACACTTGTTCATGGCCTCAAGGCCTCCTTCCTGGTTTCTGGCACTTCTCTGCTCTTCCCACGCCTGTAACTATGCTTTTTATGGAACTTCTTCCTTGTACTCTCCGGGTATCCCCAAAGTTAGTTCTTCACTTCTCTTTTTTCTTTCTTATACTTTTCTCCCTTGTCAATTTTATCCAACCCCCAGCACCAAGTTCTCCCTTTTGTGGGAGACAGCCTCTACCTGTGAGCCCCAGTTTCCCCTTAACTTCCAGACCCACCTAAGCAGTTTCTAACTGCTTTCTGGACACCTCCATTTGGGCTTCTCGTCAACAACCAAACCCAGCACATTTACAGAACAGCCTGAGCAGAAGCAGTATTCCAAAGGCCACTGTCCAAAAGTTCATCAGCCGATGGCTCCAGGCAAATGCCAGTCCTTGAGGTGGGGAGAGTCGTGGGGTAAGAAGACATTAGCGAGGGGGTGAGTGGGAGCCTCATTGGACCGAGCCACAGGGGAGACAGGCCAAGCTAGCAGAGAGGGTGACAACTTTGGCATAAAACCGCTGCCATGGGGTTCAGTGTGGTCCTAGAAGCCAGGGAAGAAGAGCTGTTGTTGCTGGAGGGGGGATATGACAGTGGGGGCGGGCATGGACCACTGCTTGGCAGTCCCAGCTGAGTGAGAAGAGAACTGCAACCTCATCAGGGAGCGGCTTGAGAGGTGATATGATTGTCATTCAGAGGAGCCACCATGTGAAGCCAGGTTCTGGTGGGATCCAAAGTGTTTGCCCTTCCCTCTGCGCTGTCCCTCCAGGTGGGATGAGCCCACCATAGCCAGCAAATAGGCCAAGGTAACATAACAAGCTTCCTCTCCCACCCCTACATGGAGAGGAGGGGTGGACCCCCAGGTACAGTGACCCAGCGGGAGGTGGTCAGCAGAAAGGCCTTTCCGCACAAGGGCTCTGGGTCCACATGTCTCCCAGGATCTATAAGTACCAGGCCCACGGTTATGCCTTCTCGGGTGTGGAGGAACTGCTCTACTCGCTGGGAGAATCCGCCTTCGTCAACATGACCCAGCGCTCCGTGGCTGAGTCCCTGCTCCAGGTGGGCGTCACCCAGCGCTTTATCGACGATGTAGTCTCCGCGGTCCTGCGGGCCAGCTACGGCCAGTCAGCAGCGATGCCCGCCTTTGCCGGTGAGCCTCCAGCCCTCAGCCTGCCCACCTGCCCTTTCCCAGCCCTCTCTGTAATAACCTTACATTTACCCAACTCAGTACATGACATCACCCCAACACCCTTTGATTCAGGCATCTGTCCTCTCAGTTGGCAGGAGATGGTGTTCACCTCACTTCACAGGGAAAGAGAAGCTCAGATCTCAGGTCCGGGGTGTTTCTGCCACTCCTGTTTGGACTGATTTCATAATCTGCCCCGCTAAGGCCTCTGGGCCCCTGGGTATCCACTTATTAAAGCACTGCATCTTCCCAGCTCATTTCTGGGGTAGGCAAGCACATATATCACCCACCATCTCCCAGCACAGGGCACAGATCTGCCCAAGAAAGACATCAAGGCACATCTTCCCCAAGGTGTGGTGACTATCCTGGGCCTTGAAAGATCCAGGAGGATTTTACTGGGGCAGTGGAGGGCCAGGGAGGGGCGCTCAAGGCCAAGGAACTACTCAGGCACTCACTGGCCTGCTTGGCTGGGCTCTTGTCCTCTCCTGCCTCCTAACATGGAAGGCCCAGGCTCAGTCTTCTGTCCTCCTCTGCTGTCAACTACTCAGCCTCCCTTGGTGAGCTCAGCCAGTCTTAGGGCTTCAGTTCTACCCACCTGACTCCCAAACATGACCTCTAGCCCAGACCTGTCTCCAGAACTGCAAGCTCATGTGTCAGCCGTCACCCTTGTGTCCACACTGGAAGGGCTAATGGGTGTCTCAGACTCAGCGCATCCAAACCTGAGCTTCTGATCTTTCCCCTCAAGCCTGCCCCTCCCAGCCTCCCCGTAGGTTGGCTGGTAATTACTCCTTTCGGTTGCTCCAGCCAAAACCTTGAATCATTGCTTTCTTTCATACCCTTTGTGTCACATGTCAGGAAATCCCATCTGCTTTACCTTCCATGTATACCTAGAATCTGACTGCTTCCTAGCAATGCCTCTTTCTTGGTCTAAGCACTAACATCCTTCACCAGGATTGCTACAAGTCTTTTACTAGGTCCCCCACCCTCTGCCCACTCCCTGGCCCCTCCAAGCTCAACACATCAAAAGACAGATCCTGACAAGCCTGCGTGTAAGACTGTAATGGCTCCTACTTTCCTTCAAGGAAAATCCAAAGTCCTTCCAGTGGTCTGCAGGCCCCTATGTGGTCTAGGCCTCACCATCTCACCACTCACACACCCCAGACCAGCCACTCTGGTCTCCTTGCTGTGTCTCCAGCGTCCCAGGTACACTCCCACCTTGAGGCTTTTGTGTGGCCATCCCTCTGCCTGGAAGAATCTTCCTGGAGACGCAGTCATAGTAAACTCTTGCTTCCCGTGTCTCTGTGAAGATATTGCCTTTTCATCAAAGCTGCCTAACCTCTCCCACCCCCAGGAGTCCCAGTCCCCTTGCCTTGCCAGGCTACTGAATCGTCTTACTTTATCTCCTCCGACTAGAATGCAGGCTTCCCAATAGGAATCTGTCCCCTTTGTTTACTGAGATATCCTTACAACAGTGCTGACCATCATAGGCACTCAGACCATTTTTGCTAAATAAATGAATGAAAGGGTTTTATAATTAACAAATACCTCCCACATGCCCAGGATACTCTTCCTCTGGCCGCTGCTAGCTCCTTCCCAACCTTCTGGCCCTTCCTAGTGTCCCCTCAGCAAGATGACCCTGCTCACTCTCCCAGCATCTTGTAGGTATCCTTTGAGATATAATTCATGTATCACGCAGTGCATGCATTTAAAATGTAGGAGTCAATGGCTTTCAGAACACTCTGAGTTGTGTCTCCATCTGGCTTCCCTGGTGGAGAGCAATAAAGAATTCACTTGCGAATGCAGGAGCAATGGGTTCAATTCCTGGGTAGGGAATATCCCCTGGAGGAGGAAATGGCAACCCACTCTAGAATTCTTGCTGGAAAAAAAAAGTCTCATGGACAGAGAAGCCTGGTGGGCTATGGTCCACAGGGTCGCAAAGAGCCAGACATGACTGAGCGACTGAGCGTGCACACAAACACCTGTGTCTCCATCACCACAATCAATTTGAGAATATTTTCACTGTCCTCAAAACTCACCCCTATAGCTATCAGTTCCCCCAACATCTCCTAGCCTTCCAGCCCTAGGCAACCACAAATCTATTCTGCGTTTCTATGGATTTGCCCATTCTGGGCAGTCTATTTAAATAGAATCATACAATCTGTGGTCTTCTATAGCGGCTCTTGCACTGAGCATAATGTTTTTACTTTACAACATTGTGAATTCTATTGTATTTATTTCTGCGTATTGTCTCTCCCTACGGGAATTGGGAGGAGTCTTGGCCTGGGACAGAGGCCTGGGTAGGATGGTGCTGGCCTCTCCAGCCCCACTGCCTAGAGGTTGAGAAGCCACTGGTCACCCTCCCTCCCCCTTTGCCCAGGAGCCATGTCTCTAGCCGGGGCCCAAGGTAGCCTGTGGTCTGTGGAGGGAGGCAACAAGCTGGTTTGTTCTGGTCTGCTGAAGCTCACCAAGGCCAACGTGATCCATGCTACGGTGACCACTGTGACCCTGCAGCCAACGGGTAAGTAGACAGAGCCAGGGCCATGACCACTCCCTTCCTACACAATGAACACTTCCTCCTTCTCTATCCCTAAAACTCCTCTGCCAGGGTGCAGGTCCCAGCACTGCCAAGCGACACCAGAGGGCACTGTTGTCCTGATTCAAATGTCAGAGCAGAAAGCAGAGACTTGCACTCATCTAGCCCCATTCATTTGACCACTGAGGACTCTGGACCACAGCCTTGCCCACACTCCCTAGCTAATCAGCGCCACAGCCAGAGAAAGAGCTTGGGTTTCCTGATTCCAGTCCAGGGCTCGCCCTGTCACCATACCAGCATGGAAAAACTGACAGAGCAGCTGGACGGCACAGCTGCACCCAGGGTCTTGTCCCCTCGGTGCTGGGCCCCAGACAGCAGATAAGTGGGTAGAAGCCAAGAAAGAAGTTGACTTCTGTGTTCTCTCTCCATCCAGAAGGGAAACCCTTGTATCGGGTCAGGTATGAGAATGAGGCGGGCACGGGCTCTGACAACTATGACATCGTGGTCATCGCCACCCCCCTGCACCTGGACAACAGCAGCACCATCGCCTTTGAAGGATTCGACCCGCCCATCGATGTCGTCCAGGGCTCTTTCCAGCCCACCGTCGTCTCCTTGGTCCATGGCTACCTCAACTCTTCCTACTTTGGCTTCCCCGACCCTAAGCTTTTCCCCTTTGCCAATATCCTTACCACAGATTTCCCCAGCTTCTTCTGTGCCCTGGACAACATCTGTCCCGTCAACATCTCGGCCAGCTTCCGGCGGAAGCAGCCTCAGGAGGCCGCTGTTTGGCGAGTCCAGTCCCCCCAGCCCCTCCTTCGGTCCCAGCTGAAGACCCTCTTTCGCTCCTATTACTCAGTCCAGACGGCTGAGTGGCAGGCCCACCCCGTCNACATCTGTCCCGTCAACATCTCGGCCAGCTTCCGGCGGAAGCAGCCTCAGGAGGCCGCTGTTTGGCGAGTCCAGTCCCCCCAGCCCCTCCTTCGGTCCCAGCTGAAGACCCTCTTTCGCTCCTATTACTCAGTCCAGACGGCTGAGTGGCAGGCCCACCCCGTCCACAGCCCCCACACCCCCCTCCCACGGTTCACACTGCATGACCAGCTCTTCCACCTCAATGCCCTGGAGTGGGCGGCCAGCTCCGTGGAGGTGACGGCTGTGGCAGCCAAGAATGTGGCACTGCTGGCTTTCAACCGCTGGTACCAGGACCTAGACAAGATTGACCAAAAGGATTTGATCCACAAGGTGAAGACTGAGCTGTGAGGGCTCCGAGGAGAGCTGGAAATGTCCAGCCTCTGCTGAAGAAGGACTCCCTTTATAGCAGCCAAGACTGTATAAGCCACGCGCATCCACAGAGTCCTTCTCTGACCCTTCTTGTGTGCAGTGTCCTTTCCCTCCAGTGTGGGTCCCAGTGGCCCACTCTCTGCCTTTCCATCTCAAGGATTCTCACAGTGGTTGTTTTTTTTTTGAAGGGGGAGAGTAAGAGAAGGGGAAGAACATCCAAACCAATGTATTCACTTATTTATTAATTTTTTTTTTAAGAAGAAATAAAAATCCATCTTAAGCTGCTTCTGACTTTGTTTTCTAAGTAGAAGACAGTGATAACTGTGGTAGGGAATATAAGGCAGAGAACTTTGAATCCAATTTCTTTATTGTCTACTCCCAACAGGCACCTAAGGAACACCTCCAATGAAACATATGTAACCAGATGGTTACAAATAGAGGGAAGATGAGAAAACATAAATAAGACAGGATAATAGCTCCTATTTATGGTAGGCTTCCTAGATGCCTTCCTAGATGCAAGTACCTAGTTAAGAACTTTAACTAGATACCATCCAAGTTTTTAAACAACACTGCATTTGGAGGAACTAGCTGGAAATATACAAGGAAGAAATGGTTACCCCAGCAGAGATGGCAGCCTAGCTCTGAGCCTCCTGGCAACCAGTGGAAAAAGGGAAACATACCAGGCCGTAAGAAGAGGAACATTTTTTTCCTTGGCGACTGGAAGAAACGACCATTCTGTCCATTAAGAGTCTTGTCTTATAAGAAGACAAGTTCCCAGCTGGTAGAAGGCAGTTGTACCTCACCCCCCAAATATCTACCCAGAAGAGAAAAGGGAGGAAAGATGATGCTGTGATGAAGTTTGTTGGAGACTGGATGCCCAAGTCCTATCCAGACCAGCTAAAGCTGGTTCTGAGGAGAGCCCAGATCCCCATGAGAATACCACACTGCCAAATGGCATTGGCATTGTAAATTCCTAACAGGAAGAGTCCCAGAGATCATCCAGCTAACTTCCCTGGTTTTGTAGAGATGGAGATAAAAGCCCAAAGTAAGGAACAAATTTGCCCAGTCTCTTGATGAATTCATAGAACTTAAAACCAGAGCTTCTCCTTAAAAGTTAACTAAATTCAGTATAGGACAAAATACACTTCAAGGCAGCAGAGGCCCAGATTCGTCTGAAGTTGCTTTTACTATGTGGAAGCGATGGTAGTGAAAGAGATGGTGCCTTTGACGTGCACATAGCATGCACTCATTGGTCATTTATAGGAAATAGGAAGCCTACACATCAGTAAGAATACCTTTGGCTGTGGCAGTAGTAAAAAACCAAACCCAGACTAGCCTAACAATAAAAGGGTCTTATTAAAGTCCAGGCACAGGGCAGGCGTTGAGTGTAGTGCAATGCCAGCGTCATCATTTCTTTCATGGTCAGAGATGGCCGCCAACAGCTCCCAGGGCCAGAGGGTCTTCTCTTACAACCCTGAAGCAGAGTCTGGCTCTGGGCTCACTGGGCCTCTACTGAACCAATTCCTGTGGTCAAATGAACACCACATGCAGACGGCTTAGGACTTAGCTACTGGACCAGTACCTGGGACACAAGGGATGAGATTAAACTAATCAGCTTAGAACAGCCCTGAGGAAGAGGTGATCTCCAGAATACAAGTTCAGAGGGGTGGAAAGGGTGCTGGAGGGAAGTCGGCCAGATGCAGGATGGGGCTGTTCCTTCCCCCTCCTCTCAGGTCTGGTGAAATCTACATGCAGTGATTTCTTGTCAAGGCCTGTGCTTGAAATAAGGATGCTGTGGGCTGTCGTGGTATAACTGACGACCACTGGTACTAGGCTGGAGGACCAAGGCCAATATCAGACTTGTCCCTAATAAACCTTGCATCCCTTAGGGTATGTGCACAGAAGGGCCAACCAGGGCAGATTCACTTGACCCTCACCCTGATTGCAGTGGGGCTCTCCGGTCCTCAGAAACTTCCTTTGTCTGGGTAGGCAGGCCTGAACAGCTCAGAACAAAAACAGGCCAAGATGCCTACGCTACCTGCTTCCACAAGNATGTGCACAGAAGGGCCAACCAGGGCAGATTCACTTGACCCTCACCCTGATTGCAGTGGGGCTCTCCGGTCCTCAGAAACTTCCTTTGTCTGGGTAGGCAGGCCTGAACAGCTCAGAACAAAAACAGGCCAAGATGCCTACGCTACCTGCTTCCACAAGCCCAAACGTGACAGCTGGATCCCACTACCTCTCTGCATATAAGAAAAAGCCAGAGATTCCTGAAGGCAGCAGAAGGGAGTGTGGAAACCAGCAGGAAACCTTGGCCTCAGAGCCCACCCTAGCCTTCTTAGGCCAGAAAGAGGCTCCCATGGGCCCACAGTTCTCTGAGAGAAGACAGCATTTGCAGAGACAGAGCCCTACAACCTGCCAAATGAAACAGGAAAGAGGTTACACCACCTCAGTAGTTCTGAACACAACGTTGTTATTCAGTTGCTCAGTTGTGACTGACTCTTTGCAACCCCATAGACTGCAGCACACCAGGCTTCGCTGTCTTTCACCGTCTCCCGGAGTTTGCTCAAACTTATGTCCCTTGAGTCAGTGATATAATCTAACCATCTCATCCTCTGTCAGCCCCCTCTCCTCCTGCCTTCAGTCTTTCCTAGCATCAGTCTTTTCCAACAAGTAGAGTAAAACTTCCCCCCTAGACTCCACCCCTAAAGCAAGTAACCCAAGCAAAATCTCAGCACTTTGTGGGGAGAGGTTAGAGCGTAGAATTTGGGGTGGGTGAGGAATAGTGAGGGAGAGAGGAATGCCTTGCTACTGACCCACCTTTGAAGAAGCAATGGGCAAAGGGCAGATCATGGGCGCCCCCTAGAGGCTTCTGTGCATGACCGCATGCATTCATTCACCAGTCCCTGCACCTCTATTTTTCCCCAATGTTGGAGATGCAGCTCTGAAGGAGTTAGATGAGGCCTCTGTTCTTGTGGAGGGGGTTTCTCACCAAACAATGGAAAACAGGAAACCCACTTAGAGCACACAAAGTTGGGGGGAAAATGTAGACCTGGCTCTCCAAAGATCCTGAACTCCCCACTGTTGCCCTTAAACCAGGGAACTGGGAAAGGCCAACTGTCAGCCCAAGCTCACGAGGCCAGGCTCCTAAGTCACAGAATGGTAAAACCTGAGAAGACCCTGGAGGTCCCTAAATCCCACTGCTTGCTTCACAGTTGAGAAAACTGAAGCCCAGAAAAAGGAAAAGGCAACATCCACATAAAATTAATGAGCATTCGTTGAGCACCAGCCTCTATGTGTCTGATGTTCTCACAGGAGGAGGACAGGCAGTCCCACCCACATTAGAAGTTTCCTCACCCAATCCCTATGCCTTGGGCACCCTGGGGGGCTCCCAGGCCCTTTCCCCACAGAAAGGCCTTGGCGGCCCCTCATGTGCTGCTGAAGTCTTAAGGCCTGGAGAGCAGACTACAGAGGCCACAAGGAAGAGCCACCCCCCAGGGAGGAGAAGCGGGTGCTGAAGGCATCAGCACGCACTGGCACAGGAAGTCTACTTTCCATGTGTCTGGAACCAGGCCGAAGCTTCTTAGGGTAATTTTAACCAGTATCCACTCTAGAACAATACCAAAAAAGGTAAGTTACTTGTCAGCCCAGACAGGCACATACCTAACCACTGCCCTTTCATGAATTAGACCCTGAAAACATTCAGAACGAAGGCTGCTTTATGCGCTGAAGTTTGAGCAGCCAAGTATTCTACATTGGCGGTTGGCCGTCTTCTCAAAATTAACTCTAAAGTGCCAGCTATTCTTACCTTCAGAAAACACCGCCTGAGCCCCTCAGCTGTCTTCAGAGAGCCTAGGTATTTTTAGCCCCTAGAACAGCTGATTTAGGATTTGCTACAGGGGCTAGGAGGGCACAGGAGGATTGGATTGCAAGGGTCTAATGGATGGGGTTGGGGGAGGGATTAGCATCCAGGGGTTAGAAGCCAGCAGGGGCTTTTGGACAAGTGAGTCCATACGGCCTTTTTTTTTTTTTTTTTTTAAACTTTTGGACTATACCCCACGGCATGTGGGATCTAAATTCTCTGACCAGGGATCAATCCCACACCCCCTGCATTGGAAGGCAGAGTTTAACCACTGGACTGCCAGGGAAGTCCCCACACTTCCTTTTTAATCAGCAAAGATTCTTGGTATAAGCCAGCAGTTCTCAAAATGTGGTCCCCATACCAGCAGCGTCAGTATCACCTGGGAACCACTGCAAACAAAGTCTCCTCTCAGTCCCCTGCCCCCTGCCCCCCCTCCAGTTGCACACTCCCCCACTCTGTGCCACAGCCACCCACACCCCCGCCCCCGCCCCACAAGGGCTTGTTTGCAGTGGCCCTTGACTTCACCAGGGAGAATCAGCCCTTGTTCACTCCTGGATAGGTTTCTACTAACAAAGCTCTAATAACATGACTGAAATAAAGGCTTATAAATGCAAAGAAAGTATCTGACTGTCCTAAATGGTAGAAAGGACTTCCTAGGTGACTCAGATGGTAAAGAATCTGCCTGCAATGTAGGAGACCCAGGTTCAATCCCTGAGTTGGAAAGGTCCCCTGGAGAAGGGAATGACAACCTACTCTAGTATTCTTGCCTGGAAAATTCCAAGGATGGAGGAGCATGGCAGGCTATAGTCCGTGAGGTTGCAAAGAGTCGGACATGACTGAGCAACTAACACTTAAATGGTATAAATGAATGTACAGTTTTTATAATAACCCATCTCAGTGTTGAAGAACTCTGGGTGATAGAAAATCTTCCTCCACATTGATTGAAATCTACCTCCCACCCAGTTTTGGCTTCAGAGCCACAACGAGCAAACCCAAAGTCTTGCTTTACAAAAGACAGCCTTTACTTTTCATCGCCTTTCTCGGCAAGGGAGTGTGGGGAGGACTGTCTCAGAAGATGCAGGTACAGCCCACGGCGATGGTCTCCATGACCGCACGCTGGCGGCAGGGCCCAGGGCGTGGCGGTGGCGGGCAGAGGCGGCGACGCACAGGCACCTGGCTGAACACGGGCACGCTCACCATGCTGCGGTCCTCCTGCATGGTGAAGGGGTTCACGCAGCCCAGACACAAGCACTGTGCCTCCGGCAGGTCTGCAGGAATGCGGCCAGGGTCATGGTTGATGCTGTGGGAACGCAGGAGAGAGCACAAGACAGAAAGAAGGACGATCGCAGGAAGGACAAACCGACACCCACCACTATGCCCCTGCCTTTCCTGGCCCAGGTTTCCACGGCACAGCAAGCATGTGCCATGTGGAGGACAGGCAGTGAACTTGTGGGCCCGCAGTGTGGCACTGCCCGGGAGCTTGCTAGAAATGCAGAACCTCCCCCTACCTTAGACCTCCTGAATCAGAGCCTACATACTCATAAAATCCCCGAGAAGGTCAAGGGCACAGCAAAGTAGAAGCCCGGCTTCAGAGGGTCTTTACAGACCCTTTCAGTTGCCACATTCCAGGTATGGGAGCCACTAGCAACATGGGGCTGTTCGAGCTTAAAATACTCAAAACTAGCTCCTCAGTGACACCAGCCACATTCTAAGCGCCCAGGAGCCACATGAGGCTAGTAGCTACCACACTGGGCTTTACACTGTCACAGAAAGTTCTATGAACATACTGTTCTAGAGTCTGAAGATATAAATTGTGTGGCTAAAAGTCTTTGGCCTGGGTTCGTGAGTGAGGATCCCTCAGGGTCAGTCCTTTTCTTTATTATTTAATCAACACATATACACGTGGCCCCTTCTGTGTGCCAGGTGCTATGCTGGGAAGTGGAGCTACAACCAAGGTAAGACACCACTGCTGTCCCCTAGGGGCAGCGGATCTTGATTCCCAAGCCCAGCAG
This sequence comes from Neotragus moschatus, assembly GCA_006410615.1. Lineage (NCBI taxonomy): Eukaryota > Metazoa > Chordata > Mammalia > Artiodactyla > Bovidae > Neotragus > Neotragus moschatus. The sequence continues at coordinate 2,757,332 of SJYA01001296.1, read as the reverse complement.
TGTATCCTAACCATGTGGAGATATAGAAAATGCCACTTGCTGGGCCTCATCCTTGGAGATTTTGATTGGATGGGGCGTGAGAATCCTTAGATGATTCTGATACAGGCACTGGGATGGTCCCTCTAGCGTGAGAAATGGATGTGCATACAGCCAACTCAGCACTGCCTGAAAGTGCTGTAACTAGCGGTGTGTACAAGGCACTCCGAGCTGGAGGACGTGGCATTAGGGGAAGGCCTTTCAGGTCCTCCACTGGAGACTTAGAGAGCACAACATCAGAGCCCGGCATAGATGTCTCATTTCATAACAAGTCAGTGAGGTAGATAACTACTATCACCTCCATGTATAGTTGAGGAATCTGAGGCTCGGAGAGGCTAAGCAACTTGCCCAAAGCCACACAGCCAGTAAAAGGCAGACCCAGGATGCACACCTAAGCCTCTGAATCCAAGGTCTTCACTCTTGATAGGGAGAGTGGACAGGGCATCCCCTCCAGCCCCCAACACAAAGCTTTCCCACAGCTGCCTGGCCTGGCCTACCTGTAGCCCCAGGGTGACAGGCTCCTCTTGTTGGACAACCACAGCTGCAGGTTGACCTCGCACTTCCTCCTGGCCGGCTCGGAGCTGTTCCTCAGCTGGGCTACCATCTGCCCCAGGTTCCTCTCATATTCCTCCATGCGGGCATAGGGCTTTGCCCGGGATACCAGGTCCAGTGGCAACTGGTGAGGCCCAGGGGCCAGGGTCCCAGGCCGCCCTGGCCCTTTTCTCTTGCCTTTGGGGTTCCTGGGCTGGCCCAGCCCCAGGAAGATGGAGATGGTGAGAAGGAACAGCTGGGGAGGAAGGCCACAAGTCAAAGGTGGGAGAGACAGGTCACTGCCTAGGCCAAGACTCAGGGCACAAGGAAGGAGGAGGGAAGAAGAAAGGCCTCTAGGGGAGCCACCTGTCAAGCCCTGGCCTGGTCCCACCAGCCCACCACACCTGTATTGATACATGTGCATGCCGCATTCATCACTAAATCCTGTTGCACCTCTTAAAAACCTCCCCACCCATCCACTTCTCTACCTGCACCAACCTGTCACTTCCCTGGACAGCTCAGCAGCCTCCTACCTGGTACTGCATATCTCCCCTTCTCCCCCTGGCTCCTTCCGATCAGTTCTCCACACCTGCCCAATGATGGGTTGGAATGCCAACCTACTAACATCACCTCCCTAGGCGAGACCTCTGCTGTGTTCTCCCTCCTCAAATCACACCTGGTTTCCTCTTGCACCCATGCTTCAGCCTCAGGCCTTCTCTCGAACCTTCCTCTCCTCGCACAAGGACTTCGCACAGGCTGCTTCCTACAGTCACCCCGCATGTCTTGGCTCCAGTGTCATTTCCTTAGGGAGGCCTCTGTGGACCTTCTTGGGCTTCAGCACCCCATGCCTCCTTCATGACTGCCGTCTCCCAGTGTGCGTGTGCTCCTTTCACAAGTCAGGCCCACAAGCACAGGCTCCGTGAGAGCCAGCGCTCTGTCCATTTCCACATACTGCCTGGTCTCCCATGTCTGCATGGTGCTGGGCACTTAGGCATTCAGTGAACATTTGCTGAGTGAATGAATGCCTGCCACCACCCCTGCCTATCTGTAGCTTGCAGTCTGGCAAGGAAAACAGATGGTGAACAAGAAACAAGCACCTAAGCCTCGCTAGCGGCAGGGTGGGGATGGGGCCACACAGCGTGTGGTCAGAGACAAGCAGGGCCACCTGCTTAGCCTGGTGGCAGAAAAGCCTTTCTGGGGAAGGGGGCAAGTCTGGTGAGGTTTGAAGAATAAGACAGAGGCAGGTGTGGGCAGAGGGAGCCTAAAAATGGTACAGAGGTGGGGGAGGGAACCATGTGAGAGGAAGTTTCAGTGGCTTAAAACTTTGCTGAAAGGAAACGGTGGGGCTGAAACAGAGTGGACAGGAGATGAGGGCAAATGAGGTTGGTGATGTGTGCAGGTCATGGCCAAAGACTCCTGATTAACTCCATGACACTGGTTCTCCGCTCCTCTACCCCCCAACCATCTGCCTTCCCGACCCCTTGTCCACCCCTACCCGCTGCTGTCCACCCCTCCCTGCACAACAAGCAGCATCAGGAAAACCTCTCATTCACATGGGAGAGGACCTGGGTGCCCAGCAGAATACAGACTCCACAGGAAACTGGGAGAGGAGGGCCAGGACTTGGGTGGGAGCCAGGGCTGGTCAGAAGGGAAAAGCCTCCAGAGGGGACTTCATCTCCTCCCTGAGCCTAGCCAGGCTCCTACCTGCCCTGTACCCCTCACCCTGACACCCGCATGGCCCGTATTGATCTCTCCTGCCTACCCAGCCAGTCTTGACCCTTGCAAACAAGTTTCAGCAGAGCTCCTCTTGGTAGAACCATTTCTTGGCACTAAATCCATGACAGATTCAAGTCACTGGTACAGAAAGACATCTCCCTAACAACAGGCTTTCTCATCTGAGATGCTCACACGGCATTCTTAAACCCTGGCTCTCCACTCAAAGAAATTCAGAAGAGAACCCGTCTCCCTCCATCCCTTTATAGATGGGAAACAGAGAAACAGAAGGACCTGCCCAAGGTCACACAGCCTGGATCTCAGGACAGAGAGACTCTGGAAAAACCCCGATAACTGAGATTGCCAAGATCTCCGCAGTTGCCTTTGGCCTGAAAGGGCCTTGGTGTAGTGGGGCTGCACCCAGCTCAGGAGCGGGAGCCGCTGGCCATGGCTGCAGGCTATGAGACCAGTCTCTGTTTCTCTCTCATCCTGGGGGACAGGACAGAGGGAGAACTCGCCTCTGCAGATTCCAAGCCAAACAGAAGTGGCCATTAATCAATGGAGAAGAAGTAAAAAAACACTCAGGCCCTAAAAAGGAGTGGGGGTGGGGTGGGGAGTCGCCACGTACCAGGTTATGCGGCCAGTCCATCCCGTGAGCCAGGCGATCAGCCTGCAGCTGCCGCCCGCCTGCAACTCCAGATGCCTCCTCCACGAGAATGGCAGCAACAGGACTCAGCGCAGCAATTATAGCTCGTCAGGGGGCTGCTGGGGGAGTGGGTGGGTGGGCTCGTCATCGCCTGGGAACCTTGGGCTCCCAGCTGGCAGGCCTGGCACAGTGGCAGGCGGTGAGGGGCGTGGGGGCAAGCCAGGAGCCGGGCTGAGGTGCCCAGGGGCTGTTGACTGAGGGACAATGCTCTGTGTGTCTGGTGGGGCTCTGGCGGGTGGCACCTCCGCCTGTGGCCTGCGGCCGGCCGCCCAGCCAGCACCCACAGGGCTACCTAAGACAATCAGCTTCGTTAGTTTGGGGGATGGCAAGGGGGCAAGGGTGGAGGAGGGACAGGCTGTCCGTTGGTCAGGACAGCAAATGTCCTCGGAGCACGCTGGCCAGGAGCAGGACACAGGCCCCATCTCCCAGGGAGACAGCCTCAAGCACCCCAGCCTCAGCCAGCCCCAGGTGAGCTCAGAGGCCCTCGGCAACCCCATAGCTCCCAGGCAGGGAAACTGAGGCCAGAGTAAAGAAGGGACTTGTCCAGGATTATACAGTGAGTGAGGGATGCCAGAGCCGGGATTCATATCTGGTCTCCGGGCAGGGATTTATCCACCCCCCGTGTTGCTTTTCTTGGCATATTTTCTGCATGGTTCAAGCCTGCTATGAACATGTTTCTGAATCTGTGTGCTCTCACGAGGGCCAAGTCCATGAGGTTTGTGAGGACTTGGTGGCGGGTTGTCTCGGGCTTCTGGATGCAATGCTCCCCCTCATGTAGAGAAGCTCTCCACTCCAAGGGCCTGTCCCTGCATGGCTGCTTGTGACTTCCATCCTCTCTAAGCCTCAGTTTCCTTCTCTGTAAAATGGGAACCATGCCCAAGAATCAGTGGTGGCCTGGCCCATTTCTCCTGGAAATCTTTCTGAGTCTCATTTCCCCTGTGTCTAGAACAACCTCTAGGGGTTGTTACTAGGAGTAAGGGAAATAAGCCACATTAAACAGCTGACATAGCGCCTGGCATGTAGCATGTGCTCAATAAACATAGCTGTTTATTATGAAGACTATCACTGTACAATAACGGTGTAGTTGTTCTTGGGAACATTCAATTCAGTTCAGTTCAGTCACTCAGTCATGTCCGACTCTTTGCGACCCCATGAATCGCAGCATGCCAGGCCTCCCTGTCCATTACCAACTCCCGGAGTTTACTCAAACTCATGTCCATCGAGTCGGTGATGCCATCCAGCCATCTCATCCTCTGTCGTCCCCTTCTCCTCCTGCCCCCAATCCCTCCCAGCATCAGAGTCTTTTCCAATGAGTCAACTCTTCGCCTGAAGTGGCCAAAGTACTGGAGTTTCAGCTTTAGCATCATTCCTTCCAAAGAACACCCAGGACTGATCTCCTTTAGGATGGACTGGTTGGATCTCCTTGCAGTCCAAGGGACTCTCAAGAGTCTTCTCCAACACCACAGTTCAAAAGCACCAATTCTTGCTGTTCTATTTAGCATTAGAGCAAGCACAGTTCTCACGGCCCAGCCAACTCTCCTTTCAACCTCTTTGGGCCCACCCTCCTGACTGAGAGCTTTGGACCTCACGGGCTCTGGTCAAAATTTCATGGGCTTAGGTAATCCTGGGGCCCTCTTGTCTAGGAATCATGTGCTGGATGGACCTGGTCTGGGTCTCTCCCTTCAAGTAAGCAGCCCAGCTGAATGTGAGCAAGCGAGCTCCCCCGAGAAGGAAGTGAAAGGGGGTGTGAAGAGCACAGGGGAGGGACACAGCAATCAGGCTTCAGGAGTATACCATCCTGTTGGGGCCACTCTTGGCCATTTACAGGAATCGCCGAGGGGAAGAACGCAGGGTGCAAGGCGCTCCTGAATGTCACAAGATTAATCTGTCCGGGGCAGGTTTCCACAGCATAACTGAGAAGCTGGCTGAGGCTCGAGCTCATGAGAGATACCACCATATTTGGTCAAATACTAGACAGGGCTCTATTCTATCATTGGAAACTCCAGAGGGAGGGGGACTCTGAAAATACCTCCTCAAGCAACAAAGGCCCCCAGTCCCACCCCAGGCTGCCCCAGCCCCAACACCACTGTCCTTTGGGCGTGTGAAACAGCCAGCATGAGGAGGCAAAGGGTGGGGGAAAGCTGGCGGTAACCTGTGCAGCCTTCTTACTGCCCTTCTGCTGATGCTGCTGTGGGGGTCCCACAGACATGCAGCTGGGGGCCCCCTCCCTGCATCCACAGAAAGGGAGAAATTAAAAGATGGGGATTGGGCTATAGGGGGATTTCTCAGCTTCTCAGGACCCCTGAAACCACCACATTCTTCTTCCCTGCCAGCAACACACACTGCGGGCTTCCATCTCCCAAAGACAGGGCTTGGCTGCCTCAGCTTCCAACTTCACAGATTCCAGGGTCCTGGCCCCAGAGTTCTAATGAGGCAGTCCCAGGAATCTGCACCACACCAAGGCCCCAGTCAGGGAACTACAGGGCTCCTGACCCATCACCTGCCCCATCACCATTCTACCACAGGGAGACCAAGGCCCAGGGAGGGACAAGCCTTACCCAAACTCACCCAGCATGTTGCTGCAAAGCTGAGTAAGGCTGGTTCAAGCACAATTTATTCTCCTAATTCTTAAGCAGGGAGCCTGGATTCAATCCCTGGTCCAGGAACTAGATCCCACATGCTACACCTAAGAGTTTGCATGCCACAACTAAAGACCCCACGTGCCACAACCAAGACCTGATGCAGGCAAATAAATAAATTCAAATATTTTTTAAAAAGACAGAGAACCTAGAAGCCAGGCCAGTCCTTCTGGTGGCCCCAGAGAGGGAAGGGGGATCTGTGGATACTTAAGCAAGTACAGTGAGGAGTCAAGGATGGATCCAGTCACCATCATTGGGTTTCCCATTCCTGGGCCAGCTCAAGCCAGGAAGCAGGCCCGTTCTTCCAACTTTGGTTTCTAGAAACCACTGAGAGGTCATCAGACCTGAAGGGTATCCTGAGGATGAACCCTGACTGACCACTGAGAGTTCTTACCCTGCAGGTCAGAGCCAGGCCTGAAGGAGGCATGATAACACAGACCCCACAGAGACCCCTTAGGTCTTTTCTCACAGTCAGTGATCAATACAGGGGAATGAGGGAAGGGCTACATGGGCTGGAGAGCAAGGGGCAGGAAATGGTCGTGCTCAGAGCTACCAGGTCCCTCGGAGGTCACCCAGCTAGAAGCAGTTCTGTACTCACCGCCAGGTGGCACCACCAGAAAGCCAGATGTCCCCGAGGAGCAGGCAAACCCTAGCAGAACTTTCACGCCAGCCACTTCCTTTCCCTGGATGAAAACAAGGGAACCAGGTAAGTAAAAGTCTTGTGCCTACCCATGGCTGCCGGAGCAACCCTAGTGTTGATGAGGACCAGTGCCCGGGACACTTTCCAGATCAGAGCAGGAACTGCATGACACACAACCAGCCAGGAGTGAGGGGGGAGGGGCCGGGTGGTGGCTTCTGTCTGCTGCGTGAGTGACTGCCTTTACTTGGAGCACCTACGATGTGTTAGGCCCTAGGACCCTGGCACCAGGACAACGTAATCTTCAGGAAAACAATAAGTAATAATAGCTGCTGCTTAATTCTACTTACTTAGACTACCTGCATGCATGCATGCTCAGCTGCTCAGTCTCGTCCAGCTCTTGCAACCCCATGGACAGTAGCCCATCAGGCTCCTCGGTCCATGGGATTTCCCAGGCAAGAATACTGGAGTGGGTTGCCATTTCTTCCTCCACTTAGACCACCACAGTGATAAGTCTCATGTGCATTGTTTTTTGTGGTTGGTTGTTTGTTTTTTAAACTTTTGGCCACACTGCTCAACACATGGGATCTTAGTCTGCCGACCAGGGATTGAACCCGCACCTTCTGCATTGGAAGCATGGAGTCTTAACCACTGGACCGCCAGGGAAGTACCACACGCACTGCTTTATTAAATCCTTCCAACCACCCTGTGGTGAGGTCTTAATTTTATCCCAAATCTACAGATGGGGGAACTGAGGCTCAGAGAGCCCAAAGTCACAGAGGATTCAAAGGAAATTTAATTCCTGTGCATGCTGTTTCCTGCTGTGCGGGAAAGAGAGGGATATCACAGTCAGCAACGAGGCAGGAATGTCCAACTGGTCAGCTGGTCACTGAGGAGAGTCTATGCTTGCCTCAGCCACACCTTGACGTCGTCAAACCAGATCCTGCATGTTGGGGCAATCACTGAACCCAAGCCCAAACAGAGTCCTCATAGACATCTAAGAGTTCCCAGGCTGTGGGTCTGGCACCCAGCAATATTCCTGGCTCATAGTAGGCATTCACTAAATACCTGATGCATTCAATCCAAACAGTGATATATATGTGACACAGGGTGGTAGTGCTGGGGTGCAGCACGGGAGGCCAGAGCAGCGGGGAACCAGGGGAGGAGGTGCAGCCCAGGAGGTCAGAGTTCAGACTCCAGAGGTTGACAGACCTGAGTTTTAATTCTGCCTCTGCCACTTCAGAGCTGTGTGACCTCAGGAAAGTTACTTGACATCTCTGAACTTAGTTTCTCATGCACAGTGGAGATAATAGTAACTTGGCTCTCAGTTGATGGTTGTGGGGGACCAAACGAGATAATGCATGTTATAGCCCTTAGCAGAGCACCTGACAAAAATAAGCCCTCAATCAGTGGCAGCTGCAATTGTCACTGTGATTGTTAAAACAAGTTTTGACTTGGGCCTTCCAAAGAATGCTTCTGGGGAGCTCCCTGGTGGTTCAAGGGCTAAGACTTCACCCTCCCAATGCAGGGGGCCCAGGTTTGATTCCTACCCAGGGAACTAGATCCCACATGCTGCAAATAAGAGTTTGCATGCTGCAACCAAAGATCCCATGTGCCACAGTTAAGACCTGGTGCGGCTAAATGCATAATTTTTTTTTTTTCTAAAAAATGTTGCTACCTAGGATGTTCCTGGGTAGGAAGGGCATTGTGATAGGGGAACAAGGATAGAACCAGCAGAAGAATGTAGAGGTCCCTGTTCCCTGTGGGCCCACCCTGGAGCCTCAGCTGAGCCCGAAAGGCCTGTGGGATTCAGTGTAGAGATTTGCCCAAGTGGACCCAGTAAGGTCAGGGGAGGCAGGAGGAGACGAGCAGGCGCCTCTGCTGCAAGATGGAGGGGGCTGTGGCCAAGAGGGCGCATCCTCCACTGGAGGTCTTGGCTCTCCTGCTGAGCTGCCCACCCCATCCCCCACCCTCTCAGGGTAGAAGTTCTTCTCCCAGGCCCATATTTGCACAAATGCCTCCCTCACTGCTCGCTTCAGGGCCCCAGCCAAGAGGCACTATTTTAAGCTCCCTGGACGGGAACGCTGTTGGTGGGAACAGACCCAGCCAGAAAGCTCCCAGTTCTCAAAAAAGGGCAAGGCCTGGGTGAATGGGCGGCCACTGGGATATGCAGAAGGCCCACCACGTCCAGATGACCCTCTGCCCAGGCCAGGAGCCAATGCCTCCGTTTCCAGAGACAGTCAAGGAAATGTGAGTGGAGGTGGGGTAGGATTCTAAGAGTGGGCTTGTGCTCTGGGACTGGGTGGCTGAGGCCATTCTTCCACTCAGGATCCAGCCTTGAAAAATGTCAAGTTTGTGTTTCTGGGTTGCAGATTGACACTGGGGAATATCCTGTGTTAGCCTTTACTAGTGTAAGAACTCCTTTTAAAGCATCTTTGCTGGACACCTCCAGTGTAGGGTGATCATTTGTCTCTGAGATTGCACATCCCGCTTTTCAGAGCTTTAGTTGTTGAAAATAACAGTGATAAAGGTTTTGTCTTTCATTATACTTCAGTCCCCTCCTATCACACAATAGGGTGTGGTGGCAATTGCAGACTTCAGAAATGGTGCTTGAACACTTGCTCTGCCACGTCCATTTTTTTTTTCTAACTTCAATGAGCCTCAGTTGCCTCATAGGGTTGTTAAAATGGCTTTATCATAAAAATTATGATTGGCCAAGCATACAATAGATACTTAGGATTTGGCTAGTTTGGGTTGCTTTTATAGTAATGTGATTGGTTTGTGTGTGACTGTGTTGGTTGTATGGGTGTTTTCGTGGTATGTGTGCTATTTTTGCTTTTTGATCATGAAGAACCAGTATAGGTTAATATTTAAGGCACAGACTTTGAACTATAGCAACTGCATGCCAGCCCCACCACAAAACAGCTGAGTCACCTCAGGCAAGGAACCTAACTCTTCTGAGTCTGTGTCCTTGAGAGGAGGGAAAATTTAATGGGAAAACGTACCCAAGGCACCTGGCACAGTGTGGGCTCAGTGAATGGCCATGCTACACATTACTCTTACCTGTGCTCAATCAGGTCACACCAAACAATCCTAGAAGCACTTTCTTCTAGAACTTTTCAGCTGCCAGAGTGTCAGTAATAGCATGTACTGCCCTGGGAAAGAGTGAGCTCCCCATTAGCCGACGCCAGAAGACCAGCTGTGAGGGAAATTCAAGAAAAAGAGAGACTTGGGCTCTTTGAGCTTTATAAGTTCCCTTCCAGCCCAGAGAGGTCGAGTCTGCCGTCGAAGCCCTCAGGCCCCCGTGCAGGGCCGGCCAGCCTGCCTCTACTTGCCCAGACTGAGACGGGAAGGAGCCCAAGGGGACCTGTGAAGGGTGTGGAATAAACAGCCTGTCCTCAGGGCAGATGGAGGCGCCGGGCCCCCTGCCCACCAGCATATCCTCCCCTCAGTCCCGGGGGATGTTTATACTCTGGTCAGAGTTTATAGGATGTCTGGACTTACAAAATCCAGAGTTCTGATTTCCTCCCCTCCAACGGTCAGCCCCTCCTCTTGCTGGGTGGGTCTGCACCTATTTTGGGTGGGAAGCCCCATCCTCCAAGGGAAGCAGGAAAAGGGTGAGAAATGTTCTCTTCAGTCCCCCAGAGCCTGGACCCCAGAGGCGGAGGGAGCTTGTGCTGTGGGGGATGAGCAGAGAAGACAGTGGTGTCTCACAGCTGCTTATGGGAGAGGAGTCCTAGGAGAGAGATGTGGGGGGAGGGGGGACACTTCCCTTGCAGTTTAGGTTCAAAGACCTGCTCCCCTCAACACAGCTAATAGTGGATGGTACTCACCAAAGTCTGACTTACATATTGGCTTCAGCTACTGGCTCAGATAATGCTGTTTTTGTTGCCCAGGTTTTGGAGCATACCTGCATGACTGCAAATTTGTGGATGGGGTCTTGCCTGTGGGGGTTTTGTTTCTATATTGATTTGAAGAGTCATCAGGCGGAAGCTTCTTGCAGGCCTTGGACACACCTTATTCATATGTACTTCTCAAGTGCCTGATTCCGGAGTCTGGGCCCCCGCTGTGACCAGGGCAGAATCTTCTGAGAAAAGAGAGAAACCCTAAGGCTACTCACTATGCACCATTTGGGGGACAGGCAGAGACTCCAAGATCCATCACCCTCACTCTTCAGCAAGGAGCCCTGATGGCCACGGTCAAGGCTTCCGTCCCCACCCTGCCTACCCTGACCAGAAAACAGCCTACAAAACTTGCAGGCTCTTAGAGCTGCAGTGAACTCAACACAGGCCTCCCAACAGAAGGTCGTCCCTGTGGTCTGTGCCTCTTGGGAGACGATATTGAGAAAATGCACCAAGTGGAGGTTTACACAGCTTGTCTGGGAGGCTCTGTAAGTTTCTAGGAGCTGTGACCTTCAAGGTAGGAGCAAGGAATAGTCTTAAAAAGTCTTGAGAAGGGTTTGTTCCCTTCATTTAACACATATCTACTGAGCACCAACTATGTACCAGGCATTGTTCTAGGCATTGGGTGTACAGCAGTGAACAGTTAAAATAGTTCCCGAGCTCATATTATTTTAGAGGATGATAGAGGTAACAGTATCAACATTTTAAGACAAGCCTATGACTTAGGGTCTTGCTGAGCCCCTCTCTTCTCAGTCCCCTGTACCTCTTGTATCCGTGGGAACTCCTGCATCTCCTGGGAAGCCCATGACCTCAGCCCTCAGGGCATGTGGAGGAAGGTACAATGTCTCCAGAATGTGAAATCTTGCCAAATTTCCATTGGAAAGTCAGTTCTCATAAATACTGTATTTGTGGGGAAAGAGGAAGAAGTGCGTAGTGTGGAATCTATTTCCAAAGTCTGGTCCCAGGAAAGAAGCCCCAATCCATTCTTCTGCTGTTAGAAGACAGCTTCAAGGTTTCTGACCCTGGGAGACGGAGGTGGTCCAGCCCTAGCACCCAGGCAGAGGCTGCAAGTAGTTGTGCTAGTGATAACAGTGATACCCCTCTTACACTGGTCACACTCTACAGTTTACAAAGCACATTTATATCTGTGACTTTATTTATTCCTGGCATCAATCCTATGTAAATGTAAGATTTTCACAGGAGCTCTCGTAAGTAGGCAGAACAGTGAGAATTCAGATTTTTCCCTAAGATCTCTGCTTAATTACCCTACTGTGCTATCTGAAATGCTCATTTCTAAGTTAACATAGATGACTGAAAACACCAGAAGCTAGACTTCTACATTTAACAGGAGGTTATACATTAAAAGAAAAAAAAGAAAAAAGATTTTCACAGAAGTTGAAACTGAGGCCAGGGAAGGGAAATAACCTGCCCACATTCATATAGTAGGTAAAAGGGTGGCAGAGCTTGAGATGAAAGGCTGGGCTCCCAAAGCCACGTTTGACACCCCCCCCAACCCTAACATTCGCCCCAGTTAGGGAATGAGCATTGTATGTAGGCTGTGGTTAGAAGTGGGCACCCTGTCGTTAGGCAGTGCACACAGAGTGCCAAAACCATCCAGATCGTTTCTGACACAGCCTGGCTATGCTCTACAGACAAACCTATATTCGAGGGAAATGTGTCTGAAGAGAGGGCTTGGTGCCCAAGGGATATGTTTTCTGAGTCAGCATTGGAAAGAGTTCAAAGGTCAGGCTAACCGTTATCTCCATCCATCCTACCCCTCACCCCCCCATTGTGTGCTCTTGGAAAAAACTGGTTTTGGCTCTTCAGTCAAGGAGTCACATAACTATGTCCATAATTTTTTGTCTTCCATATTGGGATTCCTTTGCATTCTATCTTATTATCTCAACCACAGAGCCAGCTCTGACCCTGTCATTCCAGAATCACTTACGAATCTTGTTTTTAGACCATTTCTTAGAATCACAGGCTCAAGGGGACCTTACGCATCATTTTGCTGGCGTCTCAGTGATACTCCTATCAGATGGTCCCAGTTTCTTCTTAGTCTCTACTTCTTTTAAAAATGTCTATCTCCCCTGTTCTTCCATCTGCTGATGACATTTGCTCTTGAGAATACAAAGAATAAAGCTTATCCCTCTCCCTGTGACAAGTGGTATCAGTCAGGATGGGCCAAGTTGTGCTGCAGTAACAAGTAATCCTCTTGGAGGCTTGGCCCAGAAAAGGTGCCTTTCTCATCTACAAGTCCTATGTAGGCTGCCTCAGTGGGCTCTGCTCTTCAGAATCACTCAGCAACACAGTGTGGTGGAAGTTTCATCATGACACTTGCTTCCACAAGCACCATAGTTGGATCAGAAGTATACAGGCAGTGGATTTACAAAGATCAGTGACAGGTTCTGGAGTCTTGGCTTCAACCACTTATTTTCTTCAAGCAAATTATTTCATCTCTTTAAGGTTCTGTCTCTTATCTATAAAGTGAGGATCATGAGAAAGTACCCATCTCGCAGATTTGCTATGAGATTAACTGAGAGGATGGATGTAAACCCTTGGCCCAGAGTCTGGTTCATAGAAAGAACTCAATAAATGTCAGTTATATATAATGTTACCACGGAATTATGTTAACTGAATAGTGCCTACCAGCTCCACACAGAACAGTGGTTCTTTCCACTGTTCCTCATGTTGACCAGTCTGAATTCCTTTGAAGAGTTTTTTTATGATGCAAGTTATTTTCACATTATTTTTAATGTACTTTATCTCATAAGAGAGGCCCTTAAGAGTTCAAAGCTGAGGCACAAAAGGATACATCCATGTGTCTTTCCAACTCCAACCAATTTATCCAGTTCAAGGCACATTACCAAGTCCTTTTGAGGAATCCAGAGAAGAGAAGTAAAATCTGGAGAATTCTTGCTTGAGTTACAACCCTATGGCAGAGAAACACAGCGGTCAAACTGTAGAATGTCAGAGTGACAAGAAACTTTTAGAACAAGAAGTTCCCATCATGACGTCTCTTTTACAGAAGGGTAAACACAAGTCCAGAGAGGGAAGGGGGCTGATGCAATGTCACACAGCAGTTCAGTGTCAAAGCTAAGACCAGGACGCACTTCCTTCAATCCCAATCTTAGGGCTTTCCACACATCACATAAGGAAAGAACATTCTCTACCACTGGGCAAGGAGTGGGGCAGATATCTCGGAATTATAGCTTGTCCTCATTTCACAGAGTTGCACTCTGATGGAGTTGTAAAGTTAAGAACTTTATAAACATTACCTTATTAAGGCTTCTTGGAAACCCAAAGTCACAGCTCCTCTGGGTCATGGGACATGCGTTGAGCATCCAGTGAACAAACAAAGGGTAACGTTACATTTTTCACTTCGTTTAGGAAACCTGGCTTCTAATTATAGGATTTGTTTAATAATCCCGGGTGGTTTACAAAGGCTTGGAGTCAGCCTGCAGTCCTGAGGGCTGCTGAGGAGTGTCAGATGTGGAGACACGGGTGGGGTGAGGGTAGGGAGCAGGGAGGGGGCCTCTGTGGCAAAGGGTAGAGATGGATGAGCAAAGTCAACTGAAGCCGAGGCCTGGAGGGGACTATTAAAGTAATTTCGCCTAATCCCACCAACCAGGTTGCTCCCATCTGGAAAGTATCTCCAATAACTCCCCTCTGTTACCATAACCCTTTCATACAGGGGCAGTGAACCTGAACTTGCTCTGTGGCAAACAGGTGAAACATTGGTCATACTGCTCTTGGCTTCTACAAAAAACTGACCCCTTTCATTAGCAGTCATGATTAGTGCCCTTCTCCTTGGGGGAACATGGACTAGGAGTTGGTTTGATCTCCATGGTTATTTAAATAAATATATTTTAAGTAAGTTATTTTAAAAAATAAATCTTTACAAATTTTGTAAAGTACTGCTATACTAATATATTCTATCTTAACACACAAAAAAGAAATTAGATAGAAATAAAAATATAAGTCCTTATAGTGTGATAACTGTATATATAATAGAATATAGAATATAACTAAACCCCTTTAGTTAAGTTCATCATCTCAGTGCAAATCAGGAAAAAAATCTAAAACAGAAAACTACAATGAAGTAAGACAAAATCACCCAAATTCCCATATTCTTGCAAACATCTAACAGTGTATTTTCACACACATATGCAACCATACACACACTCACATGTGTCACAGGCAGTTCCTTTGCACCATTCAGGTTGTGGTTACTGTGGCCCAATTGCTCCTCAGACTTTAAATGTTCAAGGCCTCATATGCCAGTAAGAGCACAAAGCAAAGCACAATGCAGCCGTTCTCCTGGAGGCTCTTACCACCATTCTTTCACACACCCAGCGGTCCCCTAATCCCTACAGGTGTCTCGAGGGTATAGACAGTGATGAGCCCCATCTGGTGCTATATCAATGTGTCGACCATGATAGAAGGATATGACTGTCCAAGCAGAAGCTGCTTCTGGTGAGTTACATCCAGAACTGTGGGTCAAGTTCACAGTCCCCAAAGGGCCTTCAGAGCTGAAAGCTAATATTCTCCCTAGACCAGGGAAGGGCTCCAAGCCAACTGCCTAGGGCCCTTCAACAGGGCAAATCTGTCCCATTTTCCAACAGCATTGATATGCCAGAGAGTCACAGAAATTTCAAAGCACTGTACCACACCATTGCCCCTCCCCTACAACTGCTCCCTCCCCAGTGATCAGCACAAAAGATCTGTTACATCCCTCTCTCCCTGACTTTCCCAGAAATACTCCCTTCAGGCAGTTCATAATGACCTTCTGTCCTGGTCTGTCCATGCCGTGGACAAAGGCAAGACGAAACACAAACCTAACCTCCAGCAGGGCATCTTGCTACATCCACACTTACTCCTCCACAGACACATCATTTATTTTGTTATGGTAAAAATATGCACAACATAAAACTGAACCTTTTAACTGTTTTAAGTGAACAATTAAACGGCATTAAGTACTTTCACAGTGTTGTGCAATTATCACCACTATCCATTTCCAGAGCTTTTCCATCATCCCAAACAGGAACTCTACAGCCATTAAACATTAACTCCCCATCTTCTTCCCCACAGGCCTGGCAACCACTATTCTTTCTGTCTCTATGACTTTGTCTAGATACCTCATATAAATGGAATCATACAGTATTCATCCTTTTTGTATCTGATTTATTTCACTTAGCATAATGTTGTCAAAGGTCACCCACACTGTTGCATGTACCATAATTTTGCTCCTTTCTATGGCTGAAAAACATTACACTGTATGCATGAACCACATTTTGTTTATTCACTTATCCATTTATGGACACTTCAGCTGTGTTCACATTTTGCTTATTGTGAATAATGCTGCTACAGAGGTCAGTGAACAAGTGTCTAAGTGTCTATGGGTTTTGGCTGTTATTATCATAGCCATCCATCCTGAAGAGTGTGCAGTGGTATCTCATTGCAGTTTGGCAAACATATCATTTTACTTAAATGGTATTACTCCATATATCTTCTTCTATACCATGATCTTTAACCTCAGTAATATGTTGTGGACAGCTATCTATAAAATATTTTTGAGGGACTTCCCTGGTGGTCCCGTGGCTAAGACTCCATGTTCCTAATGCAGGTATGATCCCTGGTCAGGAACTAGACCCCACATGCCGCAACTAAGATTTTGCATGCCATAACTAAAGATTACACATGCCACAATGAAGATCCCACGGCCACAGCTGAGACCAGGCACAGTCAAATAAGTAAGTGAAATAAATAAATATTTTCAAATACATGTATTTTTTAAAAATTGGTTTGATGACAATCATAAGCAATTCTTCACTAATTGTTTAGTACCTCTCAGAATCAAACTCGGTCAATGAAACAAAAGTCGTATGGTTGTCACAGAAACATACGGAGCTTGATTTTCAATGTTCCAAAACATGTCTCCCAAATGATCACCTCTGAGCTCTGCCTTTGGGCCAAATTAGCATCAAATAAGGGTTAGGGGCCAGGGACAGGTTGGGGTGAGAACATGAAGTGTGAGATAAAGCTCACAGGATCTAAGGGCTAGAAGGGACTTGTCAAGCTGTTGTTCAGTCTGTTAGCTGTCCTGGTAAAGTGATGAGTTCTCTGACCCATCAATTTATCAAGACAGCCCATTAGTCCGTCTCTTCCTTGAGTAAATCCACTGACTCAAAAAGTCCTTCCTGGGACTTCCCTGGCATCCAGTGGTTAAGGCTCTGTGCTCTGGGGGTGCGGGTTCAATCCCTGGTTGGAAACTAAGATTCCACATACCCACCCACCCCCCAAAAAAGTCTTTCCTATGTAGGTCTAAACCCCATCTTCCTTCAGGTTCGCCAGTAGAGGTGGACTAGCTTTGCTCCATTCCCCTGAGTCTCCTGGTCTCCAGGCCCCTCACCCTCCCACTAAGGATTACCTTGCCCCTGACAGCACACCCCGTCTGAGGACAGGGAACTCACCAGACACTCTCACTCTTAGCCCCTAACAAGAGGCTCCCCCTCACTTCCCCAGATGCCTTACTCTGGCTACTCACAAAGCCAGTCCCTCTGCTTCCCCTGGGAATGGAGGGGTTTCGTGGCTGCCTCGCCACAGTGTGGAAAGAAAAGCCACGTCACACAATGGGTAATAGACACAAGGCACTAATAACTCCCAAGAGAGGGCATGAGAGCAAACAGAAATGGTTTCAAAAATGTTCGAGACAGGTCTGGGGAGACTGTGTCATAAGTGGCTGCCATTTATTGAGTCTCTTGACATATTATGGCTCCGGGACACCTCCTCTCCTAGGATCTGCCTCTAGGTCACTTCAAATCCTTGCTCTGATCTCTAGTAAAAGACTTCCCGATAAAGGAAACTTGGCTCACAAGGTGGCCGACTCATGCTTGGCCCAGCGCAGGGTTCATGAGTATTCAAATGGTGGGTCTCTCCGTGACTTACACTGGTTATTTTTCTGTCTTCTTTGTCTTGATGTAATATCCTGATGTGACAGTAACAGAAGCATAACTTTAAGTTTCACAGCTTCCAAGGTGGACTTACCATATGGCTCCATTGGGCTGGTTTATCTTTTCCCTTGGGTCCGCCGGTGGTGCTTTGGATGAAAACACTGAACAGAGTAGAGGGTGGGGGTGACGAGCCTTCCTCGCCACAGTCTTCACCCCAGGGGCACACACGGGAATGGCATCCATCTTCTGGGCTCAGGAAGGAAGCAGATGACACGAATAGCAAGCCTGCTATGTGTCAGGTGTGGGGTAGATATCTGGCATTTACTGAGCACTTATTCTGGAGCCCCACAGGACTGACCCCTTCATAAGCACTGTCTGGCTTCATCTTCACAGCAACTCTGGGAGGTGAGGGCTACTTCTGGCTCCATTTTACAGAGGAGGAAAGTGGGGGTCACAGATGTTAAACACAGTTCCCATCCCCACTCCCTGCGCGAAGCGGCAAAGGCAGTGCTCCAGACTTGGCCCATCCCCCAAGACTGCACCCCACCTGACCTTCGCGGCAACACCAAAAGGCAGGCCCTGTGCTCCCCACTTCACAAAGCAGCAGCTAAACAACTGCACCCAGACCTCACAGCCAAGAAACTGCAAAGGCAGGAACAAACACAAGCTCCGAGAAGAGATTTCTTTCCTCAGAAGGAACAAAGTCAGTGTGAAGACCCTCTTACTAGACCAGGAGCCGCTTAAGACCAGGTACAGTGTTGGGCTCAGCATACCACAACCCTGGGGCCACCTAGCTGCCCCATGCAAGAGGGCCTGAGGGAATTCTAGAGGTAATCCTGCCCCAAGAAAGGGGAGGGGAGGGGGCAGCAGTCCCATGTGGGCTGGGGGTCCAGGGGACCGTGAATGAGAGTCTGAATGAAGGTGACTGGGGTCCAGCCAGCCTCACCACAGAAAGGGAGCTCTGAGCAACAAGGCCACTGGGAGGAGCCCTCCACCGGCCTCAGCTCCACAGGCATCTCACTCCTCTGCCCATGGCTGCTGGCTCCACAGGCATCTTCCTGATGGTCCCTCGCCCGCACTGCAGGAGGCCTGCGGACTCACCCTCCCTAGGGGAGTTGTGCTCTCTGGGAAGAGCCAGATGACAAGCGACTACTTCAGTAGATACGTACGAAATATGCACAGCCCTGGAGGGCAGCAAGCAGAGGCAGCGATGGAGACTAACACTATGGCCAGACAAAGCCTCTCCCGGAGGTGACTTCTAAGTCCAGAAGCAGGAGGAGGAGCCAGCCATAGGAAGATTAGGAAGAGAGCACTTTTGTCAGAGAGGCCTGCGATGCAAAGGCACTGAGGCATGAAAAATGTTAAGGACTGTCTAAGAGCCTCTGATGGCCAGAGCATAATGGGAAAGGGCAAAGGACAGGCATTTCTCTAGACTAGGACTCCAGGGGAAGGAGAGCCCTAGAGGCGGGTCCTCAGACTCCTCTCCTGCCAGTTGCAGGCCACATGTGTGACCAGGGCAGGCCCTACCCTTCTGAGGTGCCAGCCTTCTTTGCACAATGATGGGATTGGCCCCCCAGGGTCCTGACTTTCTAGAGAGAGGATTTACTTCCTCAGGGTCACCTATCCCCTGCCATTCCCACCACCCACTGGACCCCAGGAGCCAGGATGGGAATGTTCCCTGCCAGAGACTCCCAGAAAAAAATCTCAGCACTCCCACTCCAGCCCTGGGACACAGGGGCCAGGGGAGAGGGAGGAAATTCTCACACATAGCTTGCTCCCAGGGAGTTTGCTCATGTTCCCAGGCTGACAACTGGCAACCCTCAGAACTCCAGCCCCTACCCCCTTCCTCCTCCTCCTCCTCTCCCTGCCTCCCGCTCTCCCCCCAGCCCCCCTTCTCCAGCTTAATGACTTCCACATGGGCCTCTGGCAGCTGGAGCCAAGCCTCCCAGCATTGTCTGAAATCTCCAAATTTAGAAGAAATATGAAAATTGTCAACCACTCCTTCCTTAGGGGGTAAAAGCAACATTCGGCACCGGGGGCAGGTCAAGGCGAGGCAGTCACGTGGCAGGCGCCTGGGCCAATGGGGGCTCCCGAGAGGACTCAGCACCCGCCTCACCCCAACACCAGGCTCGCCTCTTCAGCTCATATAAGGTAAAAGGCAGAGGGGTCTTTGCGACCAGGGAGCAGCGGGCAAGGGGCTAAGGGGAGGGGGGCCCAGTGCCAGCTGTTTAAAAGTGCCCCTGTGGCAGTGGCAGTGAGGGGTGCCAGAGGTCCAGTGAACTTAGTTGAGAAGCAGTGATACCTCCCAACCATTCCCCAAATGGGCTGGCCCATGTTTCCAGGCCACAAGGAGCCACACCTGGATGGACCCCAAGAGAGGTAAGAACCAACGGCAGATGGGTCTGTGAGTCTAGTTGTGTGTGTGTGTTGGGGGGGGGGGCTGTTTCTGTGGTATCCTCCTCCCCTGGGAGACCCCAGGGGAGGCTGCGTCAGGGTTCTGATCCTTGCTCTCCTGCTAACCCCCTCTGGGCCTCAGTTTCCTCATTTGTGCAGAGCTTGGACTGGATGATCTCTAAGCACGCATCTTTCCCTGACCAGATGTGTAGATCTGTGATCCTGTTGGCTTTGGGGACTCCTTGTGGCTGTGGTTAAATGCAGGGGGTGGGAGCAGAGGGAGGGGATGGTGTCGATGTCCCACCACCTGAGCATCACCGCCATACCCGAGTCTGGGCCCGTCTTGCTAACTTCGCTATAGACAATGCTTCTTGTCTATGAGGTTTGATTTCTCAGCCCAAAGAGCCTGGGGCTCCTGGCAAGTAAAATTGTTTTCAAATAATGGTTTCAAGAAACAAAGCTGTTGGAGAAGCTATGTCAGCTCAGGATCCAGCAGACAGGCAGCGAGGCGGGAAGGCCAGGGTGTTGGCTGAGAGGCAGCAGTGGGTAGGGCACACTGGCTGGGGGATGGGGGCGCAGGCTCCAGCCTCAACTCTGCTTCTCACTGCCTGATCCTGTGGCCCCAGGCAGACACCCTACCCTCTCTGGGTTGCAGTTTCCCATCTGTACTGTAAAGCCATCAGACAACACAGTCTCTGTGCTTCTGAGGATGTGGCTTTAGAGCCCCATTTGAGCCTAGAGGGCAGCTGGTGTTGGGAAGTTTCCCCATGAGGCCCTGAGCTGAGTCTGCCATTTGACAACAGGTTTAGGGGCCAAGTTGACACCTGGAGCCCAGGTGGGCTTGGAGGTTAAGCCTCAGGAGGTGGAAAGAGCTGAAGCATCTCTGGCTGAGGCTTGGCCAAGGGAAGGGTCAGCCCACAGCCCCGAGACCTCAGGATGAGCCTGCCCCAAGGCAGCCTCTGCTGGGGAAGGTGCTGGTCTCTAAACTCAGTGTACTAAGGGTTCAGGATCTTGGAGGGAGATGGGGACAGCAGAGAGTTTCAGTGAGGTGAGGTGGTGGAACCAGGGGATTCAAAGGAAAGCAGAGGACTTGCGATGAGGAACGTGGGAGGCAGGGCTGGAAGACACAGCTCTTCTGAGTCTGCTCTGGCCACATCTAGGGCCCAGAATGGACACAGTCCTCCAGTGTCAGCCTGCCCAGCACTTTCACCTCCCACTATTGGTTACACAAGACCCGAGGCCACAACAGTCCAAAAGCAGACTCTGGAACCAGTTGCCTGGGTCCAATTCTGGCTTGTTTTTACTTACAGAACACATGACCTTGGGCAAGTCACTTGCCATCTCTGAGCCTCAGCTTCCTCTTCTATAGAACAGCTATGGTCTCTGTTCTGACCTCACTTGGCTGTCCTAAGGCATGAGGGACATATGCACCTAGGAGCAAGCTCCTCTGTGGGATTTTCCAGGCCAGAATACTCGAGTGGGTTGCCATTTCCTCCTTTAGGGGATCTCCCCAATCCAAGGATTGAACCCGCATCTCCCATGTCTCCTCCATTGCAGGCAAATTCTTTACCTGCTAAACTATCGGGGAAGCCTAAAAGCAGAATAAATGGGGCTCATGTTCATTACATTCGGACCCTAGTCCTCTTGTGAAGCAAGATGACCTTAGCTATGTTTAGAGAGAAGTGAGTGTGAGGACTGGCCAGGGAGCACCCTGAATTGCTGAAGAGGGAACAGGGTCTGCAAAGAGGCGAGAGGGGTGAATTCAGAGGTCAGAGGTTACAAGGCACAGGAGAGGGTCAGCTTGAAATGTGTAAAGGGCTAGGTGAAGTCTCATTTTCTGCATATATAATAGGGCCTTCTGGGGGTCATGTGTCCCAAAGTATGGTGTCTGAAGCACTGCACACTCATCAGCTGACAGGGAATCCTGGCTGGGCAGGGAGCTGCACTCTAGCCTCTCCAGGAAACCCCAGGTGTATGGAGTTTGGAGAATGCTGCGCTGTCAAGTAGCCTGAGGCCCTTACAAACACAGTCAAGGGCACTGAACCCAGAAGAAGAGAGGACTGCTTTAGGTCACACAGAGAGCTGATGGCAGAGCCACAGCACAGCAAGCCTCTGCCAGCAAGGCGGTGCGGACAGGAGAACCACACTGCGATCGCCTTCACACAAACTACAGTCATGCACAGCAACCCTGCAAGGCAGGGGCAACAATTAGCCCCGGGGCACAGACGAGGACACTGAGAAAGAGAGGTTAAGTAGCTTGCATAAGGTCACACAGCCGGTGAACTACTAAACCTGGACACGGTATGTCTATCCGCTGCTCCCGCCCCTTTGTCCCCAGGGGTCTCCTACTTCCTGCCCTGCTCCTCGGACACCACACTCCATAACTTCCTGGGGACCCTCCAAAGCACCTCATGAATATGTACAGGGGATCTCCCCGCTCTTGCATTATCAGTTAATCCTCCCAGGATTACCCTGGGGCAGGATCAGCATCATTCCATCATTTCCCCTAATCCATAGGGGAAAAAACCACTGTAGTTTACCCAAAGTCACACAGCTAGAACTAGCGGAAGGGGTTTGAACCCACTCTGCAAAATGCATGCTTGTAGTCTGCCCACCAGGACACCTCTGAGTGCAGGGATGAGGAATCCCACTTCTCGAGGAGACCGAGGCTAAGCGGGTGGCCACACCAGAGTCTGAACCTGAGTCTTCTAGTTCCAAGGCCATGGCTCTTCCTTTAGCTCCACCACTGCTGAGACAGAAAAGGGTCTGCTTGTCATTGGTCCCTAGGAGCCACAGAACAGCTCTTTGGGCAAAGTCAGCCCTTTCCCAGGCTGGCTCGTGCCACGGAACAGCTGACACACACACAGCCCTGAGGAATACAAAGCTCCAGTCCGGTGCCACCCCTGACCTGCGGGGCTGTGTCTTAGTCGCTGTGTGAGCCCTGAGGGTCGGGGGACAGCCTCTGAGGTCCTCATCTCCAGGCTATGCCTGGGCCCTGCCTCAACAGTGATTTCCCACTGGGGCTCAGGGCCAGGGGTTGTGCAAAGGATCATGATAAAGCTTTTTCCAATTGTGGTTATTATGACCATTTTTGTCCATGTCTCCTGGGGCACACGAGCCAGAGTTTCTCTGGGGTTCATATTTAGAGAGGGATTGCTAGGTTCTGGTGTGCATGCCTATCAACATCACAGGAAAGCACCAGATTATTTTCCAAAGTGGCCAATCCATGTCACAGCTTCCACCAGCAGTACAGTATGTGAGCATTCTCTTCCTTGATGAGCCTTGAAATCACCTGAATTCTTGTTATATACTTTGTTCTTATTGAATTTGTATAATTAAGAAGGAAGAAACAGAAATGCTTTAACGCTACTGTCCACATGGGTATTTAGAAACTTGCCGTACATGCACCAAGTTGCAGGGCAGCCTGCAGGCCCCAGAATAGGGGTGGGCACAGCCCACATGGCCCTCCCCCAGCCCAGCAGTACGCAGGGGCCTCGGGCCAATCGGAGATTGCCTGCGATAGTCTGCAGGAATTTGGGGTGGGGAAAGAGCCCATGTGTTTGCCACCTCCTAACGGCCTGTCTAGACAACCCTGGCCCCATGGGGCTTCACCACACATAGTGAAACCCCACAGAGACTGGCCCCCTCCCTTCTTGCAAAAGAGGCTTGTTGGCGACAGTGCTTCATCACCAGAAACCTTTTATCCAATTCAAAACAGGAATGCACCGCGTGAGTCACCCACTCTTGTGGCCCATGGATCACCCACTCATCAGGCCCCTTTTTGTTTGGATGAGAAAACAGAGGCTGACTCTGGAGCCAGGGACCTTTCCAGTGTGGGCTGAATGAACCCCCATGCCTAGGTGATAAGGGGACCAGGCGGGTCAGAGCGCTACTAGAGTGAGCTAAGATGCAGCCGTTCAGTTCAGTTCAGTCACTCAGTCGTATCCAGCTCTTTGAGACTCCGTGGACTGTAGCACACCAGGCTTCCCTGTCCATCAGGAACTCCCGGAGCTTGCTCAAACTCATGTCCCATTGAGTCCGTGAAGCCATCCAACCATCTCATCCTCTGTCATCCCTTTCTCTTCCTGCCCCCAATCCCTCCCAGCATCAGAGTCTTTTCCAATGAGTCAACTCTTCGCATGAGGTGGCCAAAGTATTGGAGTTTCAGCTTTAGCATCAGTCCTTCCGAAAAACACCCAGGACTGATCTCCTTCAGAATGGACTGGTTGGATCTCCTTGCAGTCCAAGGGACTCTCGAGAGTCTTCTCCAACACCACAGTTCAAGATGCAGCAGGCTCACCATTAAAGGTGCCAGAGAGGAGTCAGGCTGCTTGGGTTTGAATCTCAGATCTGCCCCATAACAGCTGTGTGACCTTGGGCAAGGTAAAAGTACCAGCCTCATTAGGTTATTGAATCATCTGGATTAAATGAGTTACAACTCATGAAGTCCTTAGATCAGTTACTGGCACATAGTACTCAATAAATAAATAACTGTCCAAATGTGATGACAAAAGGCAGTTTCCTTAGGAGGGAGGAGGTGCCATATGAAGCCCCAACTCCACCCTCCACCTAGGGGGATAATCTACTTTTGCTCCTTCAGAAATAACAATAAGTATATATCAAGTCTTCCCAAGCGGCCAGCTCTCCACCCAGCACTCTCTGAAGTAAATACCATGATCCTTCTGGAAACCCAGAGGCTCAGAGAGATTTAGTCATTTGCCCAAAGTCACTGCTACTAAGTCGCCTCAGCTGTGTCCGACTCTGTGCGAACCCATAGACGAGAGCCCACCAGGCTCCCCCGTCCCTGGGACTCTCCAGGCAAGAACTCTGGAGTGGGTTGCCATTTCCTTCTCCAGTGCATGAAAGTGAAAAGGGAAAGTGAAGTTGCTCAGTTGTGTCCAACTCCTAGCGACCCCATAGACTGTAGCCTACCAGGCTCCTCCGTCCATGGGATTTTCCAGGCAAGAGTAGTGGAGTGGGGTGCCATTGCCTTCTCCAAAGTCACACAGCTTTATAAAAGGCTCAGCTGGGGCTCAAACCCAGGTCTGGCTGACTCCAGAACCCATGCACAGAAACCCTAGCACTGTCCCGACTAGTCTGTGAGCAAAAGCTACTTCTGGTTGTACTCGTCTAGTGGGAAAACTCTTGGCATTTAGGAAGGGGGCCATTTGAAGCATGATGCCTCAGTAAGATAAAAACAGAGCCCCCTTTTTCCATCCCCATGCCCTCTCAGGGGCAAAAAATTTCAGACAATGCTTCTCACCAGCGAGCATTCCTTTCTGTGGGCTGAGTGCCCCCGGGGCCTGGTCAGTCCTAGGCTGCCCCTGACTGGCACAGCTCATTGGTTCTTTGAGGAAGAAGCTGCCTCACTTCTGCACATCCCCAAGAGTACACATTCCACACACATGCCTAGGCGTCCTCCTCCGAGGTCCTCCTCTAACCCAAGCCACGCTCCGAGGGAGATGGAAAACACACTGGACACTGCAAGCTTGGCAGGGACACTGCTCGACTGCCACTAGCTTCCACCCCTACCCTCCTCCTCCTTCAGGGAAACAGCTCAGGTTGAAGTGTTCAGAGACAGGCTGCCACCTTGGGAGGCCATCCATAGTGGCCATGACACCACCTTGGCAGGGCTGCTGGGCTCTGAAGCCACTGTTCAGTCTGCCCAGAGCCTGCCGGACCTCAGGCATATGACCCAACAACCCCATTGTATCTGAGGGCATCTGATGAGATAAGCTGAACAAGATAGGGAGAAAGGGAAAGAAACAGGCTAAGATGCTGGCCCTGGCTCTACAGCCAACACAGAAGTTAGTCCATCCCTCTGGGCCCTGCACGGTGAAATGCTCCATGATTTGGGATAGGAATAGGACAGTTCCCGTCACCCCTTGTATGACAGCGGACACTCAGACTCTTAGGGAAGTAAAAGCTGGGGTGGGGTGGTCAGAGTGGCAGGGGCACACTTTGGACAGACAGAGGTGAGAGAAGACGGCACCCCAGGGGAGTTCTGCCAGCAAAGGTGGGGAGGCAGGGCTGGTAAAACATTTTCAGAAGAACAGCAAACAAGTGGTTTGCTGTTGGTTCCACTCGGCTGGAACCAAGAGTGGGTCAAGACCCTGTATGATTTGAGGCTGGCTAAGTGGTGAAGGTCTGGTCATGGAGTGGCTTTGATCGCCAGAAATCAAAGCTCCAGAAGATGGAAGAAGTGTTCCTGGGAGGGACATTTGTACCCTCCCCCAAAATACCATCAGAACAAGAGCCCCAGTGGAGGAGAGAGACCTGGGAATTTGGGCACTGTTGACACTGAGATGTCAAATATGAGGCTGGGGGGTTAGGAAGCCCAAGGGCTGCAGTCATCATCTTTGAGATTTGAAGAGCTTTCTGGGGATCAGGAATTTGTTCTTTGTAGCCTGAAAACACAGAGCATGCAGCCCCAGTGAGGCTAGTATCTGCAGGATATTAGGAAGACGTCTTTAACACTTTGTCCACAGAGATGAGGTGATTGGAAAGCAGTGAGCTTCCTGTCACCAGAGAGGTATATGAGCTTAGCAGGGACACTCTAGAACTCAGCGTTAGAGGAGGTTGGACCTCATGGCTTTTCCCACCACCAGCCTGAGACTTCATATTACAGCCCTAATGGCCCTGGGACAGTTTTGTGGGGCTGAACATCCCCTGCTCCCTGGATGTCAGATTCCCAGCTGGGCATGACATTAGTTCTGCCCTGACTTCACACAGGGGGCCTCTAGGGACACCCCCCCCTCCACTTTCCTCGCACTTCCTTCCACCCCTCTGCTGCCTTCTGCCCTTTTCAGAGAGTACCAGGCTTGACCAGAGAGACCTGGAGCCTGGTTGTGAGATCAGGTCCCCAAGGAACAATCTGCCCAGCAGGAATGAGGCAGAGGGGGCCAGCATCCCTGGGGGCCCTGTTCACACGCCCCACAGAGACTGCATGGAAATTCCAGGAGGGTCACAGGGAAGATTCCAATTTAGAACAAAATGCTTTATTTTTGTCCCCTTTTCTTTCCTTTCCCCTTACTGGGGGGAGGGGGAGGCTGTTACAGGAGGCTGGGGGAGGAAAGCAAGCATCCTCGTTGGGCAGAATCACAGGAAGACCAGTGTGGAGAGACGGGGGTGCAGGGCAGGGAGGGAAGGGACCCAGATGGGCCTGGGTAGGTGGACTCCACATGGGAGAGGGTGACGAGGAGGGCAAAATCAAGGGGATAACGAGACCAGCAGGCATTCCTGGACACTCAAGACCAGAGTTACTTCAGCTCTGGGTTCAAGCTGGGGTCAGAGAATCAGCTGAGTTTCCCAGAAGAGACAGATGGTATCAGGATCAGTTCTTTTGAGACCTTTGGACACTGGGGCCTGGCCTTAAGGGACTGTAAAGCTACAGAGTACTACTAAATCCATCTCATTCACCTTGGTGATAGAGGGAGACACTTAGTAAACACTCCTCGTGTTGAATCCTAAACCCATAGCATAAAAGTCCTATTAGAGCCAACGGGGACCTTTAAGTGCATCAAAACCATCTCCTTGTGTTACAGATGCAGGACCTGAGGTCCACGATGGAAGGAGACTTGCCTAAGGTCAGACTGCCAGAGTGGCCACCCAGCCCTATGCATCTTCCTTTGCCTCTTCCCTGCCTTCTAGACAGAGATGGAGACTATGATATGGTCTCCCTACCAAGGAAGGAGACAAAGAAAAGGCAGGTGCCCTGCCAGGACATAAGGGTCTCCAGGAAGTAGCCAGAAGATAGCGTCATAGCTTCAGTCCTGGGAGCTCTGCCCAGGAGGGTGCTTTCCCTGGCCAGACATGGTCCCCAGAGTTGTCAGCTGCTGCAGATAGGGGACTCCTATAGATGAGAGAGCTCAAGGCTGGAGGGGAAGCCCTAGGTTCTGTTTCTGGCTCTGCCCCAACTCACCACATAACCTTGAACATGACCTGAGATAGAGTCTTCTCTGACCTCAATGTGCCTGGTGAGGGGCTGGACCCAACCAGCTTGGATGGTCAGAGATTTCATCCATGACCTGCCTCAGTCTCCTGAGTGCCTCCCCCGTCTCTCAAGCCATCTTAGCTTTTGCTTTGGTACAGAAGTAGGCCAGGCACAGGAGGAAAAAACAGTAGCCTGCAGATCCCCCTCTGCTGGGAGCAGCATCCTCTATGCCCTAGCTTTGCTTTGCTTTCCAGCCTTAGAATTCCCGGAGAGGCAAAAACTAGGAAGGCTCTTATGATCAATCCAGTGAAAGATCTGAGGCCAGAGAGCTTCCGCAGACTACGCAGTCACTCAGCAAGTCACGTGGCAGTGGGCCTTAGGTCTCCTGACACTCAGACCAGTGCTTTCACCACTGCCTTCCAAGATGATAGGCGCATGAGCCAATCTCATGTGGACCTAGGCACTGGCTCACTTGACACTTAACGCTCCCCACGCAGGAAGCCCACATTCTTCCACTCCTCTCTGAGACTTGGTTTCTTCTTCTATCCAATGGGGAGGTGGGGTAGAACAGATGTCTCTAGGAGCCCTTGCACTCCAGGACCCCAGGGTGGCCTCCTCAGCTCTTTCTTCACAGAGGGTGGGGCCACCCAGGCCTGGAAACCCCACCAGATCACAACCTCCATCCAGCCTGGTCCCACCCTGGACCCCAGGACTGGGTTTCATCCAGATCTACAGGCTGCAGCCCAGCTCCCTCGGAGGATCTGGATTTTTCTTACCATAAAAGGGCAAGCGTGCCTCTCTGGGTCCCCACTGCCAGCCCCACTGGGGGAAAGGCAGAACTATTTTTAGAAAACTCTAGGGTTTTCTCCTGAACTCAAGATGGAGCCTGTTTGAGCCTGCACCCGGGGAGCCCTCTCCCATCTCGCTTGCCCACCTGCCCTCTGTCTTCCTCCCTCTTCGCCTCTTGCTGTCTCTTCCCTCGCTCCTCCTCTCTCTGCCTCTGTCTTGCTCTCACTCTCACTCCATCAATCTCTCTTCCTTTTTCCTCTCCCTCTCCTCCTCTCTTCCTTCCCCTTCAATTCTCCTTTCTTCCCAGATCTCCTCTCAGCCAGCTCCCCTTCCCCCTGCCCCTCATCCCTCCCACAGATCCTGTTTTCGGTGATCGGAGAGAGTAACACATCTGCACCCCCACACCCTTCTTAAACACTATTTACAACATAAATTCCAAACATCCGCCATCTGGTTCTAGAAAGGGCCAAAAGATATTTAGAAAAGGAAGTCGTGACTATTCCATCTTCAAAGCCAAAGGAACATAAAGGCCCTCCTCTCTCCCGCCTCCCTCCCAGAGCCCCTTTGTTAAAATCTGACGGATTAGGATTCTTCAGTGAGTGGAAGGGGTCAGTCCCAGCTGGGCCTCTGATGGGCTGCATCACTTTAAGCTTGTTGCTTCTCCTCTCCACACCTCAGTTTCCTCATCTGAAGCAGTAGTAACACAACTAGGGTGCCTCCAGTGCTAATGATCTGAGACTTCATATCCTAGTGCAGAAAATCCTGAGGCCCAGGTCCCTGGGGCCCACCTTGGGCTGAGCAGTGAGGGTGAGATGGGGGCAAGGGGAATTCCAGCCTCTCCCCTTGCAGCCCTGTGCCTTTCACCCTAAGGAGATCTATGCCTTCCTTCACGGTGGGGGTGCAAAGAACCAACCATCTCCCTATTTATGACCCCAGGAGGACTCTGGATGCCACACAGTCCATTCCTTTCCCTACATCATAGGCCCAGAGAGGGGAAGGCACTTGTCTACAATCACACAACATGCCTATAGGAGACCCGGTACCCTAACCTGCTGCTCTTCCCTTCCAAAACCTTCCAGAAGAAACCAACTTTTGTATTATCCAGAAAACATCATCCAGCCCAGCAAACTGGAACCCTAGAGGTCTCAGTTCTTTGCAAAGTAGACAGGAGAGAAAGAACTAAGTCCTTTATCATGGAATTTTCTTCAAATAGACCACATACAAGGGAGAAATGCTGTGGGAAGTCCCCTGTTTCCAGAGACACACATTGCCAGTGCTGACAGAGCCTTCACTTAAACTGAAAATGTGCTCTCTGCTCACAGCCGCCTTTCCATAAGGATGCTTTCCATAACACACATTTGACGGAATGTCCTAAGACACTGACTCATGACTCAGGCTGTCTCCATGAATAGTCTGGTCTTACAGGGGAGCTTGAAAAACACAAGCTAGACGGCAACCCTGATTCTGACGCCTACTAACCATGTGATCTCAAGGGGCTGCTGTAACTCATGAAAGCCTGTTTCCTCATCTACAAAACAGGATAAGAATGGTACCTGACTCATAAGCAATGGTGAGGATGAAAAAAACCTGTGTAAAATAAAGCCCTTAGCAAGAGTGGAGCGCATCGAAGACGCCCAGTGTGTCACCTGTAACATGTGCTGGCCATTGTTAAGATTACGGCATGACCCAGTGTGGTAGGTGGGGGGTGGCTGTCACCGCTGTCACTGTTCTCCCAGTCTGGTCACACTGGAAAGTCAGGGTGATGGGGAGTCTCAGGGACCCTGGTCTCTACCTCCAGCCTCCCAGAGCCCAAGCTACTCAAGGCTGGGCTTGGGTTGTAGGGTGTGGGGCTGGGCTCCTTTCTTTCCCTCTCTTCCCTTTCTCCTGCATCGTCTTGTGTTAGCCTCAGACTGCATTCCCAGGCCTTGCTCAAAAGTCCCAGGCAGCAACCTTCCCTGGGGAGGAAGTGGGGAGCGTGTGAGTCTGGTGAACTCAGCTGGGCTGTCAAAGGGGTGGGAGGGTGCTATGGGAACACAGGCCCAGAGAAGCCGCACAGTGGAGGGGACATGGGAAGGGGCCCTACACAGCAGCTCCCACCCCAGCTTCCACATCTTCTCTAGATGCCACGTTGGACCTTTGCCCTCATCCTTCCTGCTCTCTTGCCCCCGTGCCTGTGTCTCACTGTGGGCTCATAATGGAAGCTGCCGCTGCTCATTGTGAGCTTACAGTGTGCCAGCAACCGCACTTGCACTTGACATCCACCTCATCTGACCTTCACAAACAAGCCAAAGTCCAGAGAGGCAAAGCCACCACCTCGAGATCACACAGCTAGAAAGTGCTACAAGTGAGAATGCAAACAGAGGTCTGCCGGGCTCCAGGGCTAGCGTCTTCTCAATTCTCCCCAGACATATGCCAGAAACCCTAGGGCCCTGGAACCCAAGGAGAACACAGGCCAGAGGACTTGTACCTGGGTGAGGGAGCCGAGGAAGGGGAATTGTGGGTAAAGAATCCCCTCCAGAAAAAACTGGCATGGGCTGGTGGGGGTGTACTCACATAGGGCCCCGACCTCAGCCATCTCCCAGGGTAGTGCCATCTGGCTTACAGATGTGGCCTATTCCCAGCCCCTCGGACTTCTTGGAAATGAGCAAGACCAGGAGAAGGCACAGGGCCTTTTGCAACATCTATGACGACGTGAGCTCTGTCTTGTGGTCATCCAGCCGACTATGGCCCAAGCTCAGGGGACAGCTGGGTTGAGAGTGATCAGCCCAGGGGTCAAGCTGACCTCTGATACTCACCAGGCATTGACCTGAGTACACTGCAGAGCCTCTTGGAGCCTCAGTAAGCAAGGAAGTCACTCCAATCTCTGGCAGGGGTTTTGAGCATTTCTGAAGCTATGGGAGGGAGCATTTTGCAGGCTGCAAGCCTTGTGCAGCTGGAAGTGGTCACAGGTGGCCCCAGGGCTGTCCCTTCAGTCTTGGCTACTATGTTAACGACAAATTTCCATCTACCCCTAAATGGCTCCTTATCCTTGGGTGAGTCTAGAAGTGGGGGCATTGGTCACCGGGGCCTCTGGGAAATTTCCTTCCAAACCCACACTTCTGCCAATGAGTCTTGGTGCGCTGAAAACGGTAGGCAGCCCCTCTTGCTCTTGGAGCCTAGAGCTCCTTAGAACACCCCCTTTGAAAGCCGGGCAAGCATTGCAGAAAATGGCAGCCTAGGGGCAGAAGGCGGAGAAGATAATGGCACCCCACTCCAGTACTCTTGCCTGGAAAATCCCATGGATAGAGGAGCCCGGTGGGCTGCAGTCCATGGGGTCGCTAAGAGTCGGGCACGACTAAGTGACTTCATTTTCACTTTTCACTTTCATGCATTGGAGAAGGAAATAGCAACCCNGTTCTTCCCACGCTTACAGCTGTTTGTGGAGCAGGCAGGGTTAGGGACCAGCTCCATAAGACAGGTGGAGAAACTGAGGCCCAGGGTGGTGAAGGGACTCCACTCAGAGTCATTCAGTCTCAAGTGCCCAGGGGCTTTCTGGCACAAGATCTCACAAAGACGAAAAAAGAGGAAGACTTGGAAGTGAACAGAGGAAGCAAGACTCCAAGAAGGAGCTGACAAGCCAAAGACACAGGGTACCCCAGGCCTGGATTATATAACACAGCACACCTGTTTACCTCTGCACACTGCACACGTGCGTGCAAACGTGCGCCCCAGCACAGCACACACACCTGGCCCTCATTCACTAGCAAATGAACCTCGGAACTGGGTCCAAACAAATTGGATTAGGAGGGCTGCAGGCGCCTCCTCCCACACGCTGTCGGCTCCGACACTGAGCAGGCCTGCGGAGCAGCCAGCTGCGGTCTCTCGGCCATGCTGACAGGTCGGCCTCTTCAGTCCCCTCACCCCGCCCCCAGGCCCCGGGAAGGGGCCCTGGGTCCCAAAGAATGCCATGATGATGGATGGGCTGAAGGAGGTTCCAGGGCTAGCTCAAGAGCACACAGGATGTTCGTGCTTATGCGAGGCTCATTTCTGAGCTGTTTCCAGCAAACCAGCCCCACCTCCCTTCCCTCCCTCCTCTCCAGCAACCTCTCCCACGGTCACCCGGTCACTGCTGCCAGAGCCCAAACCCCGAGCAGATCTACCCCCAACTCTCGGTCCCACAGCTGGACTGAGTAGGAACCGGTCACTTAGGAGACAATGCCCTGGGGCTGAGACACAGGCACTTCAGCTGCTGCTGCTGCTGCTGCTAAGTCGCTTCAGTCATGTCCGACTCTGTGCGACCCCATAGACAGCAGCCCACCAGGCTCCCCCGTCCCTGGGATTCTCCAGGCAAGAACATTGGAGTGGGTTGCCATTTCCTTCTCCAATGCATGAAAGTGAAAGTGAAGTCACTCAGTCGTGTCCGACTCTTCACGACCCCATGGACTGCAGCCCACCAGGCTCCTCCATCCATGGGATTTTCCAGGCAAGAGTACTGGAGTGGGGTGCTGTTGCCTTCTCCGCAGGCACTTCAGAGGGGAAACGAAATCTGTGAACTGATGGCTCTTTTATGTGCCATCATAAAAGGCATCTCTGTGCTTTCTCATCCATTGCTTTATTTGATCCTCAGAATGTACCAGGGAGTTAGGACATTGTGCCCATATTACAGACGTGACTACTGAGCTTCATTCATTCAGTGATCCCATAGCCCTCCTGTCCTGAGCCCTGAGTCTGCACCAGGCCCTATGTGGGGTGCTGGGGAATGACTTGCAGCCTCTGCCTGCATGGCTTAATGGAACAGTCACCTTTCGGCCAGATCACTGAGCACTGGGACACCCTCCACCCCGATCTTCCTGGGAAGCAGCTCCAGCAGAATCCCTTTTCCATATGGCATGTGTGAGCAGTTGAAATTATTACCAAGAGGAGCCTTAGCAATCAGCCCATTCAGAACACAGACCCTGAAGCAGACATCCCCAAGTTCAAATCCTGCCTTGCTCTCCTTTTAACTGGATAGCTAGCTGTGGTCTTAGTCTTTTGAAGCCTGTTTTCCCACCTGTAAGATGGAAAATACAAAAGCTCCCACCTCGTAAGACTGACTGTGAGGACTAATTCTTATTTCTCCTACACTTATTCGGGACACAGGGAGAAACAGGGACCTAAAGAGTAAAAGGGCTCGGCCAGGGTCACACTGAGGGTTACGTCAGGTGGATCCCTTCCCCTTTCCCCCCGACCTGCTTCATCCTAAGCAGCCCAGAGCCACAATAGCTGGCCAGTTTGTGCAGGGCCCACAGGGACATGTCCTGGGTCCTGCCCTCCTTCGTGAGCCCTGCCCAGCCTCTGCAGCACTAGAGTCCCAGGTGACCAGCGGTGGCCCCCCGCCCACAGAGACGGTGGGGGGTGGGGGCACTCAGCGGCAGGCTCCCAGCCCAGAGCAGCCTGGCCATATAAGGGAAGGAGCCAGGAAGGTCTCCTCTCTCAGGCCTGGCGAGAAAATCCAGACAGCCACTGTTTATTTTCTCCTTCCCAGCCTCCCCAGAGCTTCCCGACAGAAGACACAGGCTGCCCCCCAGGGCCAAGCGACATTTCCTGAAGACAGTGGGGAACAGGGGAGAAAAAACAGTCCGTCCTCCGGGAGTAGAAGGATGTTGACAGCCAGCACCAGGTAAGATTCTGCCAGGTAAGATTGTGAGGCCACCTGTTTGACTGCCTCTTTTGATGGAATGGGAAACAGGGAGACAGTGAGAAGTGCTTATGAGAAGGGATCACACCACTTGAGTCTGCCTAGTGGGACCCCATCTCCTGACTGGGGACCCGGAGCAAGGAGGGGCCTCTTGAGGAGTAAGTGGAACAGGAGAGCTATAGACCCCCTTCTCAGTGGGGACTCATTTGAAAGAGAAATGGGGTCAAGGCCAGCTCTATCTGCCTCCCAGCAAGGATGCAAACTCAAGGGAGGAGTTCCTGGAGCCAGAGAGCGGCAGAAGGACATCTTTCCCGCACCTCTGCCCTCCTCCCAATCCAGCGGCACCACGTTCTTCTCCAGGAAGCCCTCCTAGCTCCCCCAGGGAGGAGGAACCTAAGCCCTCAGCAGTCCTCTCTGGGCTCTCTCTTAGGCCACTTGGGTCTGTCCCCTATTCAATTCACCAAGGGCATTTATCCTTCCATCTCAGCCTGACTGCGCTCCTCCAGGATAAGGACCATATCAGATGCAGGCCTGTCCCCTCTGCACGTAGAAGATGTATTTGGTTTGCTAAAAAGATGGATGAAATGGTTAGACCTTGTCCTCAATTCTGATAGACTGGTATAGTGGTCAAGGGAGGAGATGTTCAGCACAGAGGTTAAAAGTCATGATCCTGAGGTGGCTGTTTTGATAGGAACCCAAGGTGGGGTCCTAGCTCTGTGCCCTTAGAAAATCCCCTTCTCATGGACACTTGGGATGCACGGGGATTAGCACAATGAAATCATTCAAAACATGACCATTCTTTTTACCATCAGCATCACTGTGGTCTTTCTAGAGACAAAGGACCAGAACTAGGCAACCTACAAGCCACAGAGGATACAGAAGCAAATACCTTCCCCTGGTCAAAGGCCTCAACCTCTGGCCCTGTGTCAGAGTTTCCCACAGGAGCGTGGGACTGCCTCCCATCCATTTCCTCTCTCTGCACCCAGGAGAGCTGCTATCTTTGCGGCAATACTCTGAGCACAACGGGGTGTGCTGGAAATAGCCGCCAATTCCCCTAGTGCAAGCAAGGCTGTGACCCTGGAACCGACTCCTCCCCTTCCTGGCTCGCCATGTGCAGTGCTAAGGCTCCCCTGACCACCATACAGCTGTTCTGCAGATTAAATGTGGTGGGGTGGTTTTTCTAATGGCAGGCACTCAGATGCCAGCCCCCCTTTTTTTTCTCAGATGCCCCTTTTAACTTTTGCCATATCTGTAATCATAAGATTTTAAATTTTAAGGTGAGTCTTTTTTTAATACTGAAATAGGAAACTAAACACTGTCCATAATTAGGAGATAATAAAGATAAGAGAGACAGTAAATACGCAGCAGTGCTCCTACTCCTTCCCCTTGAGCAATGGCTTGCAAGGCTCTGGACTTGAGGGAGATAAACAGGAGCCTGAAAAGTGTCAGAGACACGTTAGCACCAAACTGAGGCTCTTTCTCCTGGAAAAGAGAAGGACTGGAAGCAAACTGACAGGGAACAGCCTGGGTCACTGTGTTTTCCAAAGTCTGTGCTCAGGCCACATATGTAGCAAAATTGCAAGAAGCCAAAAGTGGTCAGGTGAAAGAGCTTTGGACAGAGTCCCGCACCGAGGAATGCAGGGGGCTGGCCTATCAGCTGGCCTCCCAGCAGCAAAGGCTCACTTCTGCTTCTTACTGAAACCTCCACATTGGCCAGGCCAGGCATCTGCTCTTGCAGAACTAGTGGGAGCAGTCCGAGAGTGGAGTAGACAGATTGTGGGCTGGCCAGGACCCCCCAAGCTGGGTCCTGTTGTTGGAATCACTCCTCAGCCAAATGCAGTTTGGAAGAAGTTCCTACTCATCTTAGAGGAAGGCAGTTCTCTGAGTGGGAATACCTCATAGAGGAGCTGACCTGCCCCAAGTGGCAGACCAAAGGAAAACACTCTGCTGTTTGGGGCCTGATGTCAGATTTCCATCTGAGGCATAAGAGACACTAATTTTTGAAGGATGTGAGTGTTTTCCTGCTCTCTCCCAGCCCCGAGAAAAGGCTGCCGGCCCTCTCTGCCCTTCAGACATCCCTGAAAGTACATGTCATCCAGCATCAAGGCCATCACAGTGGTATCAGCAGTGTAGGAGGGGTGCCCTGAGATCTTGGCAGGACAGGAGAAGAGGGTACAGGGCTCTGCCTGCTCACTCAGAGGTTCCCATCTAAGCCAGGTCTTAACAGGAAAACGAATGATCTACATGGCCATTCAGCCATCTACCAGCAGCACTCCCTGGGGCCCCTCACCATGTACAAAGGCCTTCACAAGGCCCAGGGATCCCCACCATGAACAAACATGGGTGCTGTCCTCAGAACTGGAGTTCTACCCAAGTCAGACCCAGAGGCAAAGAGCTCTGACACTGGAGAGAATGTGGCTGAAGAACATGATTCATTCACTCGGACAACACATACTGAGCATCTATCATCACAAATGCAATAAAGGATGAGAAAGAGGGCAGAGAGGACGTCCCTGGTGGTGCAGTAGTGGAGAATCTGCCCTGTAAAGCAGGGCACT
Source organism: Neotragus moschatus (assembly GCA_006410615.1). Classification (NCBI taxonomy): domain Eukaryota; kingdom Metazoa; phylum Chordata; class Mammalia; order Artiodactyla; family Bovidae; genus Neotragus; species Neotragus moschatus. The sequence continues at coordinate 2,720,885 of SJYA01001296.1, read as the reverse complement.
CAGGTTCAATCCCTGCTCAGGGAACTAAGATCCCACATGCCACTGAACAGCTGAGCTGTCATACCACAACCACGTACTGCACAAAGACTGCATGTGCCGAAACTAAGACCTAATGCAATCAAATAAATAACATTTTAAAAAAGAAAGAAAGAGGGCAAAGGATGTGGACCGGGGAGTTCTGATGTCTGAAAAAGTCAAAGAGGGCTTCACTGGAAAAGTGTCCATTTAAGTAGAGACTCATCCCACCAAGAAGAGATGGGCAGGGGAGTGAGAGGGAGTAACATGGTTCCTGGGAGCCCCAAGGTGGTGGGCACAGGACTCCCCGGAGGAGTGGAAAAAGAGGGCAAGGCCCAAGAGGAACAGCCCAGCTGGGCCAGATAGGGCAGGCCTATAGCTTTTGCAAGGGTTTTAGAATTTAGCCAGAAGGAGACCTTTCACCATTTTAAACCCAGGAGAAATATGGGCGCATTTGCATTTTGAGAAATCATTCTGAGAGGATGGCTGGGAAGGATGGGTGGGAAGTTGGTGGGAGCAGAAGGAAGGGAAGCCAGGTGGGAGGCTGAAGCAAATGTTTGATGATATAAAGTACCATGAATGTGCCATTTGGCTGGGATACACCAAGCACAAAGGTGAGGTATGGGGTCAAAAAGGTAGACCATCACCCAGGGTGAGGGGTGATGGGGTGGTAGAGGGTTCTTTGGGAATGATGAAATGTTCTAAGATTGTGGCGATGCTTGTGACACTCTGTGTTTTTGCATTCACGCTCGGTTGTGTCCAGCTCTTTGTGACCCCATGGACTTGTAGCCCGCCAGGCTCTCTTCCATCCATGGAATTTTCCAGGCAAGAATACCGGAGTGGGTTGCCATTTCTTCCTCCAGTGGACCTTCCCAACCCAGGGATAAAACCCTCGTCCCCTGCATCTCCTGCACTGGAGGCAGATTCTTTCCCACTAAGCCATCAGGGAAGCCCAGCTCACCACTCTGTGACAGAACTAAAAGACCATTTCATTGTGTAATTTGAATAGGAGGATTATATCTCAACAAAACTGTTTAAAAAGAAAAGGAAGGGTGAAGCTTGGTCCCAGAGGGCTCAAATGCCAGGCTGAGGACAGGAAGCACACCAGTGGAGCTGCAGCAGCCTCCAGGACAGGAGCTGGAGGGAGGAGCCGAGGCCCCTCTAATGCCCCTTCTCCTGCCTAGGGTGGACTCCCTGCCTTCGGCCCCTGGTGCAGAGCGGTATGGCATCCTGTCTCCCAGCCTGAGGTGCAGTGCTGCATCTCTGGTCAGTTGGGAGTCTGAGATGAAGCACTGTAGCTCGGGAAGGGAGAAGTTGTTCTGCAGCCGTTGCCAGCAGTGGTAAGTGGTATGGTGTCTGCAGGCACCAGGAAGGACGGGAGTGTTTCCATTCTCCAAAATGTCTGCTGAGGAAGCACTAAACTTGAGTCCCATCTGTGCTACTATCTGCTTCATGATTCTGGGCAAGTCCTGACTCCTCTGTGCACTGCAGTTTGTTCATCTGTAATATGAGGTTTTGGAGCATTCGGTGGTGGCCATTACCCAGTACCCTGACTCTGCTTTCTCCTGAGCCCGTGGCAGACACGGCTAATCAGTCAAGGCATCCTTTCTTAAAGCATTCAGATGCGGCTTCAGAATCCTTCTTAATGCTAAGTCCTAGAGAACTGCTATTGATTCAAAGGTGAAACACTTCATCATTTGTGAACTGGTCAATTCCTAAAAAAATCTTTCAGACTAAAGACAAAGTCCTGGGAAAACCAAGGTTCGGGTAAGCAACTTGCCCAAGGTCACACATAAATTATGTTGAGCTGGGCTTGGAACCTAATCTGTCCGCCTTCAGATTCATGTTCTTACGTACTGTGTGTGACTTGGGAACCTGGGATTGGGGGAGCAGGAGGAGAACATAATAAATCCTATCTAGTCTTGTCCTTACATCCTGGGTCACTTTTAGCAAAGATAGACTGAGACATTTTCCAGTAATCCTATAGACTTCCTTCCTCTTCTTCCCACCCCCCACCATTGTATTTATCTCACCTTTCAAGTAGGTCCTATACCATCCCATTTTATAATTGGGGAAGACTGAGGTTAAGTGAGTTGCTGGAGGTCACCAGTAAGGAAGGTGCCAAACAGACACTGGGAACCAGAACTGTCGAGATGGTTTCGAGTAGAAGCCTCCCTCTGGCTGGAGACTCAGGAATACACACAATCCATGGCAACTGAAGCAGGGGGTGGCGTGTTACCAGATGATTTCTGGTCGACAACATGGTCTCTGACTACAGCAAGGTACTTTCCAGGGCCACTGAAGTTCCACTCACTACCCCCTCCCCTGAAGCAATCATCCACATCCCGCCAGACATGGTGGCCACACTGGCTTCTGCAGATGGGGCTGGATGCAGAAGAAAACCCCAACTGGTCCTTAGGGATATGGCAGGGCCTTGGTGCTGAAGGCCACTCTCTCACCTTGTCCTCACGGTCCAGTTTTCCCAGGAATCCCTTAGATGCTAAGATGGGGATTCCTGGAAATACTGTTCTTGAGGTCATGGTTTAACAGCTGGATTCGCCTCCTTCCCACCCCAAGTTGCCCCTGTGGGACTTGGGCTCAAGCTCGGCATGAGGTCACGTGGAAGGCCATCCACTGGAGGTAAGAGGACTTGTGACTGTGTTCTTGACCTTTAAATTGCTTTTCTTTCCATTTTATCCATTTCGCAACATCCTGTGAGGCTGGAATGGGCGCTTCACCTCTGTCCTACTCTTGGGAAATTTGTCCAGATGCTCAGTTGAGCAGTGGTTGAACCAGGACACCATAAAGCTTGTGTCTCTTTCCGCCTCCCCCAACACCCCATCCCACTTCCCAGCATGCCAAGCAGGGGTGGGGTCACAATATCAAATCCACATTAGTGATAAACAAATAAATATATGTGAATTTATTTTAAAAGTTCACTAGATTGGTTAACGTAAACTAAAAATCTGTAAGTTTTAGTTCGATTTGGAATACCACAGAAAAATTTTGTAATTTTTCACCAAGGTAGAGAAGACAAAAAAGCTCAGACTGCCCTCTTGTGGTGACACCTGCCACAACCCTGGAGAACCCAGGAACACTGGGCTGCCCTACACACACACACACACACACACACACACACACACTCCTTTTGAACCAGCTTAAGTCACACACACTCTCTCTCTCTCTCTCTCTCTCTCTCTCTCTCTCATACACACACACACACACACACACAGACTCCTTTTGAACCAGCTTAAGACCCATCCATCATTTCATTACCAATGATGTCTCTATCATTTAGTTTAATTTAACTCACATTACCTGGCTTTGTCCTCAAAACTCCTGAAGGTCAGTGAGATGGTGAAGTTCAGAGAGGTGAAGTGACCAGCCCCTGGTCACCCAGATAGCATTAGGCAGAGCCAGGATCTGTTCCGAGTTCAGTGACTTAGCCAAAAGTAAAAACTACAAAAATAAAAAATAAAAGGAAGACATCTGAATAGATGCAGAAAATGCTGGCTAAAAGCCAGAGACCTGATGTGGTCCAGGTGCAATACTAAAACTTTTCACAAAATCTTCCCAGTGCTTTTTATGGAGTTTGTAGAGACAAGAGGTGCCATGACCCCAGGATCCTTACTTTGGGGTCTAGTAGCCATGTTCCCAGGGACCAAGTGGCTCCCACTTATGTATCAGGCTGTCTCTCTTAACAGGCCACGCTGCAGACAATTTACAAAGTATCAGATTCCCATCCCTCTTCTCAGAGACTGGAGCTGGTCTAACGATGAAGAAATCTGATTTGCTCCAAATGATAATAATAGCTTCCATTTACTGAGTATTTGCAACTTACCAGGCACTGTGTTAAACACTTTCACAAGCATTGTCCCATTCAGTCCTCACAACTCAGTGAGATAGGCTCTATCACTTATTCCATTTCACAGATGAGGCAGAGAAGACACAGAGACGTTAAGAGACTTGTCGAAGATCACACAGCTGACAAGTTGTAAGACTGAGTCAAATCAAGTCTGTGTTTATACCTGTCACCTGCGCTTGCCCTCTCTCTCCCATTTGGCCTGGTCTGGCTGGTAGAGCTGTCTCCTGTGGCTTCCCCTGGGGAAGATGGTAAAACCAACCTTCAGTGAGACCCAAGCGGTCCCTCCTGTGTTCTGTGACTATAATAAAGTGTGAGAGCCTTGACTGGTGTCCGTGTCCTTTGGGGAACATGAGAGGAGGGGAGGGGAGGTGAAGGTAGCCTAACAGCCTGTATTAGTTCACTAGGGCATCTGTAACAAAGTGCGACAGCCTGGGCAGCTTAAGCAATAGAATGTTATTTTATCATAGAGTCTGGAAGTCTAAGAGCAAGGTGTCAGCAGGGCTGGCTTCCTCCGAGGCCTCTCTGTCTTGTAGACAGCTGTGTTCTCCCCATGTCTTCAGTCTATGCTTGTCAGTGTCTTAATCTCTTCAGACAAGGACACCAGTCCTGTTGGATTAGGGCCCACCCACAGGTCTCATTTAACAAATTATTTCTTTAAAGACCTACCCCCAAATATAGTCAGAGTCTGAGGTACTGGGGGTTAAGACGTTCATCATGAACATAGTGGGGAGACACAATCCAGCCCACAGCACAGCCCCCATTGAGGTGACCCTAAGGTGACTTCACACTGCTGGACATTTCCAGGGGCCAGCTACACAGCAACCAGGACCCACACCAGGATAGTCAGAAGCTCCAGGAAGGTGCCAGGCTGTGTCTGAGAACACCCACCAAAGAGGGAGAGGAGAGGGAACGTTCCCCAAGGTGAGGTCCCCTCGGGCGGGGGCCAAGGCACAGGCTGAGGAGCCTGGCAACGAGGCAGCCTCTCCCCTTCAGTCCCAAAGGTGTGACTGACCAGGTGGAGGAGGCGAGACAGACTCTGGAATCACACCTCACACGGTGCCAGGAATCAGAGTGAATGCGATATCAGCTGTACCACAGGCATCATGCCCAACTGTGCGGACATTTTAAACACACTTCTCTACCTTTGGCACTGACCCTCCAAACTCCGATACATTCTGAGGGGGAAGAAAAATCAACATGACTTCCTACCTGCTGATTCCCAAATGCCCAGGGCCTTCCCTCAATGCTCTTTTGAGCCCCAAAACAAGGCCTGCATGCCTGCACTGCACTGCAGAGGAGCCCAAGGTCCCACAAGGCCCAGGGCAGCAGCTGGGGAGCCACAGGGACAAGGAAGAGGCAGGATGGAGAGCTCCCCAGCCACCACCCAGCCGTCCACCACACCCCATGCCCCGACGACACACCCTGTACTTGTTCAGCTTTGGAGCGTCAGTCACTGGGGCCTCCTCCAAACTCACCGGCCTGGTCCTGCTGAAGTCCTTCTGGAACATTCCCTCACACCCCTGGGGCATAATCGCTAAGACTCAGCTTCCTGACTCCCACAGGCGGTTCTGCTCTGTGGTTTGAGATTTCCCCAGAGTGGAGGGAGGGGTGGGTGGGAACTTCAGCAAATATCCAGCAAAGCTGTGTCCCCTCCATATACCTCTGCCAGCTTTCTTGACTGGGCGCCCAGATGCGCCCACTGCTGGGGAGACAGCAGTGAACCAGACAACCAGAGAACTCCGCCTTGCGAGGAGGACTCGCTACACACATACACACACACACACACACACACACACACACACACACACACACACACACATATACATACCACACACACACACACACCCCACACACACGTGAGGTCTCACGCTCCTCTTCCAGAATTTCAGTGTCAAGACCACTTCTGAACACAGTCATAACACTCTCTCAAATTCATCCTGACATGCCCAGGCAAGCCATGGGCCTCTGTCCTGTGGGGAGAAGGAACTGGCACCCCCTGACAAGTCTGGTGACAGATCTTCCAGCAGTGAAGAAGGGCACTTCCTTTTACTGACAGGGCAGCCGGGGCCAGGTGCTTCCTGGGGGCGTGTCCAAGAAGGCGGCTCGACGCACACAAGAAGGAGGCGGTGCCCTCTTGTGGCCCACCCTGGAAAGACAAGCTAATTTAGAAAGAAGGACTTCTTGTTATCAATGACCATCATCTAACATATTTGCATAGGATTCTGCATCTCCAAAGGGGGTTTCCCAGGTGACGCTAGTGGTCAAGAACCCGCCTAACAATGCAAGAGACGAAAGAGACACGGGTTTCATCCCTGGGTGGGGAAGATCCCCTGGAGGAGAGCATGGCAACCCCCTCCAATATTCTTGCCTGAAGAATCCCAGGGACAGAGGAGCCAGGCGGGCTACAGTCCATGAGGTCGTAAAGTGAGACACAACTGAAGTGACTTAGCACATATGCACACTGCATCTCAAAACACTCCTCATCTCATGATCTCACTTGATCCTTGTTTTAAGAAGGGCACTCCAAAATTGCTACAGTCTATGGTCCGAGGATGCTTTTTGCAGAAGGAAGTGGCAACCCACTCCAGTATTCTTGCCTGGAGAATCCCATGAACAAAGGAGCCTGGTGGGCTACAGTCCATGGGGTCGCAAAGAGTTGGACACGAGCGACTAACACATGGTCCAAGGATGCAAAGGAGGTGAAAAGGACTGCTCTGACCCTGAGGGATCCAGAGC
>SJYA01001296.1:2636182-2711857 GCA_006410615.1 Neotragus moschatus | reverse complement strand
AGGAAATGGCAACCCACTCCAGTATTCTTGCCTGGAGAATCCCATGAACAAAGGAGCCTGGTGGGCTACAGTCCATGGGGTCGCAAAGAGTTGGACACGAGCGACTAACACATGGTCCAAGGATGCAAAGGAGGTGAAAAGGACTGCTCTGACCCTGAGGGATCCAGAGCCGGAAACTGAGAGGAAGACAGTCAGTCTAGTCCAGGGAAGGTTGCATGCCTCCAGGAGTCCTAGGGGCCTGGCCAGCAGCCTGTGCAAGCTAATCTCCTTGCTGTGAAAGGAGAGTGGCCGGAAGAGGGGGCTCGGGCCTGTCTGGGCATTTCAGACCTAGACAGCCCTGCTCCAGGTCACAGAAGCAGGCAAAGTGAAAATCAACCCAGCAGGGAGGGGATTGGTCTGAATTTGCTCCTTCTATGTAAAATATGGGGATGGCACCCAAGTGGCCTCACTTTGGGGACATCAAGAGCCATGTCAGTTGCACTCCAGTCTGTGGGAGCCTGGAAGGAACCATAGCTATATTAATTTAGAAAGTGTCCCCTTTGCCTTAATCCATATACCACCCTGAAGTCCCAAAACTGTTTCCTTGGCCTGCTCATGTCACAGTTTCTGACAGATGGGCATGCACATCAGTTTGCATTCCTCCAGTGACAAGGACCTCACCATCTTACCAGCCAGGCTATGTGCTTGATCAGCAGGGACNGAAAGTGTCCCCTTTGCCTTAATCCATATACCACCCTGAAGTCCCAAAACTGTTTCCTTGGCCTGCTCATGTCACAGTTTCTGACAGATGGGCATGCACATCAGTTTGCATTCCTCCAGTGACAAGGACCTCACCATCTTACCAGCCAGGCTATGTGCTTGATCAGCAGGGACTGCTAGGTGGTCCTTCTCTTGGAGTGAAAGCTCTATCATTTTCCCTAGCTCCTTTGCTGCCCACAGATGTGGACTAAAAAAGACGCACAACTTGAGAGTTGTGCTGCTAAGTCACTTCAGTCGTGTCCGACTCTGTGCGATCCTGTAGACGGCAGCTCACCAGGCTCCCCCATCCCTGGGATTCTCCAGGCAAGAACACTGGAGTGGGTTGCCATTTCCTTCTCCAATGCATGAAAGTGAAAAGTGAAAGTCAAGTCGCTCAGTCGTGTCCNGTCACTTCAGTCGTGTCCGACTCTGTGCGATCCCATAGACGGCAGCTCACCAGGCTCCCCCATCCCTGGGATTCTCCAGGCAAGAACACTGGAGTGGGTTGCCATTTCCTTCTCCAATGCATGAAAGGGAAAAGTGAAAGTGAAGTCACTGAGTCGTGTCCAACTCTCAGCGACCCCATGGACTGCAGCCCACCAGGCTCCTCCATCCATGGGATTTTCCAGGCAAGAGTACTGGAGTGGGGTGCCATTGTGAGTGAAGTTTTATTTGGGGCAAAATGAGGATGGGAGGCAGCATCTCAGCTCTGAGAGACTGCTCCAAAGCAGCAGTGGGGGAAGGCCAATATACAAGGTTTTTGTGAGGGGGGAGTTCAATACCAGGAAGCATTCATTTTACGTAAGGTTTTTTTGTTAGTCATAGGATCTGATGTCACCATGAAGGGATTTAGTGCTTCTCTAAATATGAGGAGATGCAAGGATTGAGATCATAAAATCTATTCCTAAAAACATCCAACTATCTAAAGACCTGTCCCACCAGATTCCCTGGAGCACAGAGTATCTCTCTCTACCCTCAACTCCCTCAGGGATTGTTGAAGTCAATAGCTGTAGCAGCATGAGTTTCAATCTCGGTAGAGGCAGATGGCAAATGCCTTTGTTGTTCAGTCCTCAATGATGTTCTTGGTAAGTGCCAATTTGTAGTTGACACAGAGATGTACAAACAGTGACTTTGGCTTCTTTCTTCTCCTCCAAGATAAACATGCCCAGGGCTCCCAGTGGGACTCTGAGACTGAATTTAAGTTTGTTTCCCTACCTGCACAATCAAGACCCCTTCTTTGGGATCAGGAGGTTCTTTCAGAGCCTAATAAAAACAATCAACCATCTCCAAGAAAATAGCACTACTCACTACTTTAGAGAGTCCATAGGCCCTTTCTTTAATGCATGGCACAGTTTCCAGAAGGTGGTTGGCCTTCAGTACTAATTTATGTATTCAACAAATGTTTACAGAGAACCTACCACATGCCAAACACTGTTTCTGGTGCCCAGGATGGAAGGGTGATTAAAACAAATCTCAGCTCCAAGAATTTACAATCTGGAACAGGAGAGAAACACAAACAAATCAGCCACCACATCTTTAATTTTCTATTGTGACAAATTCAAGGAAGGAAATGGAGAGTGGTACAATGAGAAGTGGCAGGATTAGGAGAGCTGTTTTAAATTGGAAGATTGGGGAGGGCCCTGGGGGGTGGTGGTGGGACGGGGCTGACATTTAAGTAGAGATCTGATGACCAGAAGACATTGGGGTGGAATGGGGTAGGGGTCAGGCAGGAGCAAGGATGGGTGCCAAGACTCTGAGGCGAGGGGCTTCTCTGATGGTCCAGTGGCTGAGACTTCAGGATCCCAATGTAGGGGGTCCAAGATTCAATTCCTGGTCCAAGAGCTAGATTCCACATGCTGTAACTAAGATGAAAGATCCTAGATCCCGTGTGCCACAACTAAGACCCAGCACCACCAAAATAATTAATTAATTAAAAAAAAAAAAAGACTCAGGCAGGAGACTAGGAAGGCTACAGCCTGGAGTGAAGGAGGGTGTATAAGATGTGGCTGGGGAGCACAGGGCCAGGCTGACTGGATGGTCTGGGTCCCATCTAAGTGCAGTGAGTGGTATAGTCAGGTATACATTTGAAAAGATCACTCAAACTGGGGAAGGGAATCAAAATGTATTCCCCTCTCATGTTTCCTTATATCTGCATAGAGAAATCCTAGAAAAATACAAAAGAACTCAATAAAGAATGGTTACTTAGAAAAGCAAGACTTCAAAAAAAAAAAAAAGAAAAGCAAGACTTCTCAACATTTACGTATTATGTTGTTTTGTTTTGACATTTGAATGACCTGAATACTTTCCCTGTGTTAGTTTCTTGTAGCTGCCATAACAAATCATGATAAACTAAGTGACTTAAAACAATAGAAATGTATTCTCTCATAGTTCTAGAGACCAGAGATCCACAATCAAGGTGTTGGCAGGGCCAGGTTCCCTCTTAAGATCCTAGGGGAGTTTGCTCTTGCTTCTTCCACACTTTCTGGGGACTCGGAGCATTTCTTGGCTCATGGCTGCGTCACTCTGCTCTGCTCTGCCCCCTTGTCTATGGTCTGACAAATCTCTCCTGTGTGTCTCTTATAAGAGCATTTATCACCGAATCAGGGCCCACCTGAATAATCCAGTATAATCTTTGTATCTCAAGATCCTTAACTTAATGACATCTGTAAAGATCCCTTTTCCAAATGAGGTCACATTCACAGATTGCAGGAATTACTGTGTGGACTTGCCTTTTGGTGTGCCACCATTCAATCCATCACAATGCCTATCTGATAAGATTAAAGTAAACTTTAAAACGGGGCTCTAGCTCTGGGGTGGCAGAGGGACTGTACATTGGCAGATAGAGTAGGTATGTATGTGAGCAAAGGTCCACTGGACTCTGGAAGAATCAGAGGCAGGACAGAGTTCAGTTCAGTTCAGTCTCACAGTTTTGTCTGACTGTGACCCCACAGACTGTAGGACGCCAGGCCTCCCTGTTCATCAACAACTCCCAGAGCTTATTCAAACTCATGTCCATCGAGTTGGTGATGCCATCCAACCATCTCATCCCCTGTCATCCTCTTCTCTTCCTGCCTTCAATCTTTCCCAGCATCAGGGTCTTTTCAAATGAGTTAGTTCTTCACATCAGGTGCCCAAAGTATTGGAGTTTCAGCTTCAGCATCAGTCCTTCCAATGAATATTCAGGGCTGATTTCCTTTAAGATGAACTGGCTGGATCTCCTTGCAGTCCAAGGGACTCTCAAGAGTCTTCAACACCACAGTTCAAAAGGATCAATTCTTTGGTACTCAGCTTTCTTTATAGTCCAACTCTCTCATCCATACATGACTACTGGTAAAACCATAGCTTTGACTAAATGGACCTTTGTTGCANGAACTGGCTGGATCTCCTTGCAGTCCAAGGGACTCTCAAGAGTCTTCAACACCACAGTTCAAAAGGATCAATTCTTTGGTACTCAGCTTTCTTTATAGTCCAACTCTCTCATCCATACATGACTACTGGTAAAACCATAGCTTTGACTAAATGGACCTTTGTTGCAAAAGTAATGCCTCTGCTTTTTAATACGCTGTCTAGGTTGGTCATAACTTTTCTTCCAAGGAGCAAGCGTTTTTTAATTTCATGGCTGCAGTCACCATCTGCTCTTACAAGAGACACACAGAGGAGATTTGTCAGACCACAGATAAGGAAGCAGATTTTGGAGCCCCCCCAAAGTCTGTCACTTTTTCCATTGTTTCCTCATCTATTTGTCATGAAGTGATGGGACCAGATGCCATGATCTTAGTTTTCTGAATGTTAAGTTTTAAGCCAACTTTTTCACTCTCCTCTTTCACTTTCATCAAGAGGCTCTTTAGTTCTTCTTTGCTCTCTGCCATAAGGTTGGTTTCATCTGCATATCTGAGGTTATTGATATTTCTCCTGACAATCTTGATTCCAGCTTGTGCTTCATCCAGCCTGGCATTTCTCATAATGTACTCCGCATATAAGGTAAATAAGCAGGGTGACAATATATAGCCTTGATGTACTCCTTTCCCGATTTGGAGCTAGTCTGTTGTTCCATGTCCAGTTCTAACTGTTGCTTCTTGACCTGCATATAGATTTCTCAGGAGGCAGGTCAGGTGGTCTGGTATTCCCATCTCTTTAAGAATTTTCCACAGTGTGTTGGGATCCACACAGGCAAAGGCTTTGGAATAGTCAATAAAGCAGAAGTAGATGTTTTTCTGGACCTCTCTTGCTTTTTTGATGATTGAACGGATGTTGGTAATTTGATCTCTGGTTCCTCTGCCTTTTCTAAATCCAGCTTGAACATCTGGAAGTTCATGGTTCATGTACTGTTGAAGCCTGGCTTGGAGAATTTTGAGCATTACTTTACTAGCGTGTGAGATGAGTGCAATTGTGCAGTAGTTTGAGCATTTTTTGGTATTGCCTTTCTTTGGAGTTGGAATGAAAACTGACCTTTTGCAGTCCTGTGGCCACTGCTGAGTTTTCCAAATTTGCTGTCATATTGAGTGCAGCACTTTCACAGCATCATCTTTCAGGATTTGAAATAGCTCAGCTGGAATTCCATTACTTCCACTAGCTTTGTTCCTAGTGATGCTTCCTCGGGCCCACTTGATTTCACATCCCAGGATGTCTGGCTCTAGGTGAGTGATCACAGTATCATGATTATCTGGGTCTTGAAGATCTTTTTTGTATAGTTCTGTGTATTGTTGCCACCTCTTCTTAATATGTTCTCCTTCTGTTAGGTCCATACCATTTTTGTCCTTTATTGAGCCCATCTTTGCATGAAATGTTCCCTTGGTATCTCTAATTTTCTTGAAGAGATCTCTAGTCTTTCCCATTTTATTGTTTTCCTCTATTTCTTTGCACTGATCACTGAGGAAGGCTTTCTTATCTCTCCTTGCTATTACAGGGTGGAGGGACCCTCATAAAGCATGCCCCCACCATTCCTGGGTCTGGCTTGAGCAAATGGGCAGATTTTGGTACCTTTCCTGAGTCTGGGAAGATCAGAAGACCGGAAGGAGGCTCCAAGGAGGTGAGATTGGGAGGGAGAAGTTGTAGACATTTAAAGCAGANTACAGGGTGGAGGGACCCTCATAAAGCATGCCCCCACCATTCCTGGGTCTGGCTTGAGCAAATGGGCAGATTTTGGTACCTTTCCTGAGTCTGGGAAGATCAGAAGACCGGAAGGAGGCTCCAAGGAGGTGAGATTGGGAGGGAGAAGTTGTAGACATTTAAAGCAGAAGTTACCATGAAGGAAGCTGGATGTATGTGGCAAGGCCTGCAAAAACCTTCAAGGGAACCGAAGCCTCAGGTGGGACAAGCCCAGGCTACAGAAAACCCATCACCTCCTTTGTTTGGAAAGCTCAGCATCTGCTGATGCAAGCCCACATCCCAGCCACATCACAGAGGTAGCTGTGACTCAGCTTGGGAAATCTAGGTTTCTTCCATCCTACATTTATGCTACCAATGCTTTGACTCTAAATGCAAGACTTCTTGTCTTCAATGTAAATTTCAGGATCCCTGTGACTAATCTTTCCACATAATTCTGCCTCCAAACCAAACAGGGCAGTAAGCATGGTACGATCCTAATTTCACAGGAGAGAAAACGACTCTCTTTAGGTGTGTCTACAACAACAGTCATCTTCGCTGAGGTATTATGCTGAGCACTGCATGCTTTATTTCATTTAATTCCCTCCATCACACTTTGAAGTAGGTGCTATCATTACTCTCACCTTACAGAGAAAGACAAAGAAGCTCAGAGAGGTTAGATGCCTTTTCCATGGTCACCCAGCTAGTAACTGTTAGGACTGGGACTTGTACCCAAGCAGTCTTGGCTGTTGTGTCTGTAATCATTACTGCCTCTCCTCATTCATGCCCTCTTATGGATATAAATGCTCATACAAAGTTCAAGGAGATACCTACAGAGCTGTTAATAGTGACCGATTCTGAGAAGGGTATGAGAAGGGCTACACAATCTCTAGTTCTGCCCTGCTTTGAATTATCTTCAAGGAAAATGCTTTTGTATTAATATGAACATTCATCAAAAGAAAAATCTGGAAGAACATACACCAAAATGTCAACAGCATTTACAGCTGGGGAGCATGAACAGGAAACTACCTTTCTTAGTTTGGGGTTGTTTGAACTTTATACAACAGGCATATACTGCTTTTGTAAGCAGAAAAAGGCAATTAAGACTTTAAAAAGAGAAGGAAAGTGAGGAGGGGAGTGACTCAGCATCTCTTCTGGGATCCCCAGCAGCTCCCAACAGAGGCCCCGCCCACCTTCACCAGCCCCTTTTTCACTTCTCCATCCACCTCCTGTGCAGATTCTAACCAGAAAAACCTGTGTCTGGGCAGCATCTGGCCTGCCTCTCCCTTCTCCCAGCCTCTAAACTAGGCCACTGCCAATCCCAGTCCCACAAGGCAACACTATCCCCTCATCTTCCATTAGCACTTTTGTAGTTTATGAAGTGCCTTCCCATGCCAGCTCACAGATATCTTCCCAAAGACACTGTGAAGTGGATATTCTCATGCTCATTGTACAGATGTGGAAGCTGAGACTCAGCGTGGCTAAACTCCTTGCCCAGAGTCACATAGAGTCTGGAATTGTGCTTGGACTGAGATTCCCAGGCCAGATCTCTCCAGTGCTGCATCAGTTCAAGCTCATGTCAGAAACTTGTTTCAGGACCTAAAATTGACCTGTTGGATCTTGTTGAGACCTGTGACAGAGGCGTTCCTGTTCGATACAGAACCATTCCTGCAGCCTCCTTGGCACACTCAGCCACAGCGCCAGGCACCTGAGACTCGTCAGAGCCTTACTGTGCACTGCCGAGGCCCTGGGGCTGAGCCTGAAGAGAATGCGGAATGGAAGAGCCTTTGGGCCCAGAAAAAGGAGTGTGGGAAAAGGGAACAGGAAGCCAATGTGCTTACAAGGCAGGAGCAGACAAACCCAACAGTCTAGGACAGCAGGTCATGGGCTTGGGTGGAATCCTGGATATAACTTTGATCAAATCACTTAGTATCTCTCAGCCTCAGTTCTCTCCTCTGGAAAATGGATATTATAATTGCATCACCTTAGGGAATTCCCTGGTAGTCCAGTGGTTAGGACTCCGTGCTGTCACTGTCGAGGGCCTGGGTTCAATTCCTGGTGGGGGAACTAAGATCCCACAAGCCGTGCGGCCAAAATATAAATAAGTAAATAAAATAATACCATCATCTTAGAAAATAGTGCTAAGGACAATGAGCAATTCTTGTAATGCATACAGCACAATGCCTGGACATAATACACGCTGACTAAAAGCTTCTTATTATTACTAACAGGAGTGATTTGGTTTGCCCCAACCAGTTACGTTCCTTCTGGTGAACATTTACTGAGAGGCCACACTGTGCCAGGCCCTCGGCTAAGCACTGGGGACATAGCAATAAAGTGGACGCAGCTCCTGCTTACTTAGATCACAAAATGTCAGAGGAAGCCAGCCCCAAAGGAAACTAACCATTCCTATAGACCTGCAGGGGGGAAGGAATAACGGCTGGGGTGGCATTAGGCAGGACTGGTGGAGCCTTGAAAGCCAGACTAATCTATCTGAGAACTTCTCTTGTCTGCCTGGGACCCAGGGCAGGTTTCACAGCAGAAGAGTGGCTGACCCAGTCATCTCACTTAGAGATGAGATCTTAGACCCTGTGGCCCCACAGGGCCCCTGGGCCATCATGGAGGCAGGCATAATGGGGGAAGGGATAGAATAGGAGGGAGGTCACAGAGGCCCATCCTTGAGGTGGGGACAATCTGGGTTCAAGGGACAGTGGCTGGGTGGACTGGGTGAGGCCGCCCAGAGAGGTCAGGAAGGAGAGGTTCAGTCCTGGAGAAGGTGGATGGGGAGGAATCCATTCAGACTCCAGCAACAGCAGAGTGAATGGGCCTATTTGGGGAGTGGGGCTGATCACTGGTTGGTACCTCAGGTGGTTTTGCTTTCTTTCTGCTTCTCTGTGCTTCCCCTTTTTCTGCACTGAGTAACTGGTAAAGAAGGGAGTGGGCTACCTCTGGGAGCCCCAGGCTGGGAACCAGGTGGCCCTGTCTCACTGGAGGGACACGCCCAGGGCAGCCCGTGAGAGCAAACGAGCCCCCCTGGGGAGCTCCTGGGTCTGGTAGGAGAGGCTTGGACACCTGGAGTGGCCTTTGGCAACTCAGCCTCCCGGTGTCTCCCTCTACCCCAAGGGATAATGACTCTATAGCCGAGGCAGTGGGTGGGGTGGACGCGCCTAGGTTCCCCCTCCCCCAACACACACACACACACACACACACACACATACCCTTAGGCTCCCGGGTGTGTCTGTGTCAGCATCATTGTGCACCCGGGCGTGGGCCGAGGGCCGCCAGCTCAGCAAAGTCGCCGTAGGACTGGCCTGGGCGCCCGGAAGAGGCAGGCTGGGTTCTACTCCTCACCGCCCACTTCCCCAGTATGGCCCCGTTGCTCCAATTAGTAGGGCGGCCCGGTGAGCTGAGAAAGGTTCGTGCTGAGTAGGAAAAGGCCAGGACTCACCCGCCTCCCCGTGTCCATGAAGCTACGGAGGGCGAGCCTTGGGCACTTGATAGTCTGCACTCCGCATGAGCAGCCAGCTTACTGGGTTCCCCCACCTGGGCCTCAGTTTCCCCGTCGACCAGTGAGCCAAAGTGTACATTCATTTTCTCTTCCTGGCATCCAGCGAGTGTCAGACCTGCAATAACCATCGAAGAGACAATAAACTCGGATCCTAGGCCTTGGAAAGCGTTCCCCTGAACCCTGTGTAGCAGCGAAGCGGGCAGGGTGCGGTGCGAGGCCGGCTTCCCTCTGCGTCCGCCGGCGACGGACGCCCAGAAGAGGGCGGCAGAGAGCGGGATCCCAGCGCACGGGAGCCGTGACCTCGTCAGTCCACAAAGGCAGAGGCCTGGGGATTTTCAGCCTCACTGCTGTCAGGAAAAAGTTTCACAAGGGCTTCTGGCACAGCGGCGTTCTCTTGGATCTCAGCCCTGGGGCGGCCCACCCCTCATCACTCTCCTACCCCCGGAGGGGCAGAGAAGCCTTGGGGCTGGGGTGGGGCGGTGCAGGGGAGAGGTGGGGATGCCCAGCTGTGATCAGCTTGCGGAAGGAGGCCACAAGGACAGAGGAAGGGGGGGTGGGGCGGGAGTGGGGATGGGGGCGGGAAGGCTGCCGGGACAGTCTGTCGGGGAAGAGTCACAGGGTCGGGTAGGCAGCTGGTCCTAGAAGCAGCTCACACCCAGCACTTTCTTTGTCTGTGAACCAATCCAGAAAACTAGGTTTTCTGAAGATCACGCTGATGCTGTGATGGGGATGGACTTAACCCACACACATTCAGACATACATTCCTGTTCTCCCATCAGCACGCTCTCAACACACTAACACGCATTTCCACCCACATCACATCCGACTGATACACACACACATTCATATTGCACCAACACACGTTTCATGATCACACTTACACACGTTCACACAAACACGCTTGCACACACGAATCCACATCCAGTTTCACCCAACTTTCTTCATACTCACACTTGTGTACACACATAACTCACATACATTCATACTCTCAAGCAGATACAAGCACAAACCCATTTTTTTTCACCCAACTCTCACAAGTACTCACACACACAACTTGTACACATGTACACTCACACACACTCACACATTCACACACGGGAGGGCCTTTCCCAAGAAGAGCAAGTGGAGTCAGGGGGCTGTCTGCCAGCTCTGGTCCTCATGTTGGGTTCCAGGTTAATCCCAGCTCTCAGAAGACTGTGAGCCATTGCCTCCCACCCACTTTCAAAAGGGATTTGAGATGATTTAGAAGGTTAAATCCTAAATAAAACAGGATAATGAAAAAGAAACACAAGAGGGTAGAAGCATTAAAAGCTTGTAACACTTGTTTCTCCAGACCTGGGCCTTCTAACCTTGTAAGGACCCAGTAATCTGTGATTTCAGAGCCCCAGGCCCAGCCTCATGATCTCATGACCATCCCTCTGCAGTCGCCTTCCCATCCACTGCCAGTCAGCCTCTTGAGCTGAAACCTTGACCTTGACCTCTCTCCCACCAATTGAGTTCCCAGCCACTGAAAAGCAGAGTTCCTCTCCTCATCGTCCTAGAGTCTCAGTTCTCAAGCTCCATTCATTTGACCTGTAGTCTTGACCTTTCCCACCACCATCTCTCAAAAAGGCCCTCATTCAAAGAAAACACTCAGTAACACATCTTGATATTTTAAAGTTGCTCAAGTGGGCATTTTAGTCAGCTATCGCTGTGTAGCAAACTAACTCAAAACTTAATGACTTAAAGCAGCAACTGGAAGGCGTCTCCTGGTGGTCCAGTGGTTAGGACTTCACAGTTACACAGCAGGGGGCACGGGCTTGATCCCTGGTCAGGGGACTAAGTTCCTGCATGGTTCGTGGCAAAAAAAAGCAGCAAGTTTTCTTTCTCGTGATCCTCAGGTTTGTGGACTCGTCTGGGCACTGTTTCGTCTCTATTTGGTGTTGGGACTACTCAGTCTACTGCATTCAAGTCAGTCCAGTTCAGTCGCTCAGTCGTGTCCAACTCTTTATGACCCTATGGACCACAGCATGCCAGGCCTCCCTGTCCATCACCAACTCCCGGAGTTCACTCAGACTCACATCCATCGAGTCAGTGATGCCATCCATCCATCTCATTCATCCTCTGTTGTCCCCTTCTCCTCCCACCTTCAATCTTTCCCAGCATCAGGGTCTTTTCCAATGAGTCAGTTCTTTGCATCAGGTGGCCAAAGTAATGGAGTTTCAGATACTACATTCAGCTGCATCCAACTGGACTGACTGCCTTCAGTTCAGTTCAGTTCAGTTGCTCAGTCGTGTCTGACTCTTTTCGACCCCATGAACTGTAGCATGCCAGGCCTCCCTATCTATCACCAACTCCCAGAGTTCACTCAGACTCACGTCCATCGAGTCAGTGATGCCATCTGGCCATCTCATCCTCTGTCGTCCCCTTCTCCTCCTGCCCCCAATCCCTCCCAGCATCAGAGTCTTTTCCAATGAGTCAACTCTTCACGTGAGGTAGCCAAAGTACTGGAGTTTCAACTTTAGCATCATTCCTTCCAAAGAACACGCAGGACTGATCTCCTCTAGAATGGACCAGTTGGACTGCCTTCAGGCATGGCTAAATCCAGAGGCTCAAGTAATGTCATCAGGAGTGTACCACACTCCCTGCTCTCTGCTCTGCTTGCCTGGGGCTAAATGTCCAAGGTGGCTCCCCTCACATGCTTAGCGTCTCCACTGTGGTGCCTAGAACATCTGGGGCTGCCTAGACCTTCTCTCTCGCATGATCTCTCACGTGACCTCTCACATAATCTCTCTAGCAGGTTAGCCAGACTTCTTTATATAGCAGCTCAGGTTGTAAGAGAGCAAAAGCAAAAGCCGCCAGTCCTCTTAAGACCTAAGCCTGGAACTATCACAGCATCCCTGAAATCACATTGTATGGGTCAAAGCAACTCATAAAAAAAACCAAGATTCGTGGTTTAAGAGGAGAAAAATGGATTTCACTACCCAGTGGGAAGAGGGGCAGCCATGCATAGGGATGAGAGGAATCACTGGCAATCACTTTTGCAGGCACTGCCACAGGTGGCATGCTCATTAGCTCCCAGCACATTTCCTGTGAAATAAACTGAGCAGCAGGTAAATTTAGCATCTGTGGTACCTTAGCATTCTTAATCATAAAACTCTTACCTCCACTTTCAGGCAGAACTGTAGTTTGGTTAGTATATAACTGGGGACTATTTCATTTGTGAGTGATGGGAACTGAGTTCAAACTGGCTTAAGCAAAAAAAAAAAGAGAGAGAGAGAGAGAGAGACTATATTGACTCATATATAGGGAAATTTAGGAACATACTGGGAAATTCAGGAATGGGCTGGCCTCAGAGGTCATCTCACGTCATCAGGAGTGTGTTGCTGCCATCTTCTGTGTTGCCTCATCCCCTCATTCTCAAGCAAGCTCTTTCTACAAGGTGCAAAGACGGCCACCAGCAACTTCAGATTTGCGTTTTATCAGCTTAACACCCCCAGTGGAAAGCTGGTACTTCTCCCACTCTTCAATAATATCAGCAAAAGTCTCAAGGGTGTCATGAAGACATCCCAGAATGAATCATAGTCCAATTCAGGAAGCAATCACTGTGACTTCAGTTAGCCAGGCCTGCACACCGTGCCTTCCCCCTGGAGGAGAAAAGGAGGTAGAACCAGCCCCAGCAGAACCACATGCGCCGGAAGCTGGGGTGGGGAGTTGGAATGGGGTGTTCCCCGAATAAAAGCTGGTGACGCTACCAAAGGAAGGGGAGTCGTAATGCTAAGACAGCACACACAACAGAGGGCCACTATGTTATCTGGTGTGTTACAGAGAAAGAAAATCACGTGAGCCCAGCTAGAGATAAGCATTTCCCTGATTCTAAATTCCAAACTGGATCCCTTCACACAGCAGTGAAATCCAGTGCTGTTTCCTGACATAGTGGACGGCAGCTTCATTCCCTGTTTGGCATAGATATGGAAACATCCTTCAAGTGTGTGTTTTGTAAATCACCCACCTGTGAAAGCCAACAATGTGGAGCCATATACCAAGGTCACAGGTGTGGAAGCGCTATTCAAAGGTCACGTGATAAAAATCTCTGGAACTGACTCCACAGCAACTGTTGCCACGAGCCTCTGAATCAAGACTGGCCAGTTTCCTGACCCAATATGAGGTAAAATACCCACCCTCTTACCTACCCTGTAGCATCCTAACCAGTCACCTGGTTAGGATGCCCATCTTCTGGTCATCCTAATGCCACCATTCTGGTAGGAATTTTCTCTGTCTTGAGACTATAAAAATTGGCTGCTAGCCTGCAAAAGGGTTCTGCTCTCTCCTGAGCCAGCACACTGTTCTAACAGCGTTTCCCACTCCAATAAACTTTATTCTCCTCTCATTCTGCCTCATGTCTGGAAATTCTTTTCCAACCTGCACATGTACCACAACAAACTACAGAACGTTTCATCACCTCAAGGAAAGGCAGTTTTGTAGTTTGCTGAGCTCATGGGTTCCTGGTGAGAGGCTTCCAAATGTCGAGTCAGCAGCACTCAGCATGGAGGAGAGAGCGGCAGCTCCCTCTCTGATACAGCGTTTCTGTGATCCTTCCTGCTTCCCCTTAGCAGTCTTAGCCTGTCCTATTCCATTCAGATACCCACTTTGGGTCAAAAGTAAGGGTTTGGACCTTTAGTTACAGTGATACAAGGTCAAGAATCATAAGCTTATGGGCTTTTGGAACGGAAGGAAATCAGAAACATGCTGATTGCTCTTCCGCCTTGATTCCCTCTTTCCACTAAAGAATTTATTAGCTAGAACCATGGCTAACTAAGGGGCTTCTCCTTAGAGACACAGGTCTGATCCGTGAGTCACAAAGATCCCCTGGAGAAGAGCATGGCAATTCACTCCAGTATTCTTGCCTAGAGAATCTCCATGGNCGGTGTATCCCTTATGCCATTTCCCAGAGCCCCATGACAAAAGAGACCCAGTGTCCACAGCTTCCCCGCACATAGGTGAGGCTTCAGGTTTGCAAGCAGTTTTTGATTCTGTGATGCAATGTATTATATAATCAATGAAGTTTGAGACATTTGGAATATGTGATAAGAATTCCTCCTATTTGCATAGCAGCTTACATACTTTCTCCCACATTCTCATTTTATTACTATTATTGGTACTACTATTAGTAATAATAATAATGTTCCCATTATAGAAATGTAAAGAAATATGTAAAATGTAGCATGAAAGTGCAAAGTTAGGAACAAAGGAATAAAAAAAACAGAAGAATGGATTACAAAATATAATCAGACAATAGCTATAAATCATATATACACAGGGCATAACTAGATACTTTGCTGCCATTTATTGAGTACTTATTCTTCATAAGGCCCTGGAATAAGCTATGTAATTAAATCCTCGTGAGTATCTTGTAAGTTAGATATTTTAGCTAATTTAAGATGATGACAATGAGCCTCGGGGAGGTTAAGGGTCCTTTTTAGGGTCCAGGGGCTCGAATGGTGAAGTTAGCACCTTGGTCTGCATGTCCCCTACCAAGTCTTTCCTCCTCACTCCTTCAGACAGACCAGTCCTGCAGCCTGGAATGCTCTCTTCTGCCCCTTTCTTGACGACACGGGCATCATCTCTTCCCCCACATCTCAGCTTCAATGTCACCTCCAGGACAAAGACTTCCCTGCCCACCACCCACCATCTCTCACCACTCTGATAGTTTATTCATATGGAGTCTTCTTCTCAACACACTTAAGTATCTGGTCAATGCCTATCTCCGTCGCTGGTGCCGGGGATTGCATCTGTCTTGCTTGCTGCTGGTTTGTCAGCACCTAGAATGGAACGTGGCACATTCTGAGCTGAGATCTTGGTGAATGAATGGCAGCCTGGGCTCATAGCCCCCAAATCACCCTGCCTCCCTAGGACTTTCCGCTGACCCCTGGGCCTGAAGGGGCCCTCAGAGCTTACCTAGTCCTACTCTTGCATAAGAGAAAGGGGAAACTGAGGCCGGAGAGGGCAAGGCACCTGTGAGGGCTCCACAGTGGTTAGACACACAATTAGGGGAGAGCAGGGTCCTGGTGCCGGGGCAAGGACCAAAAGCCAGTGGGTGGCACCAACTGGCCCAGTTTTCTATTCGTGGAAGGATAAAGTGATGCGGGATAGCCCTGAAAAGCGGCTGGTGGGAGGTGCTGCCTAGAACCACGTGGCCGGCCTGGGGAGGAGGCAGAAAGTTCTGCTGGTCTGGCTGGGAAGGAATCCAGCAAGGGCCTTGCTGGGTTTCCTCTCAGCAGGGGGGGAAGTAAACACATTCCTTGGCCATGCAGGCATCCCCCAGCTCCAACCTCCCCACCAGCTGCCAGGGCCTTGGGTCCAGAGGTCTGATGCCCTTTGGAGGAAAGGGCCTGGAGAAGGTGTGTGACTCACCAGGGTCAGAGACGTGTGTGGTGGCTGGTACTCTGTGCCAAGCTGCCTCCTGCCCCCGGGGCACAAAGATGAGAAGAACATTGTGTCCCTCTCCCCATCACGCTCCTGCATAGGCCCAGGGACCACTGGGCCAGCTCCCAGCCAGGACAGTGAGGAGGGCAGTGGAGACCGCCAAGTCAGGAATGGCTGTAGAAGCACTGGGTCCTGCCTCTTACTGTGCCTATGTGCGTGTGCTCGGTCGAGTCTGACTCTGCAGCCCCATGGGCTGCAACCAGCCAGGCTCCTCTGTCCATGGGATTCTCCAGGCAAGAATACTGGAGTGGGTTGCCATTCCCTGCTCCAAGGGATCTTCCCAACCCAGGGAGCAAACCCACATCTCTTGGAGTTCCTGTAGAGCAGGCAGTTTCTTTACCACTGACTAGTGGTAAAGAAAAAAGCCCCCTCTTACTGTACAGACGGGGAAACTGAGGCCAGAAGGGCAGGGGCTTGCTCCAAGAGCCGCTGCAAGGTGGTAGCTAAGCCAAGATCAGAACCCAGGTCCTGTGGACAATGGTGTCATGTCACTGAAGCCAGGCAGGACTCAGGCTGCTACCTCTACCTCCTCCTCCACCCCCCGCCCACCCCCCTTCTCACTTCAGCTCTGTCAGACCCTTTTACACATGCTGATTCTTCTGCCCAGAATTTCCTCCTTGAACTCTCTGGACTGGGCAGACTGTTACCTGTATCTCAGCACCATTCTGTGCTTTCCCAGCACACAGACCAGCTGCCCTGGGGGCAGGGTTGCGCCCTGCAGCAGCAGCAGCAGCAGCTGTCCTCGGAAGCCAGTGCCAGGGCTGCAAGCACAGCAGCTGTGAAACCTGGTTCTTGGCAGCAACCAGCAATGATTCACAGGGAGTGGGAAGACAGGAAGGCTTGGGTGTCACCCTATGTAATAAGCCTGATGTCAGGAAAAAGAGCCTGGGGTCTGGATGGGGAGAATTGGCCCACTTCTCTCTCCAAGCTGTAGGATCTGGTGGAGGCTTTTCAATCCCCTGGAGAGGAATCACTGAGGCTCAGACTCCTGGGTCTGGAATTGGAACCAGGGCAGCTGTTAACCCTTCTGTCAGATTCAGTTGATAGATAATAGCTCTGGATGGGGCACTGTGTTGAGGAGGATTCAGAGGAAGGAAATCTGATGGTTGTTGCTCAGTCACTCAGTTGTGTCTGACTGTTTGCCACCCCTTGGACTGCAGCACCCCAGGCTTCCTTTCACTATCTCTTGCAGTTTGCTCAAATTCATGTCCATTGAGTCAGTGATGCCATCTAACCATCTCCTCTGATGGTAGACCTGTCATTATTTGATACCCCTGCGCTGGGATCTTTCTAAGGGCCTTTCCTCCCTGATGAACACACTGCTGTGATCAGAATCAGCAGCTGTCCAAGCCTTTGGCAGGGCCCCAGCACAGGCAACAGGGCCTTTGGTCAACACACACACACACACACACACACACGAGATAGGGGCCCTTCCTAGGCAAACGGCTCTGGCTGTGGGCTCTAGCCCTCTCCCTTCTGTTGGCCCCAGATAAACATTCCTTCCAGCTTTGCCTCCTGAGCTGCCGCTGGCTTATTCATGCCAGATCAGCACAGCCCAGATCTCAGCAGAGTATCAGGCTAAGCTGCTTCCTGGGAAGGGCTGAGGGTTCTGGGCCTGGAAAGAGAAGGGAAGAGGGCTGGGAGGCTGAAGTCCAGTCCCTGGGCTGATAAGCAGCCTTGGACGTTGCCCTAAGAATTTCCTGTTGTTGCTTCCTTCTTCCTCATAATTGTAGCTCCAGTCTCTTGTCTAATAACCTAGCATCTGGTCGCCATTGCAGACTCAGAGGCCTTTTGTAGATCAGGGACCTGGATTTGCTGTACGGCCCTGGGCTGGTGTGTGCCCTAGTTTTCTCATCTGTAGAATGGGGGAAATAATACTGAATGCATTCTGATAAGTGATAGCTAAGGGATTGTACTGGGTTGAATAGTGTCCCCTTAAAATTTACATCCACGGGAAGCTGTGAATTTGACCTTACTTGAAAATAGAGTCCTGGCAGATGTGATCAAGAGGGTATAGTGCAGCAGGGTTGCCCTAAATCTATTGTGACTGCTGTCCTTATGGGAGATTTGGACGCAGAGACGAAACACAAATGCCCACAGAAAGAAGGCTGTGTGAAGACAGAGCCAAGATTGGAGCGCTATGGCCACAAGCCAGAGAGTGCAGAAGCTACCAGATTGGAAGAGGCGAGGAAGACTTCTCCCAGGAACCTTTGGAAAGAGCATGGCCCACCTGATACCTGGATTTTGGGCTTCTGGCCTTGGGAGTTATGAGAAAACAAATTCCTATTGTTTCAAGTCACCAGTTTGCTGTAATTTGTTATAGCAGCCTCACAAAATGCCTACAGGGACGTCTATATGCATGTATCTGCTACACAGTGGCCACTCAGGAGAAGGACTCCCACCCCCACGTGGCTCCTGGTAATGTTAGTGCTTCTTCTTCCTAACCCTGACCCTAAACCCTATTCCTAACCCATGCCTCCCTCTCCTTGAGCATGGGCTCGGCCAGCACCTGCCAGCCAGGCTGGGTGGGAGGGCAGAGCAGTAGTAGACGTGTGGGCACGATATCAGCCTCACCAGGGCTGGCTGAGACCAGGCCCAGGAAAGACCAGTTTCCCCACAGCGTGGAGGTCAGAAGTGGGCAGGAGTCCCCAGCAGCCACTGAATTCTAGACTCAATGCTCCATGGGGGCAGGAGGCAAACACACTTGGTACCCTCAGCACCCGGCACAGGGCCTAACACTTAGTAGCCCTACTATGTGCCCATCCTACTTTAATCCCTCACCGCATCCCTGTCAGGGGCCTTCACTGCCCCCTTTTTACAGCTGAGAAAACTGAGGCACCGGTAGTTTACATGAATTAGCCAAAGTCTTATTGTTGGTAAGTGGTATATCCAGGGAATCTGGCTGATAAGCCCAGCCTCTTATCTGTTCATCTTCAATATTTATTGAAATAATGAAAGGCTAGAGCCAGGCTCCCAGAAAAGGCAATGGAACCCCACTCCAGTACTCTTGCCTGGAAAATCCCACGGACGGAGGAGCCTAGATGGCTGCAGTCCATGGGGTGGCTGAGGGTCGGACATGACTGAGAGACTTCACTTTCACTTTTCACTTTCATGCACTGGAGAAGGAAATGGCAACCCACGCCAGTGTTCTTGCCTGGAGAATCCCAGGGATGGGGGAGCCTGGTGGGCTGCCGTCTATGGGGTCGCACAGAGTCGAACACGACTGAAGTGACTTAGCAGCTTAGCAGCAGAGCCAGGCTGCAGCTTCTGATGAGTTCACACATGATCTCTTAAGGCCCAATTCCCCACCCTCAAGATTTACTAGATCCTGGGAGTGAGAGGTGGTGCACAGAGAGTGTGCTCTGCCCACAATGGCCCAGGAATGTGTCTGGCATGAGTTCTAATGGAAGCTGGCTGTCACTTTAATCAACCCACCCATGATCTGCCCTCTGGCGCCCACCCTGACAAGCCATCCCTGGCAAAAAGAAAAACCCCTTTGGTCAGAAACGGATTCAGCGGGTTAGAGGGACCTGATTGTTTTCTTTCTCTCTCTCTTTTTTTTTTTTTTAAGTCATTTGAAGTTTATTCAAATTTTTATGCAAAAGGATTTGTTAGCATCAATGGCATTCATGAACATTTCTCACCACTGCAAGACTAAATAAAGGAGGGAAACCACTGCGGTAGTACTGGTTTCTACAATGCTGATGAATGACAGCTCACAAGCTATAGAAATGAGCGGGTCCAGTGGCAGCACAGAGAGGAAAGGAGTGTATTTGGTTTGGAACCGGTCATCAGGAGGTGCTCCCAGGACAATGCCTCACGCCCACAATCAAGTCTGACCCACCAAGAAGCATTACCCTGGATACTAGTCACTCCTGCAGAGACGGGGAGCTGGTGGGAAGATGCCCTTGGTGGCAGCGCCTGGCACTCTGGCCACCTCCCCTCTCTACCTTTGGGGCAGCTGCAGGTTAAATGGAGCCCACCCTCCATTGGTCCCTTTGTTCACACCGATTTCTAGTGCAGCTGCATCCAGCTATGAAGTCTAACTTTAGGGTGATAAAAGCTTTCTCCTGAGACGTCACATTATTTACGAGGTTGGGAAAACTGGTCTGAAGTTATTTCAGGGCAGGTGAGGCTGGGCACAGGGGTCGGGTTAGGATCTAGCAACCAGGACTCAGGCCTCCCTCCCAAGCTCAGGTGACGAGATTCCTCCTGATGCTGAGGGAGGACCCTCTGTACCCGGATCCAAAGTGATTCCAGTGGTTCAAATAGTGGAAGAGATGATACAGCTTCAGGCGCTTCTCGAAGCCTGGGGCCTTGGGGATTTTGCTGTGATAGGCAGAGTAGAAGGCACTACTGAAGCCCCCGAACATGCCGGCTATTGCCAGCTCATACTCCGAGTGGCCATAGAAGGAAGCAGGGTCAAAGATGATGGGCCCAGAGGAATCCTCCGTTACGTTTCCTCCCCAGAGGTCTCCGTGGAGCAGGGCTGGGACAATGTCCAGATCACGGAACAGGTTGGGGATCTTTAACTGCAGAGCAGCCCAGAGCTCATGGGCCTCCCTGTCCCTAGACCTCTGCTCTGCCAAGTCCATCTGGGGCTGAATGCGCTGCCGGGCATAGAAAGTGACCCAGTCCTGCTGCCAGTCATTCACCTGGGGGAGGTACGTCACCATGTCAAACCCGAACTGGGCCACGAAGGGCTGCGCCACCTGCTCACCTCTTCTCCCTACTATGCCAGACTCCTTCTGGAGAGTCTCTCCAAGCCTCTTGTTGTCTAGGTGTAGATCTGCCAGCTGGGTGCCAAGCTTTGCAGCATGACTCCTCAGATGCCGCATGTCCAAATGCTCCATCACCAGCATGCTGCCGCCTCCTGGGGCGTCAAACACCTTGATGGGTTTGGGCACCTTCGCTGTGCCTGTCTTTAGGATGGCAATTAAACTTGCCTCCTCGCCTTCAAACATCCTTCTGGCCTCTGGCTTGGGGTTCACTTTCACAAACACTCGCCCTTTGTCCATGTCGTAGCTCTGGCCCTAGCTAATGCATCCGCCACCCAGTGACCCGTGGCCTTGACGGAGTTGCAGCCCAGCTCCCGCCTCAGTAGCTCCTCCATGTTCCCCGTGCCTGGGCCACCGATCGCCTCAGGCCACACGCAGAGGCCGCGACGCCACAGCGGCGCAGGCTCTTTCTCTCTTTCTTGCTTGCTGGGCTGGGTCTTGGTTGCTGCGCACGGGTTTTCTCTGGTTGTGTCAAGCAGGGGCTGCTCTTCGTTGTGGTGCACGGGCTTCTCGTGGTGGTATCTTCTCTTGTTGTGGAGCACAGGCTTTAGGTGCACAGGCTTCAGTAGTTGTGGCTCGCAGGCTCTAGAGCACAGACTCAATAGTTGTGGTGCACGGGCTTAGTTGCTCCGTGGCATGTGGGATCTTCTTGCACCCAGGATTAAACCCGTGTCCCCTGCATTAGCAGGCAGATTCTTATCCCCTGGATCACCAGGGAAGCCCTATAGGGCCCTGATAAACCAGCAAGCATGGCTTTTGCCCTCCCACACCCTCACCCATGGTTATTGCCATAACTGGTGTGTCAGCTGCAGGAACTGGGAGGTTGTCACTCTAGGGTATATCACTAACCCCACGCAGCTTCTCTCTTCTCTCTGCACTTCTGTCTGTTGATCAGCTTTGGTTCTTGCAGTCAACTGTTATCTTTGCCTTCAATTCCTGTTCCCCAAAAAGAATGGTGCAGTTAATTTCCTACCATTCCTACCAAGCTACCTCAAAGGCTGGTGAATCAGACTGTAGGCTGGGTCCCCACCCACGGTCCAGTCGGCTGCAACCAGGGAGGTGGGGGGAAGCATCACGTGACACCAACATGACTGCTTCTGAAGGAGACTGTGGGAGTGGCAGGCAGGCTGAGGCTGGCTTGGACAATGTGCTACCAGATGGTTGTGCCCACAATTGTCTCCTTCATGCCTTGGCTCCCTTATTAATGGTTGAACCCAGCTCCCTCTCACTAGCTGCCCCCAACCCCAGGAAAGACCCTTGAACTGACCCACAGAGCCGGGATGTTAATCTGAGGCAAACCCACCACTCTTTATTTTCTCACTATGGCAGATGATACCAGTGGATTGCAGGTATCTATTCACTGAGCTGAGCACTGAATCAGACTCAGAATCAACAGTTTTCTCCAGGAAGCCATTGCCAAGCGATTCTAGCTGACATGAAAGAACTAGATAGGATGGGAAGATCTCTAGAGTTGCTTTGGGCACTGGCATGGCTTGTGTCTGAGTCAGCGCTCCCACCTAAGCAGAACACCCAGCCTGGGAGGGCCTGAAACCAGTGGTCAGGGCGCCTCAGGGAAGAGAGTCTAATTACCGATAACTCTTAGGATATTGGCATCAGTCCGGCTCGTGAGGGGATGTCCAGGTCAAGGAAAAGGCTGAGGGTGAGACGCTGACTTACTGGCTCTGGGTTTGAAGTTCTTCATCACTTGCTCTCATTTTGTCTCTGTCTCTCTGTGAGTCAAACAAGCAACATCCCCCACATGAACAGGTGCTCCTCAGCCAGCTTACGGATACCTGCCCAGGCCTCTGAGAAGATGCCAAAGCATTCGCCAGGTGGGGGTGCGATGGGCGGAGGGAGCTGCCCCAAAGGCACAGGGACTGTCTGAGGAGGCACCCACTCCCTGTCTGGGGAGACACCCACTATGTCAGATGGGAACCATTATGCTTTGGGAAACATCAGGACTTCCCAGAGCCTCAATATATTCATGCGGTCTGGGCATGAATAAGAACAGGAAGAGTATGCAGGGCTTCCTCAAATTACTGGACTTATTTTGACAGCTGGACTACATGTGACGTAAATAAAAGAAGTTCACCTACCTGTGGAAGAACGCAGATAACAGAAAGAGGGAAGAGGACTAGATAGAAGGAGAATGGGTCACAGTTAAAACGATCCTGCATGAAGAGCTAAGCCAGAGTGAGGACCCTCGGCTCCTGCTAATTTTTCCATACAAGAGCCCAGTCCCAATGTTGCCATAGTTTCCAATTTTGCAACAGAAGACAAAAATCCAGATTTCTATGTGAAATACTGTTAAATTGTGGTAATTCAGAAAACACATTTTCACTTGCAGTGTTCGATTTGTTATGTGCATGTTTAATATCCTTAGAGGAAGAGTCTCAGGTCTTTTCCTCCAGAGTTTTCTGAGCTTCTCTCATGTCGAGGGCTGAAGACACCACAGCCTGAAACCAAACTGCGGATTCTAGCACCCTTTGGCCAGAGCTCCGATCTGTGCCGGCCTCTGGGCTGCTGTCTCAGTGTTTACATTCCAGTGAGGACCAGAGAGGCTTTCCCAGAGCCACGCTCTGCTGGGTGCTCACACGCTCCAGAGCCACCCACTTCATCATCATAGAAACCAGGCAGATCCGATCAGCCCAGGGCATGGCTTCTCTTCTCAGTCGTTTTGGTGTCCTGAGTGACCAGCCAGGATGCCCACACATACCCTTGTGGTGGTGGCTCCAGGAAGTGGCATGGAAAGAGTGTAACATGAGGCCAGCCCAGGGAGTGCTGGTCCATTCAAACATTTCATAGCATTCTCAATACATCAAAATGTGAGCCAAGCACGCAGGGCAGGCTGACAGGGTGGGTCTGGACTGGGTGCTGTAGAACAAGATTGGACCCACAGTGAAACCTCCTGTGGGANAGAGTGTAACATGAGGCCAGCCCAGGGAGTGCTGGTCCATTCAAACATTTCATAGCATTCTCAATACATCAAAATGTGAGCCAAGCACGCAGGGCAGGCTGACAGGGTGGGTCTGGACTGGGTGCTGTAGAACAAGATTGGACCCACAGTGAAACCTACTGTGGGAACCCTGCTGTAGAGACTGCTTGATGCAGGGCTGAGCTCCAAACAGGGAGCCCAGAGGTCCAAACACCAGATGTGCCTCCAGGCTGGGCAGACCCTTCCAGAAAGCCCACACCTCAAGGCCCCAGAGGGTGTCAGAGGAGCCTGGTGGCAAGTAAGCAGACATTAGGCAGCAGGTGAGGAGCCTTGAGACCCCAGGGTTCAGGGAAGGCCTGGTCCTGGGAAACGGAAGCGGTGGGTTTACCCTGGTCACAAGAGGGCCCGAGTTATAGCCAGAGCGGGGACCTTTCCCAGACCAGGCAGGGTTGTGGCTGGTGCTCAGGGCAGGGTGGAGGAGGGTGGGGGAGGGCAGGAAAGGAGTGGTGCCCAGACCTGGTGAGGCAGTACGCATATTAAAACAGCACCGCCCCTTGACTGCCTTCCCTCCTTAATGAGTCACGGCTGTGGCACCACGTCCCCCCACCTTATTCTTAATGCCATCTTTAAAACTTAGTCAAAAAGGAGTGGAGAAGGAAATGGCAACCCACTCCAGTATTCTTGCCTAGAGAAGCCCATGGATGGACAGAGGAGCCTGGCGGCCTGCAGTCCATGGGGTCACATGACTAAGCAAGTGTGCATGAGGGTGGAGGGTGACGGGTTGGTAGCAATAAACTGGTAGAACTAAAAAAAAAACTTAGTCAAAAAGGAGGTACTTCTGGTGAATGTGCTCAGGGGAGTGGCCCCAGTGACACGTGGTGAGTGAGGCTGGAGAGCAGAGAGGGCTGGAGCGGTGAACAAGTTCTGGAACAAAGTTATGAAAGCGTTAAGTTCTGTCTCTGCCAGTTACTAGCTGTGGGACCTCAGGGAAGCTACCTCCCTCTCAGAGACCCATTTTCTCATCTGCAAAGTGGGATGTATTAGCAGCTACCTAGAGCCATGAGGAGTAAATGGATAAAACGTGTGGGAACCTTTGCCCCTGGCACTTAGGAGTCACTCAGTGAGTACCTACTGTCATTTGAGGTAAGGAAGAACATCCAAAATTTCATCACCAAAAGGAACCATCAGTTGATTTACATGCGGGCAGATAGAGGCCCAAGTCTTCCAATGCCAGTCCAGAATGAGCCAAGACCAGAGCCCAGATCATCTGCCCTTCCCAGCACATCCCATCTGGGGAACAAGTCAAACCCAGAAGTGATGACTCCCGGAAAACCCCGCTCTTTCTGGCACCCTAAGGAAGACAAGTGACAGCCAAGTAGCTATTTTGAGCCCCGGGTGCTAGCACAGCCCTGGTGCTAAGGATGTACATCTGAGAATTGACGGGGACCCTTTCCTTCTTCCAGCCTAATGCAGAGGCTGCAAGAGCTAAATTCTGGCCCTCCCAGCCTCCCTTGACCTCACTCAAGATCACCCAAGGAGCTGAGGCTAAGTCAGGCATGAACCCAGGCCTGGCAGCTTGTGCCCCACACTCTACCTCTCTATACAGGACACAGGAGACCTTGCTCCCTCCACACCATATTTATTTTCAGGATTGGTTCAGGGTTATCCCTGTAACAATCATTAGAACAATCAATAACACTGTGTCCTTAATATGTCCATGGGCTGTGCTAAGTGAGGTTTTTTTCCTTTTTCTTTTTTTTTTTTTTTTGGCAGTTCTGCACAACATGTGGGATCTTAGTTCCCCGACCAGGAATCCATGCCCCCTGCATTGTGAGCATGGGGTCTTAGCCACTGGACCACCAGGAAAGTCTAAGTGAGGGTTTTTTTAAATTGCCACTATTTTATAGTGTAAGGTTATAACATTATTATTTCCATTTTACAGATGGGGAAACTGAGGCCAAGTCAGACCAACTTCCCCTAGCCAATAAGTGAAGAAAACACAGTGTGGACTCAGGCACACCTACTCCCTCTTCACCACATCCTCCAGACATGGCAACACTTTCCTTTCGTGGCTGCGCCCTTGCTGTTCTGCTCCGTGGCCTTGTCAGGGTCTTCTACACCAGAGGTCCATTTAGGATCTTGAAGAGTAAAAGTAAAAAAGGAAAGGCTATTGTGGTAGCTCCTCCATCCTCA
This sequence comes from Neotragus moschatus, assembly GCA_006410615.1. Lineage (NCBI taxonomy): Eukaryota > Metazoa > Chordata > Mammalia > Artiodactyla > Bovidae > Neotragus > Neotragus moschatus. The sequence goes on along the minus strand of SJYA01001296.1, from coordinate 2,686,155 downwards.
AGCCAGACCTCCCCATTCCCTACTGCAGCCTCTGGACTGTGTTAGCAGCTCCCTTCCCCAGTCACTGACTTCAGTCTTCAGGCCTTAAGAATGAGAGGGAACAGAGAGAAGCCACCAGGCTTGGCTGTGAAACTTCCTGCTGCTGTAAGAGTGGACGCCCCCTGGCAGGGAGAGGGGGACACCTGCCTAGCTGGCAGGGCACAGACAGCCCCTTGGGAGCTCTGCTGCTCCCACCTCAGATGCCCCATCATCTCAACCCTCTAAAGCCCCACGAGGACCAAGCCTCAGTCTGTACTGTGATAGTTTGTTAGGGTTATTGTAGCGAAGTGCTACACACTGGGAGGTTTGAATAACAGAGGTGTATATCTGGAAGCTAGGGGTCTGAAATCAAGGTGTCAGCACAACTGGTTTCTTCTGAGGGTTATAGGGGAGAATTGGATCCAGACCTCTCCCTTAGCTCTTGGGGGTTTGCTGAGAGTCTTTGGCATTTCTTAGTTTTTAGACTCATTATACCATCTTTGCTTTCGTCTCCACATGACCTCCCTGTGTGTGAGTCTTTGTGTCCAAATTTCCCCTTTTTATAAGGATGCTGGTTGAACTGGATGAGGGCCCAGCCTATGATCTCATCTTAACTTCATCATCCACAGTGACTCTGTTTCCAAATAGGTCACATCGCCAGGTACTGGAGGGTTACGAATTCAACATCTTTTGGGGGGAGACACAATTCAACCCAGAGTACCACCTCACAGAATTGCAGAGTGGATTAAATGTGCCAAGGCATGAGGCCTGCTGCAGATTCATCACTCACTCAACCAATGTTCATTATTATCATACTGTTATTTGCTGTGCAGTGGCTGCCAGTGTGCTGCAGTGTGTCTCGTAGGGCAACTGCCACAGGGACAGTGTGAGCTTTCTCCGGTAGCGTGGCTCCAGAATCTCACTGCAAGGAGGACCCTGAGGGTGGAGAGGCTCAGTGCTCGCTGACAGCCCTGACCTCACCAGCAAAGACAGCAAGAGTTCTGAAGACACTCTGAGTCCCACTTAATCTATGACTGAGGGACTGTCAGTTGTGGCCCATATCAAGTACTATTTAGAACCATCACTGCTATCCTTCGGGATGGTTCCTAAGTCATCAAGGATGGTAGGTGGTGTGACCAAGCACTCCCAAGGCACCCTTGACACGGCCACAGAATGGCCAGGACCCCAGGAGCTGAGTCGTGGGGTGACTCTGGGAACCCCATAATGTGCCCAGCCCCCTCCGTGTGTGGCCATGTAGGTGGGGACCACAGCTCTCTAGCTGGGAGGCAACAGCCCCTCCTGGGTGGGTGGGAGCAGCCCAGGTGTCTCCCTAGAGGGGTCGGGGGCAGATTGAATCTCAGATTGCTACCTGCCTCCTGCACTTAAGCTACCTCTTCACTCAGTACTTTGCGGAGCTCAAGTTCAAAGTCCTGCCAGAAAGACCTGATAATGAATCTAAGCCTGTGAGGATACAAAGCTTTCATTATGGTGCTTGTAAACGTATATGTGTCCTTCCTCTTGTTCCTTCTGGTTTCCGGTTGCTTCTCTGTCCCCTGTTTATAAAAGTACTTTTGAAAGTTGGGAAACTTGAAGCCTGAGCAGGTAGCCCAGCAGAGCTGAGGAGAGATGGCCAGAAAAGAGCTACGGTTTGGCCTGTGGGGCAAAGATCCTGGTAGACAGTTCTGGAGGAGCGTCAGGTGGTGTAAGCAGTAATAAAAACAACCAGCATTTATCAAGCGTCTACCATGCCCTGAGCACCAGACTCACACACCATTTTCTTTAATCTTCACAGCAGTGACACAGTGAGTAGTGTAGTTATATTTCCACTTTACAGTTGAATAGAAGAAATAAAGGGAGACTTCCCTGCAGGTCCAATGGCTAAGACTCTGTGCTCCAAAGGCAGGGGGGGTGCCTGGTTCAATCCCTGGTCAGAAAAGTAGATCCCACAAGCTGCAACTAAGAGTTTGCATGCTGCAACTAAAGATCCGCATGCCTCAACGAAGACTGAAGATCCTCAGTGCTGCAACTAGGACCTGGTGGAGCCAAATCATAAATAAACAAATATTTTTTAAAAAAGAGAAAGAGAGAGAAAGAAAAGAAAAGAAACAAAGGTTTAGGGACTCACCCAAGGTCACAATGCCAAGAAGTGACGATTAGCGATTTGAACCCAGACCTGATTCCAAGGCCCAAGCCCTTTCCCACAACACTGGTCCACCTCCCATGGTCTGTGATGAGGTCCCCAAGTCTGGAGCAGAGCAACTGAGTCTCTCTCTAGCCTGTGTGTCCATGAAAAGCCAGAGACCAGAGGGCTGAGCCAGTGTGAGGGGCTCCACATGTCCTTTGTGAGGCTAATGAAAGATTTGGTCCAGATCTTAAAATCTATGCTCAAGGGAATTCCCTGGCAATTCAGTGGTTAGAAATCTGAGCCTCCACTGTAGGGGGCAGGGGTTCAGTCTGGGCAGGGAACTAAGACATGGCATGAAGTACAGTACAGCCAAACAACAACAACAAAACAACAAAAACATGCAATCCGCACTCAAGAAGACGTGAAGAGGAATATAAACAGCGATAATAATAATTAGAAAGAACTCCTGTAACACAGGAGAATGTAGGAAATCCTCCCAGAGACAATGCTGAGCAGAAGCTGGACACAAAAGTGCCGTGCTGCATTCTATTGTCAAGAGGGTGGGGACCCATAAGGAGACCTTGTGCGGAGGGAGAGATGGCTCAGATCTTGAATTGTGTGGTGGTCACCCAGGTGGGTGGTGTATATGTAAAATTTCACCAAGCTGCAGGCTTCAGATCTGTACCCTTTATGGAACCCATGATTAAAAAGATGTGGGGAAAAAAACCCCAAAACTGGAGATAATTCAGTCAAGAGTAACAACTGGGACCAAAGGGGTGGATTAAGTGCTCTGTAAAAAAAAAATAAAAGAATTGTGTTTGGATGGGGTCGGGGAGTGAATGATTGCATTTGGTGGTTTTATCAGCTAAGATCCCAACCCACAGCTTGGCCCCTTCTCTCTTACAAAAGTCCACATCTGGCATTTTTCAGGATTTCCATAGCCGGGAGGGAACTTCCCCTGCCTGGGAGGCCAAAATAGCATATGCTGTTCTCTTAATTAATTTCTGCATCCCCTCGCTGAAAGGCATTTGTGCAGGGCCTGCTGTGGGTCGAGCGCGGGACTGCGCTCCAAGGATGCAGCAGTGACAGAACATCTGCTCTCATGTTGTGGCCATCACAGCCGGGGCTGAGACGACTGTTACTTTACAATGATAAGTAAAACAGCCAGTGCGAGTTTTAAGTCAAATAACCATGTTGCACTCGTGCTCGGTCGTATCCGAATCTTTGAGACCCCATGGACTGTAGCCCGCCAAGGCTCCTTTGTCCATGGAATTTTCCAGGCAAGAATACCAGAGTGGGTTGCCATTTCCTCCTCCAGTGGATCTTCCCAACCCAGTGATATAACCTGCATCTCCTGCACTGCAGGCAGATTCTTTACCACTGAGCCATCAGAGAAGCCCAGCCAGAATGTTAGCTGGAGAAAAATAAAGCACGGAGAGGGGCGAGGAATGAAGGGCGATCTGCATTTGCCAAGAGAATGGTCCTGGAAGGCCTTCTCCCAGAGAAGCTGGCACTGAGAGGTTGAGAGGAGGGAAAGGGAGGTTAAGGGAGAGACACATAGATAGGTCAGGGAAGTGTCAGAAGGCCTGAGGGAAGGGCTTGTGTAGATTTGGGCTTTACCCAGACAGAGGTGGGGTTTTGACTGGGGGCTGTTGTGACCTGGCTGGATTTCTATAGAGGGGAACTAGGCTTTTGCTGCTGCACTGGGAGGAGACTGCAGGAGGGCCACAAGAGGCTAGTCCCAAGGCTCATTCACTGCCTGTTCTCCCTACTCCACCTTCTCCAGTGGACCGTGACTGCATCCAGCGTGGCGGAGAAGAGAAAGGCCTTCCTGTGTGTGGAGGCTACCAGGACAGGCTGGTAAGGGGGTGAGGAACAGCCCAAGCCTCTCTGGACAGAGAGAGCATGAAGGTTTTTGGAGAACATAGAATGCAAGCATGGGCTGTTTCCTTGTGATTAGCTTTCCAAGGAGGCAAAGGTCACACGGCAAGGTTTATCAGAAGCTCCTGCCCATAGCCAGAGGGAGAGATGAGGTGGAGACAAGGAGGCCATGACAGTCAGTGCAACACCCTCCTCTCCTGCTCTGAGAGCTGCTGCCCTCAGCTCCTTTCCCTGGAGTGGGCGTGGGATCCCACTGGCTGTGGGGGCAGCAAGTGGAAGGGGGTGCGATTTACAGGGGCGGGGGGGCTGGAGTGAAGGGAGGCGATTTGTGATCACTTGCTGTGTGACTTGTGCACGTAAAGTTCCCATTCTGGCCTGTTCTCTCTCCTTCAAATATGGCAGGGCAGGGCCAGAGGCTCTGGTTCTTTGGCTCTACACCAGAGAGCCTGGTCTCTAATTGGGCCTGGGCCTCCTTGGAGCTCAGAGCCAGAGACTCCTGGAGTGAAACCTTGGCCACTCATTGACTTCTTAGCTCCCCCGGGGGTGAAGTATGAAGCTGATCCCTGCTTGTGGGTGTGGCCCAAGGAGGCTCATGGTTTGCCTTGTCCTCATTTCCCGTCACCTCCCCAAGGAAAAGTGCCAAAATTTGCCCTTGAAAATATAGTACCGTTTTGCCTTCCAGTGCTTTGAAGGCATCCCTACCCTCTCCAGACACATTCAAGGAGTCCTTGTGGCCTAAAGAGTAGAAGTCTGTCTCTGCAACCTGGTCTTCAAGACCCCCACAGTTAAGGCACCTTCCTCTACTCTTCCTGTCCCTCCTTTACCTAAACCCACCCCCTTGTTTCTCTGTTGCCTCAACTCTCAGGAGAACATCCCTTTTCAGCCTCAGACCCTTAATTCAACTTTGGCTGGAAGGCCTCCAACTCTATCAGCTAGGCATCTGCTTGTCGTTCAGATGCTAAGTTGTGTCTGACTCTTTGAGACCCCATGGACTACAGTATGCCAGACTCCTCTGTCCTCTGCTGTCTCTTGGATTTTGCTCAAATTCATGTCCTTTGAGTCGGCGATGCTAGCTAACTATCTCATCCTCTACTGCCTCCTCCTTTGGCCCTCAATCTTTCCCAGCATCAGGGTCTTTTCCAATGAGCTGGCTTTTCACATTCCGTGGCCAAAGTATTGGAGCTTCAGCAACAGTCCTTCCAATGAAAGACGGCAGAGACCTTTATATTCAAGTGAGTTTTACAAAATGTCATTGAATTCTCATCAAAAGCTCAGGGGAGAGATATTAGCCCCTTCTTCAGAGTTGAGAGATTGAGTGATTTGCCTAAAGTCACACACACACACACATACACACACACACACACACGTTAGTAGGCGGTGTATGTGGCCAGAAGCCACACTCAAATCTCCTGAGATTTCAGCGCTAACATAACCATTCGCATTACTCTTCCCAGCCCATCTACAGATGGGTCTCTGCTTTGGATGGACCACCACTGTCTGAGGGCGGGGCCTGGGCCTCCTCAGCCGCCCCGGTGTGGGCCATGGTTGTCCAGCATGTCCTCTTTTCCTTTCTCCACTGGACCATTTTCTATCATCCGCCTTGGGACTGGGAGTGCAGGCTTTTCTGGGTAGCCACCTTGGGGCAGGATGGGCTCTCCAGGTGTCCTCAGCATTTCCTTCACCAGATGGGTAGGCTAAGTGCTGCCCAGACATGTGGCTATTGTGACTCACCCACATCCGCCCCAAGAGCTGAGGAAACCAGTTCGGTTGGTCCCACCTGGGGAAGCAGCCTGCGCCCCAAAGCCCAGGCCTTGATGATGAGCTTATGGAGATAGTGAAGACACAGTTGACTGTGTGCTTGGCACTGTTGTAGCAAAATATAGCACAACTTTTGCCTTTCCCATGATCCTGGGTAGGAGGATAAGAGAAAGTGAAAAACTGTATCCAACTGTTTAGATACAGTAATTGAGTGTTGGGAGTGAAGGAAGGCTAACCGGGGCAACTGTGGGTGAGAATGAAGTTGTGTAACTTTGGTATTCTGTCTCCATCAGCTTCCGTGCTATTTCTTGAGGCATCAGCCACCTTCTAACAACACAGAAGATTCTGGTTTTTGTTTCACAGCAAAGGTTAAACCTGGAGGAAGTCATCAATGTACACAGCTTTGATGTTGTGACTCCATCTTTATTAGAAATGGGAGTGAGCCAAAAGGAGGGCCCTGGTGGAACCTGAGGTAATGAATGTGGTCAGAAAGAGGCACAAATCCAAGTAGGCTCAGATTCAAAACCAGAGCTAATGCCCTGAACTAAAACGCTAATAGAAGCAAGTTGGGGCCAGCACCACCCAATTTTCTAGAGTGGTTTAGTGAACTGAGTAGAGCCTGCTAGTTCCCTACATTGTGTAAGAGCTGATTGTAAATGGCTCACAAAGCTGACACTGAATGCTTTCAGCAAACTTGTCTTTTAAAAGGCATATCATTTTGAACCTGGGAAGGCCATCCTGCAGAGGCCATCTTATTGTGGATGTGGTCAGCGCCATCATTTTAGATTAGAGTTGATTTGCTAATTATACCAGTTGAATCTTTGTCCTGCATAGTCAGCTCAAGAAGAGGGATTTTAATAGTGGGAGGAAGAATACAATCCAGGTACTCAGACCAAGAGAGTTTCAGACACCAGATCCAGAGATTCAAACCTGGAGAGGGAAAGGAGTAAAGTAAGAGCTAGAAGGAAACTATTGGTGACCCCTGTGGGCTTAGGGCCTGCGACCTTGAGGGGAGGCCTGCCCTGGAAGTTTCCACTCTCATGGGCCTCCACGTGCTTGTGTGCATGCTCAGTCATGTCCAACTCTTTGAGACCTCATGGCCTATAGCCCACCAGGTTCCTCTGTCCATGGGATTCTCCAGGCAAGATTATTGGAGTGGGTTGCCATGCCCTCCTCCAGGGGATCTTCCCAACTCAGGGATGGAACCCACATCTCCGATGTCTTCTGCACTGCAGGCAGATTCTTTATCCACTGAGCCACCTGGGAAGCCCCATGGGCCTCCAACCAGTAGGCATACTGTAAAACTGCTCTTCCTTGTTCTAGAAGCTCCTTCAGGGGAATGGCCTTAGAGAAAAGAGGTTGCCATGGTACAACATTGAAGAAAGTTCTGAGTTGTTCACTGCTTTTCAGTAAAAGATCTTTAAGTGATTTAGGCATATATCTTGGAAAGATTGCAAAGAATTGAGTGACACCACAATAACAAAACCTCTTCCAGTTACATATAATTTTGTGAAGACTTCTAATAAACATTTAAAAAAAAATTTAAATCCTTTTCAATAAATAACATTTAACTCTCACCTAGTGACATCAACTAGATGTAATAACTGCAATGGCAACTCTACTAGAAGAAATAACACTTCAAGGTTTATGGTCACAAGAAATTAAAATAGAAATTAAATGCATATTTTTGTTTCAAAGAAATATAACATGGCAATCATTTACAGACAGTACGGCATGAGAATGAATTGCTTGTATGATAAAATCCTGTTGGGAAAAAGGAATGGAATTAGGAGTTCAAAGAGAAAAACGAAGGATGTAAAATTTCTGACTGGCATTTGTCCAGGTGTTTTTATTCAAAGGACAATAGCAAGCAGAGCTGCTCAGTTAAGATGTGGGCCCCAGTTCCTCACTAAGTGTCACAGCTTCCTAGAGCTGTTTGAACTGAACAAGCGGACATATTGGAGGAGAAAGTGGAAAGCCTTTCTAGCACAGAGAAGTATATGAAGGCACACTGAATGCTGGAAACTGCGAGTCAGTGTAGGGTGTTGGGATGGACTGGGGCTGGGGATAAAAACCAAGAGATAAGGCTGTATAGCTTGATGAACAGGCAACAAATTATGGAGTTTGGTCATTATCCTGAAAGTAAGGGGGGAAAGGGGTGGCACACTCATGAATGGAGTGGAGAAGTTATATTCCAGGTAAGGAGACTATATTAGATGCTAGCCTAAGAGTTCAGAGAGATGACACAGGCCAAATTTAGGCAGAACCAATGAGGATAGTGAGATCAACTTGAGAGATGAGTCAAGATGGCTCCCAGGGCTGTTTGGGAGTTTCAAGGGAGAATTAGGGATTTCCATGGTGGTCCAGTGGCTAAGACTCTGAGCTCCCAATGTGGGGATAGGGGTGGAGTGGGGGGGGGGCAGGTTCAATTTCTTGGTCAGGAAAACTAGATTTCACGTGTCACAACTAAAGAATCCACATGCAGCAACTAACCTGGCACATCCAAATATTTTTTTAAACAATTGAAAGAATAGTTTTAAGAAGGCAAAATAGTAGGTTCATTTGTAGACATGCTTGATCAGTCTTGACACTTAGTCATTGCAATGCATGAATCTTGAACCTAAGGTTACAGAAAAGCCACAGGTGGGTTTATNCATGCAGCAACTAACCTGGCACATCCAAATATTTTTTTAAACAATTGAAAGAATAGTTTTAAGAAGGCAAAATAGTAGGTTCATTTGTAGACATGCTTGATCAGTCTTGACACTTAGTCATTGCAATGCATGAATCTTGAACCTAAGGTTACAGAAAAGCCACAGGTGGGTTTATCACACACTATATGTGGCAAAGCATTAGGTACACAATATTACCAAAGTATCAAGCCACCTTCAGTGTGGGCCCTGAAGCAGAATATTAAACATATCCAAATAAGTTTTCAAGTCATCTTTCACGGTCTTTAGGAAAGAAGGGATAGAGGAATAGCAGGTTCCTAAGCATTAGGTAGAAGGCAATGGCACCCCACTTCATTACTCTTGCCTGGAAAATCCCATGGACAGAGGAGCCCTGAAGGCTGCAGTCCCTGGGGTGGCTATGAGTCAGACATGACTGAGCGGCTTTGCTTTCAATTTTCACTTTCATGTACTGGAGAAGAAAATGGCACCGCACTCCAGTGTTCTTGCCTGGAGAATCCCACAGACAAGGGAGCATGGTGGGCTGCTGTCTATGGGGTCACACAGAGTCGGACATGACTGAAGCAACTCAGCAGCAGCAGCATTAGGCAAACATAAGAAAGCACTTCGGTTTTCAAGTCAACTGGAAGAGTCAGCACGATTTGGAGGAAAAAAAAAAAACAAAACTACAGTTGTCAGATTTAAGTAGGCCTGCAACACTATTTGAAAACACACTTAAACACAACATCACACACATATACGCCCCAGATCAAGTACTGGTTAAATTCCTTTTACAGTTAGGGAAATTTTCCTGATCTCTTCTGGGAGTAGTATTGATTAATGGTGGAGTCACCTGAAGTCTTTGAATCTAAAATCATCACCGTATAGTTTTTTTTTTTTTTTTTTTGCATAGGTCCAAAATAGATGTAGTCTGGCAACAGATCTTGGAAAAAGAGATAATGCAGGTTTTAAATGACCACAAATTCAATGAATCAAGAGCATTCTACTGCTTAAAGAAAGCTAATACTATCCTAGTCTTCATTAATATTCAACAGCGGTTTTACCAACTATCATCTTGTTCTAAACTAGGAATTTGTGCACATGTGCTCAGTCACTCATTGGTGTCCAACTCTTTGCAACCCAACGGACTGTAGCCTGCCAGGTTCCTAGGCCCATGGGGTTACCCCAGCAAAACTACTCGAGTGGGTTGCCATTTCCTCCTCCAGGGGATCTTTCTGACCTTGGGATCTTCTGTGGCTCTTGCATTGGCAGGCAGATGCTTTACTAGAGCCACCAAGGAAGCCCAAACTAGGAATACAAGGGAGGGAAAAAAAGTTATGGCTTCTACTCTACAAGAAACTCCTTTTCTAGGAAAGTAGATGTGTACAAACTCTCTTCTTCCTATGCCAACATGGATATATCTCCCCAAAAGGACAAACAGCTGTTGGTCATTTATGGGAAAGTTGCAACGCTAAATCCTCAGCAAGTTTATTTCTTGCTGTTTATGTATTTCCTAGCAACAGTGACTTCATGGCTGTTTCCCTATTTGACAAGCCCTGAAGAGAGGCGAGGAACCCATGCCAGAGAAGCCATCAGAGTTTACTGGCTTCAGTTCCGGCTTCCTGGAAGATCTAGCCTGGATACCTAAGAGTACAGAGGCCAGAGTCTGGTGACACACCCAGCTATCTCCATCACAGAACTTGCAAACAACCTGTGCCCCAGAGTTTATAAGCCTCCTCTGCAGATAGACTGAGCTCGACCAGTCCTGGTCAATGGTCTGTAGGGAAAAGTGATACCTGTCAATCCTGCTGAGGCAGTTCACTGCTCGTGTGCCTCCAGCATCCGGCCCCTGATGCATCAACCTGGGAGGATGAAGGATCCTCTCCTCACAGAGAACTTATCCTTGCATAAAGTCATTATCCCACACCTTGTCTTTTGCAGCAAGCAACACCAAGTACCTTGACTAGTAAACAATGCAGCTTCCTTCCTGACCCCTCTATATGATCCTCAATTTCTGGATGTCCTCCTTTGTGACTGCTCCCTACTTTTCTTCAGCATTATTCTTTATACTTGTGTCGCCCCAGAGTTCTGTGCTCAACCTTCATCACATTCAGATCAAAAGTTGAGTCCAAATACCTCTCTGGCTTGGGGCACTGCTGGCCTTAAAAGCTATTCAAAATACGTGAGCACAAATGTGTGTGTGTGCATGCACACATGCACTCCTGGAGTTCTTTGAAGGATTTGTGGATAATTGCTTTAGATAGAGAGTGAAGTCCTGCTAAGATGTATGAATCAAATTTCTTCCCTAAATTAAGTTTCCAATGTAAAGAGATTCTACTACTTCTATTCTACTAAAAAAGTCACCAATTTTAACTCAAGATCTGAGGACAAAGAAACTTTAGATAACTGTTATGTGGAACCAGTGGTATACTGAAAAATGGACTGGGAATGGTGGGTAAGCTTTCTAATTTACCAACAGTTTTCCAGTCACCATGTCACCAGTGTGGAGTGGTGAAGAGATGCAGCTGGATTCTTTCCTAGCTCTGCTACTAATCAGCTCTGTGACCTTGAACAAGGTATTATTCAAAGGAAGATCAGAGCGCTTAAAGATTCAGTGACCTTATTGTTAACTTACCATGCACTGCTATTTTCTTATCAATCTTAGCCTGCTTAAACTCCATGTATATTACCTAGAGACAAAAAAGCAGAGCTGGGTACCTCCAAATGTCACAAGCAGCAAAACACCCAAAAGACTTACTAGATAAGTGGCATTTTAAGACATTACAATGTATTTATCTTACAGGAACAGATTAACAACCTTAAAATCCTACAAAGACTTGTTTTAATATACAACAGAACTTGGGAGTCCTCACCACCACTAACTCATGATGCTGTTACTTAAGCAACTGTTAAGCTTTGTGCACAGAACATTGTAGTGGGCTGGACTCGGCACAAGGGAATTAGAAACTCTACTACTGTTGGGACTGCTCTGAAACCATCCTATCGACCACCCATGTGGTCCAATGCATTTCCTTACATGTTGTGGCTTGGACTTTCTCACAACTTAGTGCCCTCCTCTGCTTCTACCACTTAAGGTCATTTATCTTATTATTGTTCTCAGATCTCCTTGATGGTCATGCAAAGGCTTGTTTATCTGTCTGTATAAGGACATGGCTGCATATAACTTCACCTTCTCCCTACTGTGTAATTTCAACTTTTTGTTTTAAAAAATTACATATGACTATTTCCCTCAGGTATTTGCTTCATCCTTCAAGATGCAATTCAGCGATTTATCTTCTCTGACCGCCACCTGTACCACTAGTACTGAATCCATCTTAACATTCCGTATCACACTCATGTGAACTGTCAATCCCTGAATCCCCAGGGTGTGGCACAGTGCCTGGCACTTAAGAAACCCATTAAATATTCCTTAATCTATTTTCTAGTATAATTAACCCCTATTGTTTGTACAAAACTTGAACTTTTGTACACAAGCTTTAAAAATTATACCATCATATAAAATTCAAAATAAAGCAGGAACTTTCTTCACCATTTTGCAAAGGGGAAGTATAGTCAAGGATAATAAAAATGTATTAACCTTCATGTTTTTTGGTGGTCACACACTATCTAGAGACTAATTTATTTCTTTTTACTGTCTATATTGAGACTAAAACATTACACTTTTAATGGAATTGCATGTTAGCATAGTGCAAACCAGTTTTGCAATTAATGAAAAAATATTTACTTAGCAACTGTTGAGAGCAGTTACTAAAAATACTCACCTCCCACCTTTCTTCCAATCCTAACAATCTAATATAGCAGTTCATTATCAAGATTTGTGTCACTGTTCACTGGCAGAGAACCAATGGATGCCTGCCTGCCAAAATGGTTTCCAATGGTTATTCAAACTATTTCACATCCCTACATTAGTAAGGCTGACTTAATATGGTAATGGTGAGAAAGGGCCACATTTTTCTTTTTTATTACTTCAATAATAGAACTATTTTATTAAACATATGAACATATTTTGCACAACATGCATTTCTTTCTTTCCTCTGCCCCAGGAAGCCAGCACTCTAGAATCCCATGTTTATAAAAACACACTTTTGGCAGCTACTATGACAAGGTGAAAAAAGTGCAATTCTGAAAGTAACAACACATAACCAAAGTGGGGAACAAAAAAAGGCAGAGGTGAGTGGGCCCAGTGCTGCTCATCTTCTCTCAAGAGGAAACAATTTTAGAACAGAAACTCGAGCATTATTTAAGGAGTACTGCCCAACTCTCTTGGTNACACTTTTGGCAGCTACTATGACAAGGTGAAAAAAGTGCAATTCTGAAAGTAACAACACATAAGCAAAGTGGGGAACAAAAAAAGGCAGAGGTGAGTGGGCCCAGTGCTGCTCATCTTCTCTCAAGAGGAAACAATTTTAGAACAGAAACTCGAGCATTAGGGAGTACTGTCCAACTCTCTTGGTAGCATCTCTCTTTCTATTCCATTTATCTTGATGTTGTAACTAACTAATCTGCTGCTACTTTAAGAAATTCTGCCCTGGTTTATATCCTTTTCAGTGGCCCATATCCCTTTGAGCTTCAAAAACACAGAAGTCGCTCAGTCGTGTCCGACTCTTTGTGACCTCATGGACTGTAGCCCACCAGGCTCCTCAGTCCATGGGACTTTCCAGGCATGAATACTGGAGTGGTTTGCTGTTTCCTTCTCCCACATTTTTCTACCTAATACATTCTACTCCATAAATAATACGACTACAAATGTACCATGGTACTAGAGGGTGAGAAAATCCTGTCAGTGAATATACTAATACATTAGAATAGCATACCTCTATAAACGTGATTACATGGAAATGCTCCAAAATTGTAAATGAAATTTACCATAGGTAAAAATAACCTGATCAGATTTTTTATTCAGTAGAATGCAGACTTTACTAATCCATCCTCCTTGTATTTGTTCCCTAAACATGGACACAACTAATAGCCCAAATAGTTGAAGTGGATGACTTATGAAAACCTATCGTATCAGTTTGAATTTTAACTCCTCCTACACTACCATCCTGTTTGATACTCATTTAAGACACATAGACCATAAATTATAAGGGGTATAGTTAGCTCTCACTTATGAAGCCAAGAGTAACCTAAACACCCCCTCCAATCTTCTACTATCTTCTAAAGTAAAATGGAGACAACTAACCTTAGGGGAAGCTGAGACAATTAGGCATATACAGTTAAGTGCTTAGAAAAGTGACTGGCATATAGCACTAAATAACATTACCAATCTCAGGGTTTAAAATGGTGAAAAACGGTGATGAAGTGCTATATTATTTTTAGGGACACCACGGTTCAACAGGATGAAAAACTAAAGGTTATCAGGTTTAGGTCCTTGCTCTGCAAAACTTACTGAGCTGTCTTGCCTAAGGTAGTCCCACTGTCCTCAGTTAGCCAACGGGAGCAATAGTAACTTTTTCACATTGTCCAGAAAACTGACAGGCTGCACATAATTTTGAAAAATCATAGTTTTACATATTCAATTCTGCACTTTTAGGTTTACTCATCAAACTTGTGCCTTCTCATTTCTTCTATCAATATGGAAATCATGTGTCCTTGTTCAGTAAATTAACTTGCTATCATTATTTTGATAATGTAAGTGATCGATCTGGCCAGTAAGAACCCTTCAAGTGAGTGAGTCTTAGGTCCTTCCAACCCATACCTAACACTTTTTGAGACTTCTTCTCTGACACAATAGAAAGTTCCAGGTTCATTTTATACTTTCTCTGCTCTAGCCCTTAAGTCAGACATTTCTCCAAGCAGCCATGTTTTCTTTTAGTATTTAGAAACCAAGACTGAGGTCTTACATGTGCTGTGACTGCAGTTATCATGCCTTCTAGGCCCTCAGTGAACATAGCTGGCAAGTAAAGGAAACATTACATGGATACACACAAATACTAAACTCAAAGAAGATAAAAGGTAAGGAACTGTCCCCAGTTAAAGAATGCCACACACACAAACCAAAGCAGATACATGGTCCTTTTGTTGGATCCATGAGAGGACTCAGGAAAATAAAGTTATGAAACATTAGAGTAATTGATGAAACTGAAGAGACTGGCCTAGAAAGTTGGGTCAGTATTAAACATGTCTCATTTCTTAGGAACTCTACACTTAGGTGTAAAGGATCATGATTCTGTAACCTACTTTCAAATAGCTAAGTATATGTTAAAAGAGCAAATGTACAAACAGAAGTGTAAATGGGACAAAATGTTAACAATTGTTGAAGCTGTGTCAAGAGCATTCTGCTTTGAATAATATCAAGATAAATTACAAAATTAAAATGCTTAAAAGCACTTCATCAACTAAAGGACCAGGGTAAAGCCTTGATTTAACACAGGGTAAAGCCTTGATTCATTAAGATGACCTAGCATTAATGGCAACCCACTCATGTTCTTGCCTGGAGAGTCCTGGGAACAGGGGAGCCTGGTGGGCTGCCGTCTCTGGGGTCACAGAGTTGGACACGACTGAAGTGACTTAGCAGCAGTAGCAACAGCAGCATTAAATAAACTCTGGCTTGTTAGTTTGAACAATGACTATTATTTAGTAGATAAATGGGTAATTCCTTTCATCAATGAAAAGCAAGACACAATGAATCTGACCAACTTAAAATGTGTCTTGAGACAGCTGATTTCTCTAACAGCTGATATTGCTCAACATTTCCACTGTATATCTGCACATCCTCAAAAGTGGCCTAATAGGTCATTTCAGAATACAAAGCACTAAACGATATACCTTTTGATGACTGACTACAAAATGCATAGCATAGATTCAGGTCATGTTACACCTAATTCATTAGTCTTAGGCAGTTTCAAAAGATGAGAGGTGTACTAAAAGTCAATAAATATATTCCAGAGAAGAGTGGATGTTATCTTTTTCTGAGGTGGGAGGGAATCCCTAAAATGTTGTGAGCAACCATAATGTGCTCATAGTCTCACTTCAAAGGGACCAGCACATCTCAGATTCATAAAATCATTGGTCACAGTTATCGCTGTCTAAATAGTGACAGAGAAAATCTGAAAGTCAACCATCTCCCAGACTACCGACGAATTTTTAGGAGCTAAGCTGAAAACATCTAGGACGCCCCTTTCCAAGGTTCATTCAAGTTGCAAGAACGTAATCCTGATATCTCAGCAAATGTTAGAGAAAACTAGCTCAATGGCTTGGCTTCTAAAATCCTTTTGCTTGGTATTTTTATTACAATGGAATTGTTTATAAAGTATAGTTTGCTCAAAACATTGCAAGGACTAGTAGAAATAGGAAAAAAAATCTCTTAATATTTGTTGATGGAAAATAATAGCAAAAGCAACCCTCCAAAATTCCACTCGTAGGCCATAGGAGCATGAGCACAGCCATATGGGAGGAGATAACCAGTCTCTCCCTTCATATATATTCTTTTTTATTTTCTTGTTATACCCTCCCAAAACAGAGACATTCAACAGTAGTTAGAATGGCCATCTCCCAACATTTAAAAAAACTGCACCCCCCAACGGGTGAACAAAGTAAAGAGTAGTAACCTAGAGTTCAGCTGAGTAAGCCACTGCGGAGCCTTAAGTGGTGAGGTCTTCCAATTTCAGAGTGATGTGTCTTCAACTTGTATCATCATTTTAGTGGAAAAACATAATTTAATTTTGGTGAAATGAGACTCATCTCCCGACAGGATTAGTAACAGCATTCACTGAATTTCACATTCTTCTTTCGTGAACTGTGAAGAAAATGAATGGTAGCTAGAAGATCAATGAGATTCCAACTCCAGCTGCAGATGGAATGACAATATACCAGGACAAAAACACCTATATTTTGATTTACAAAGCTAACAGCAGTTTTAAATCTGCAACTTAATTACAGACCAACTACACCACAACCTTTTCAAATGGCAAAAATACAAAAAAGTTAAGTGTTACAAAAATATTTCAGAAAAAGTGCATAGTCTAAGTGCATAGTAAATAAAAGCACTGAAAAATATCTTGCTAGAGGGAGTTCAGCTTGGAAAAGTTATTACCAAAGCTAAACATTTTTATTTTACACAAACTATACTCAAAAATAGCTTTATGAGACTGATTTCTGGCTAAAAGTATCAAAGGGTTTATTAGTCAAGAAACAAATACCTTAACCAACATGGGTGGATAGAAAGAAAACAAAGAAGCTGCCTACCCCAAAATTCATATTCATTAAATTTCTGCAGTATGATGGTGCTAATATATCCTTTAATGGCAGAATGTGGTAATCACTGAATTAATTATTGCTAATGTAGTTTTCAAATTAAAAAAAAAAAAAAAGGAAACAAACCTAACACAATCTGACCAAACACGTGTCAATTTACAATTTCAAGGTTATTTTTTTACAAAATACCTACATTTACACAATAGGCGCCTGGAAGCATTTTTAGACAAGTTTTAAAATTTATTCTGACATGCTATTAATGAATAAATTACACTAACTTCCGTTGTGGCTCAGCTGGTAAAGAATCCGCCTGCAATTCGGGAGACCTGGGTTCAATCCCTGGGTTGGGAAGATCCCCTGGAGAAGGGAAAGGCTACCCACTCCAGTATTCAGGCCTGGAGAATTCCATGGATTGTGTCCATGGGGTTGCAAAGAGTTGGACACGACTGAGCGACTTTCAGGCTACACTAAAGAATTAGTCATGGAAAGCTTTTCTTTTTCTTGCGTCAGAAAAAGAGCCACAATAAGACTGAGATAAACTGCAGATAATTTATAGAAATGGGTGGGGGCTGGGGAGGATCACCAATCACAAGAATCTCTCATGGTATGCTCTCCAAGATTAGGAGTCAATCTGCCCAATCAACCAGGAATTTAAAGAATAGCTTCATTTTATAGATAAACCCTTTAACGCTTTCATTCTTATTCAAAATCAGTCCAGCTGTTAGTCTGAAGCTGCAGAAGTTACAATACCAAGTCCTGGCAGCTGCTGCAGTACTAGGTATTGTGTCTGCAAGTCACTAAAAAAAAGAAGAAAAATGAAAGAATGCCTTTCCACTTCAGGGCAAAAAAATTTTTTTAAATAAAAAATTTGAGAAAGTTATGACAGTAAATCTAAAATGATTTGCAAAAGAATATACATAACAAACGGTTTGAAGTAGTCTATTAAAAAATTGGGGAGACTGATTTCATAGTGAGTCAGCAAGGCATTTTTTTTGTTTTTTAAAAAATCTCATTTCCTTACAGAAACAGTTTATAGTTTTTAATGAATTTGTAAACAAAAAAGCTCCCATTTCAAAATAAAAACAAAATCCCAGATCATATAGATGTTTACAGTGATTACATTTATCTAAGCAACATACATACATGTTCAGTTGTAAGATGTTAACTAAATTTCTGTGACAAATATGCGTTTTTTTTTTTAATACCAAGAACATTATAGAGTTAATGCAGAGTCCTAAGGATAATCTAGTAGTCACTAAGTTTTTCTTAAAGTCTTCACTTTAGATGCTGTTATTTCTAGCACAGGTAAGCAGGCAGAGTCTTTCATATGCTCAAACACTGGAATCTTTGGTTGCTACCATATCAGCTGGCTTGCAAACAAGAAGCCAACCATTTTAAGAATGTTTTAAGTGAACAACTTGCAAACCCCAGGGATGGATAAACCCTAAGAATGCACAATTGTGAGCATTTACAACCATCACAACTGTGGCTGAAGACTGTTCATGCCGTTCTTCTGAAATGAGATCTCAAAGCAGTATAGTTCAAAATAAAAGATTTTAACAAAAAATTGGCATATGCACAATTTCTCCACCAATTTTTGTGTGTCAACCATTTAGTGAACTTTTCCACTTGAAAAAATGCAATAGAAAACTGACACCATGTTTCACTATCTCAGTTAATATTCACAATTACAGCGGCTACAACTCAGGACACAGCATCCATCACCAATGCTTGCCCAGAGCCAGTTTATACTGAAATTAAGTTCTTTACACCAAATAAATGGTTGTCCACAACCACTGGCTAGTGTACATATGAACTAAAATTTCTAGATTTGGGGAGAAACAAATGCTGCTCCGATCATCTGCTCTGCTTCTTCTGTTCCTTGATTCATGCTTAGAAACCTATTTAAAAAAAAAAAAAAAGGAAACAAACCTAACACAATCTGACCAAACACGTGTCAATTTACAATTTCAAGGTTATTTTTTTACAAAATACCTACATTTACACAATAGGCGCCTGGAAGCATTTTTAGACAAGTTTTAAAATTTATTCTGACATGCTATTAATGAATAAATTACACTAACTTCCGTTGTGGCTCAGCTGGTAAAGAATCCGCCTGCAATTCGGGAGACCTGGGTTCAATCCCTGGGTTGGGAAGATCCCCTGGAGAAGGGAAAGGCTACCCACTCCAGTATTCAGGCCTGGAGAATTCCATGGATTGTGTCCATGGGGTTGCAAAGAGTTGGACACGACTGAGCGACTTTCAGGCTACACTAAAGAATTAGTCATGGAAAGCTTTTCTTTTTCTTGCGTCAGAAAAAGAGCCACAATAAGACTGAGATAAACTGCAGATAATTTATAGAAATGGGTGGGGGCTGGGGAGGATCACCAATCACAAGAATCTCTCATGGTATGCTCTCCAAGATTAGGAGTCAATCTGCCCAATCAACCAGGAATTTAAAGAATAGCTTCATTTTATAGATAAACCCTTTAACGCTTTCATTCTTATTCAAAATCAGTCCAGCTGTTAGTCTGAAGCTGCAGAAGTTACAATACCAAGTCCTGGCAGCTGCTGCAGTACTAGGTATTGTGTCTGCAAGTCACTAAAAAAAAGAAGAAAAATGAAAGAATGCCTTTCCACTTCAGGGCAAAAAAATTTTTTTAAATAAAAAATTTGAGAAAGTTATGACAGTAAATCTAAAATGATTTGCAAAAGAATATACATAACAAACGGTTTGAAGTAGTCTATTAAAAAATTGGGGAGACTGATTTCATAGTGAGTCAGCAAGGCATTTTTTTTGTTTTTTAAAAAATCTCATTTCCTTACAGAAACAGTTTATAGTTTTTAATGAATTTGTAAACAAAAAAGCTCCCATTTCAAAATAAAAACAAAATCCCAGATCATATAGATGTTTACAGTGATTACATTTATCTAAGCAACATACATACATGTTCAGTTGTAAGATGTTAACTAAATTTCTGTGACAAATATGCGTTTTTTTTTTTAATACCAAGAACATTATAGAGTTAATGCAGAGTCCTAAGGATAATCTAGTAGTCACTAAGTTTTTCTTAAAGTCTTCACTTTAGATGCTGTTATTTCTAGCACAGGTAAGCAGGCAGAGTCTTTCATATGCTCAAACACTGGAATCTTTGGTTGCTACCATATCAGCTGGCTTGCAAACAAGAAGCCAACCATTTTAAGAATGTTTTAAGTGAACAACTTGCAAACCCCAGGGATGGATAAACCCTAAGAATGCACAATTGTGAGCATTTACAACCATCACAACTGTGGCTGAAGACTGTTCATGCCGTTCTTCTGAAATGAGATCTCAAAGCAGTATAGTTCAAAATAAAAGATTTTAACAAAAAATTGGCATATGCACAATTTCTCCACCAATTTTTGTGTGTCAACCATTTAGTGAACTTTTCCACTTGAAAAAATGCAATAGAAAACTGACACCATGTTTCACTATCTCAGTTAATATTCACAATTACAGCGGCTACAACTCAGGACACAGCATCCATCACCAATGCTTGCCCAGAGCCAGTTTATACTGAAATTAAGTTCTTTACACCAAATAAATGGTTGTCCACAACCACTGGCTAGTGTACATATGAACTAAAATTTCTAGATTTGGGGAGAAACAAATGCTGCTCCGATCATCTGCTCTGCTTCTTCTGTTCCTTGATTCATGCTTAGAAACCTATTTAAAAAAAAAAAAAAATCAAAACAGAAAAACAGGTTAAAATTCAAGTTAAGTCCATTTTCTTAACCATACCCAAAGTAGGGAAATAATTACTTTAGAATGATACTCATGCTATTTTCACCTATTTGAAAATCACCAGGTCAGGCCAACTGTTTAAGAAAACAGCAAACTTCTGTTCGGGATGCCTCTAGGCAGGAGTGGTATACAGTGAATTAAAGCCTTCCAGTCCAGCATACAATTCTCAAGATGGAGAATTAGTGTTAATTCCAATAAGCCTATTCACTTTACATCTGTATTTTTAATACCTAGAATACAGTATATGTGTTTGTCAAGTTAAAAAAAAGGTTGCTTTATCAACTAGAAAATATAGTTTGAATCACATTATGAGCAAGAACTTCTGTACATTATTTCTTTTACGAATGAGGGACAATAGGCTTTAATAACATGTATTAAAAGCACAATTATCTGAGTTATTTCATTGAATACAAATCTGGCAGTAAGTATATGGTTTTTATATAGGAACCATATCAGTTTCATTAAAAACACTAGTTTTTACCACTGATTTGATGTATAAATGAGTTGACACCTTCTGGCTTTACTTCAAACCTCCCCACTCTAAATATATCCCTCCTCTTTCACCAATTAGACCTTAGGGCTACTACATAAAGGCAGGCTTGAATAGGAGGCGGCTTCAGGTATATAACTGCCATGTTCTACCTACAGCTGAAGAGAATCAGAAGAAATATGTCTACCTCTAATGCTTGTAAGCTTTATCTGTAGCTAAAAGGAAGATACTGTCTCTCAACATCAGGAATATCCCATTAGCACCTTCTCTCACCTAGAGGCATCAATGTCCTCTTGGTCCAATCTCTCCTCTTAAAGCCAACATATATATATCATTCTAGCTTACTTCACTAACTCACTTCCTCAGCACAAATTGTTTTGCCATAGCTTACTCCACTGACTCACTTCCTCAGCACAAATTGTTTTGCCAATCATAAGCTGCTTTTTTGGGGGGGTACTTCTTTTTAGGACCATCTCTGACAGGTTTTGTATGATAAATGAAACAGTTCTGTAATTTACTTTTTCTGCATGTATATCTTTGATTTTTCATTTAAGGGCAGAAAGGGACCTTTATTCACCTAAAAACTAGATTGTGACAAGCTCTGAAGACAAAGCTTTGATGTGAGTACTTTGTCTCTGCATAATGTCTAACAACAAAATAGATGTGAAACAGGCCTTTGCTACCCATCCTAGTACTAAGTTCACAAAGTAAATGCTAAAAATAAAAGATAAAACTTCCTGAAAATGTAGTTTATCACAACAAATACCACCTTGCTGATGCTTATTAAGCAGGATTAGCAGTATAACCACAAAAAGGCTGTTAGGTCAAACCTGAATTAAAAAAAACTCTGACCGTAAGTTTTAACTTAGTTTCAATGTTAAAATATAGAATATTTTGAAGCAAACTGAAACTATGGGTTAGCTAAATAGCAATAAGCCTTATCCTTATGAGTACCTGATGGTTTCAAGTCTTGCAATTATTATATTTTTTTTTTGCAATTATTGAAAAATACAATAAAAATGTTTTCACAGCCACTAAGATTGTTGGGTCTTCATTTATCATAGCTTCTTACCTGATTACATTACAGTGCATAATTTAATTACTAGTGTCCCCCTAACTTTTCAAAAGTTCACTGTATGCCACTTGATATAGAAAAGACCTACATTAGAACCTATTTTAATTAACCAGAAGAAATTAAAAGATATTTTGCTTTTACAAAAAAAAAAAAAAAAAAAAAAGGCAAAATCTAAAATAGTGTTCAGTGTTTCACAGCAGATCTAGAGGCGTATGCACCCTGAGTAGTAAGAATGGCACCACCAAGTTCTTTCCTTGGGAACTGCTCTCAGCCCTTAAACTGCCACAGCTCTGAACTGTGTCAGCTAGTATCTAAGCATTATCTCAATGTATCAGCAACATGTATCCTAAGCTAACTGTTTTTTCACTTTATGCCACTGTAGCTTTGGAAAAGTTTCAAAAACACCCTACTTTCAGGTAGAGGGCAAACCTGTACTATGCTGATTATCCAAACAGCTTTAAAATAAAAGCCACTGACAAACTAAAAAGAAAACATAAGTTACATCATCAGTCAAAATATTAGAAAACTCTTTTGTCTTTAATAAGAATTATATCTGTTCATCTTTTTTAATCTTATATTTGAAGAACTGCTGGGTTAATTAATGATTACAATTGTTTAGGGACTGGTTAAAGGCTGGCCTAATAATATTCCTGGTAGAAGAGAGGAGTCAAATCCAGATTCAACTCTTCAGACGGGCCAATGGTAGGATGTTCCACCCAGAGATCAATGTTTCTCCAGTGAATTGTCCTAAAATGTTACAGATGTTTGTTTAGGAAAAATCTCAATAGGAGCATTCAGCAGGTATTCAACATTCAATCTTCAAGTATTCTTTTCCCCAGTGTGCATTAGTCCTTGGTTTGTCTTGTAGTTGTTCAGGTGGTGTCTCCTGGCTTCTAAAAGTCCAAAACCCATCTTCATTACAACAATTAAAATAAGCAATGAATCCATTTGTTCCTAAAAAAAAAAAAAGAGCAGGAGGGAAAAGTTAAAACAAGGCTGGAAGACTAATGTGACAAATTCAGGAGTTAATAGCTACATTTAAGATTTAACAAATCTGCAAAAGGAGAAAAAAATGCTCATTTGTATACAATTAACCAGGAGATTTTATCCCTCAGTCTGATATCTGAAAAGTATATATTTGATCCCATTTGTAAATTAACTTCATATGAACTTGACTTTGTTTTTCAATAGAATCACAAACTAAAGAGATATTTATCTAATACTAAGGCTAGGAAGTTTGTGATGAGCTTTTAAAATTTAGAATTCCAAGAAGACATTACTTTCAAAAATTAATTGACAAAAAATTGACTATAATATTTATATTCACTATGAATGCCATTTATATTAATGAACTTTTTCCCTTTTCCTATAGCATGCTTGTGTAGTTTGTTTGTGCACAATCAGAATCAAGCTTGGGAGAATTCTGAATCAGATTGACAGCATAAAGTTAAAGGAAAACAAAAAACAAAACTTCAAAGAAAGAAGAGCTACAATAATTCTTCCTTTTCCACAGAAACTAAAAAATGTATTCAGTTGGGAAAGATAGGAAACATTTTTATCACTACAAACAAAATAGATGACAACTTAGTATAGAGGGTACAACATCATCCTTACACTACTGCATTTTAAAGACTGATATCTGATTTCTTGTCTTTTCTTTTACGCAATTAATTCTGCTACAGATTTTGAAGGATGTGAATTTTAAAATACCTGTTACAACTGATTTCTTCCCCAACTGGTAGATGGTCTGCATTATACACCACCAAGTCGGCAGCACTGTGCTCTTCTAGGTCTTCTGACTGTTGTTCTAGGTCTTCTGTTGTTTCCAATCTGACAAGTTGAAAAGTTTGATAGGTCCAGCAAGCCTTAGAGATGTGGGCTTTAGATCATGTCAAATCAACTCTTAAGCAATCATCTTCATTTCCTGTTGGGTTATTTGGTTCTCTTTTCTCCAGCTTTACTGTCCGTGGTGAAAAAACACCTGATAAAAATTTCAGCAGCAGCTGAAACAGATGCAGCTCCCTGCCACTCCTTTGGATTGAGAGTATTCAGAGCAAAGCAGTTTCTCCAGATATTTCAAGGTCTTCCCCTGTGATCTGGTTTATGTTGCTGAATGACCAGCCATGTTCCTAGCAGCAATTGGTGAAGCCAGAAAAAGTTAAACTGGACATAAACAGTAAGTGAAGCCCAGTAAATACTGGAAGGTAATTCAAGGAAGATCATGGACATGTAACATAATGTGATGGGGAAAGTATTCCTAATCTATTAAATGCCAACCATTTGACATCCATTTACACTATGATACAATTATGCTTAGTAGCCAATGGAATAGTAAACAGATGGGTTAAGATGATGAGTGTATTGGAATTCTGAGAGGATCCACCTATGGCTTCACTACCTTCTGCCATTTTCCCCATCTCTGCCCTATACTAAAGAACAGTGAACTTAGGTGAATTCTGAATGTCCTAAAAATATTTCTCTTTCCTTTACTATGTCTTAAATGTCCTTAAAAGTACCTTCCCTATAATCAATACAGTTGAAGAAAATGGAGTGGAAACGCATTTGGAAGTGTACCAGATGTAAATCTTTTCTTCTCCTCTTTAATGTGTATAAAAATAATAATTGTAGTCTTGTGGCACCTGAGCACTTAAAAACAGCAGCGATCACAGTCAGCTTTACAGGAGATGCCTTGTTTCTTAGTCTTTTGATGGCCTTTGAAATGGAGTATTTCAAAAGATCTTTTATTTACAAAAGTAAATAGAAGTCTACTACACATAGGAAGTCCATCTTAGCTAAGTCAGACTTTGAAGTCTTTGCACATTCTTAGTCAACTGCTAAAACAAGTTATAACTTTTTAAGGAAGAAATACTAGACGTGGATTTTTCCAATATTATTATATAAAACATACTAGTAAAAGCTACTATTTGGGGGATTCTCCCCTTCCAGGAATGCATGTGCTTGCAATACAGAGATTTACCTAAAAACTTACAGTAGGGAATCCTAAGAGAAGAGATGCTTTCAAACACCTTTATTACTTAGAAACTCCAGGCTTCACAAGAGATTTCTTACTGGATGACCCAGATAACGAAGTTGTGGGTAGAAGTTGGTTAGGGGGAACAGATTCTCCATTTCATGCCACCTTCAAACATGCTATGCTTTCATGGCTTTATATACGGATGGGTTTGTGTAAGATTTGGTTAGGGCACTAAGTTTTATATCCCAAATAAAACAAGTTAAAAGAATTTTGTTCTTAGTAGTCTGTGGTGGTACAGGGTATGTTTTATGAAGCATCCATGTTTGTGTGATATTTGTATAACCCCAGTGTCTAAGAATGCTATGAAATTTTTACAAGATTTTAAGTTGCTTTTATGAAAAATGGCTACAATACAAAATAAGGATCAAACTTCAGTTTAATAACAATTTTTTTTCCAAGGAAACATACTAACTCAGCGGATCCAACTTCTCATCTTTTAGACCTGGATAAGGCAGGACAAAAATTCTGCTTGTTTATTGAGTAACAGATACAGTAAACTAACAATGAAACTAGCTCAAAATAAGGTTATTCTTTCTGAAGGCTGCTGAATGCCTGAAGTAAGATGTTCTAGGTCAGGTAAAATTTCAATCTAATTTTAGTTCTAGAAACTGCAACTTGTGATGATCCTATTATCCCAGCTAGCTTTAGGCAAAAATTTGTTTCATTTTGTAAAAAAAAAAAGCACAAATACACTAATAAACTGTAGGTGTCAGGTCCTCATTTAGAGAGTCTTTGTGGTCTTACCTAAATGGCAGAACCACTTCTTAGCAATACTAGCTAGCTAGCTACCTACCTCATTAAGAAATTGTTGACACTATGATTAGAAAGGGACAATTAAATCCCAACTATGATGCAGAGGCAGAGCACTGGTCGAGCATTGGTGTTTGCCATCTCTAAGAACTCCCACTACATCAAACTTTCAACTCCGGATCCTTCCCAAATACAAAAACATGGAAGTAAACTACCTCAACTACATTCTAATAGATGAGCTGCTGGGATGAGGATGACATCAGTTAACTATACTACTTGAACAGTATCCTTAGATTAGAGCCTGTTCTTATATTACAAAAATTTTTAAATGCAACACTAATAACACGGACCAAAGAAGATCAAGTTCAGACTAGAGCAGTCATTCAGAAATTACATAATTAGAAACAACAACAACAAAAAACCCCAAACAAACCTTACCCACCCACTACACTTTTAGAAAGTAGGCAGTTATCAGGAGTTAAGACCCAGAAAGGGGAAAAGAAAAACAGACAAAAAACACAGGAAGTGAACTGTGTGGCAACAGTGATAAGAAATGGTACTGTGTCCTAACAGTTCTACTCCTTAGAAGTACTTAGAATGCCAGAGAAAGAGAAGGGAACTAGACTAGCCGCCAAGTGGCATTCGCCCCAGTTTTCCTTTTTTACAATTTGCAAGGAGTCAACTGCAGAATTCAGTTCTACAGTAGACCCCCTTTTGATCTTGAATATTTGTACAATTTAAAAAACCGAAGCCCTAAGGAAAAAATCATCTTAAGAACACATGTTGGTAAATAGCAACTAAAAACAAAAGAGATTTATTTTTGTGATGAGAAAGGATGTGTCAAGCTTTTCAGTTATTTGAGCATTTAAGAGAGTAAATGAGGTGCTCTGAAACTGAGAAGACAGACACTCCAGGGGCAATGCCAGACTCTCCCCCTTGAAATTAGATCATGTTTTCAATGTTCCATTTTAAATGCTAAAGCATTAACATGCAGAAAATTCATAACACTGTTAGTTGAAAAGTCAAAATACCACAGCTAACCAGATTCATTATTAAAAATCAACAAGTGTTAGGTCTAGGATTTTGGATTGACTGATTATACCATATTCCCAACACCGAATGTTTATTTTGGTAAGGGTTAATGAATGAGTAAAAAAGATGCAATTGTTAAAAAATGACCCAAAATCCCAAGAGAAATGATATAATATACACACATATATGTATATACAAATACATATACATATATATATGAACAAGGACATTTGGGTTTAAAGTTAGTAGTCAAATTTTCCAAGGACGTCTTTTTTTAACAACAAAGAGCCAAATTTTTATGTATTTTAAAACCACCTCCTCGATCTAACACTGTTAGAAATGGATGAATTACCCAATTTTGTGTTTAATTTTTTTTCCCTGTAACGTCACTTGGTTCTTGGCTACTAACCTTTCATGTTACTCTTGGTTTTGTCAGTTTGCTTGCCTGTGGGGGTTTGGGCCTGCTGACCCTGCCCACTTGAAGAGGCTGCCTGCTGTGCTGCTTTCTGCTTTAACATTGTCCAATCAAATGTGTAGTCATATTGGTGATTCAGGGTCCTAGAAAATGTAAAATTATATGTTAATCCATTAACAACAAGGTCCAATTTAAATGCTCTACTGAACTTTCAAAACAGTAAGAGCATTTTTTTTTTCTTTTGTGGTAGCTCCTGTAAGATTTCTTTCCCTATAGTTGACTTCCTTTTTGATTAGTTAATTCTAATTTTTACACATTTTGATTGAAGGGAAATGTCACCACTTTGGTCTGCTGTATTCAAGAATAATTAAATCCTCTCCCTTTGTAAAAAGCAGCTGCCTTTGAACTTTCCTGAAAGGAGCAGGAGAGTGGGAATGAAGGGCAGCATGAGGGAATTCCCCAATGGTCCTGTGGTTAGGGTTCCATGCTTCCACTGCCAAGGGCAGTTCTATTCCTGGCTGGGAATTAAGATCCCAGAAGCTGCTCTGTGCAGCCAAAAAAACGGGAGAGCAGCATGAACAACAAAAATATTGAGTCAAGCTATCAGTTATCTGGGGGAATATTTATAACAGACGGTACCCCTTGAAGACAAAGAGTAGACATGGAACTGTTAAAGTTTGAGAGAGAGATGTCTATGCTGACTTTGTCTATGCAAGACTTTTGTAGGATTACAGCATTATCCCTAATTCTTCTCTTCCAACTAAGATTTTTGAGTCACATGTATTTTATTTTTCCCTTTTCTTCAAGACCAATTATGGGTTGTTTACCTCTCAGGTAAACAACCTGAGAGTTTGGGCCTACCTCTACAGTATCATAAACTTTGTCTGATATTTTAATTGTTATTCATTTTGGTATTAAACAGGATTCTCTACCAAGTTGGAGAGTCCCCAGTTCAACAACAGTTACTTGTATCTAATACTTACATTCTACTTTGAGCATGATTCAATGGTTTCTCCATCTGAAACTACAACACTTCAAGGACATTTAGAAATAGAAAAATGTCAAACTCAGTTCCTTAACATTTCATTAATATTGGTTAGATCCGCTTCTATCTGCTACTTGTCAGAACAGGTACATTGAGTGGATTGAACTAATTTCCCTCACCAGAGTTTATAGTCTTAAAACTGACCTGAAAAGAATGCGGAATAGCTGCCTCAGGTACATGTAATCCGGGGCTTCCTCAAAGCGCAGCCCACGACAATAGTTTAAGTACATGGCAAATTCTGCAGGAAATCCCTACAAGTTCAAGAGTTAAAACATAAAATTAAAAACAATTATATGACTTGTTATCCACATGAATTTAACAGAATTTCATCATCCAGACCACCTTATTATGTATAGTATCTTTTAGTATTGGTAAAGGAAATGTATATCCTTTTCTCACAGTATCAGGTTCTTACATAATTTAGACATCACACTTCTTAACCTATTAGTTTATCAACGTCCAGTAACTGGATGGCAACAAAGAATAACTAAAATGAGGCCTGTAATGTTCTTTGCCAGAACAGGACAATTAATGGGTATTCTTTCTCCATTCTGAAATTACTTTAAAAAATAGTAGTATAGACCTATATTAACAGAGAAGTAAAACCACCAAGAGTGTAATCAATCATACAGAGCAATCAAAATAATGATACAGATCAATCCAATGCTTCATCCTATGAATAAACTGGGTTTATATATTTTTTCCCATAACTGTTATCATATGTTATACATATTCTCTTTTCCATCAAAAGAAATCCATTAAAACATTCTTCTATATTATTTCCAACCTCCCCACAAACTATTTAGAAGTTCATAGCTGGATATTATTTGACCTACTGAATATATCCTAATTAACCTGTTCCCTATAATTGGACATTTGCAGGATTCCAGTTTTTCTCTACTGAACTAATAAGTACATCTATGGATATAAACTTTTTCCATGTTCGGTTT
This sequence comes from Neotragus moschatus, assembly GCA_006410615.1. NCBI lineage: Eukaryota > Metazoa > Chordata > Mammalia > Artiodactyla > Bovidae > Neotragus > Neotragus moschatus. The sequence continues at coordinate 2,656,911 of SJYA01001296.1, read as the reverse complement.
CTCAGCAAAGATTCTCAAAGATGTATATAAACATTTTTTAAGGCTATAAAAGGATTTTGCCATTAGGAATGTAGAAATGCAAACTATTAAAACAAAAACTCCCAAGTCTCTTCCCCATAAGTAAATGTGAATGGCGATGAGTTACACAGGCAGTCTCTTCCCACAACCTTATGGTTTTGAGAAATTTCTCATATACAGAAGGTAGGATAGAATGTGTATACCTATAACCTTTATTTTTATTGATTATACTGATAGAAACAAATTTAATTTTTACAAAGTACTTTTATGCTATTTAGTTTTTTGGTGGACAGTTAAAAATAAAACATACTGCACATTTTAATTTTTAAAAATCTCCTAACAGGGCTTTTCACTTTTTAATATACATTCATAGTCTGTATTAATAATGTTCCATATTTACCATATGAACTTGCTTTTACAAAAGAAAACTACCAACGTGTTACATGGTAAGTTATTTGGGTGAACTATAACATATGAGTATTCTACTCATTAGCCTAAAATTTATTTCATAATTTAAAAGAAAGACTCTCAGAAAGGGTCTTATTTTCTCAACCCATTCCCTCTATTCCTGCAGATATGCAGAAAAGGTGAAAGCCAACTTGTAGGTGGGGAAAGACATAAAGACATCACCACTTTATACCCTTCCACAAAGTACAATTTCAACTCATGCTGATTTCTCCCTTCTACCAGACAAATATATGATTATATATTGTTTCCTAATTATTTCAGGTGTGCAACTGTCACAAAGATGACCATGTGGTCTTCTTTCTATGGAAGAGACATCATTACACAAATATCTTTCTATTCTAACTCACAAGCTTCTGTCTATAATGTTTGGGATTTCAGAGAAATGAGCCTGATGCAAACTACCATCTATATACTATTGGACACTTCCTATTTTTGGATTGTTCTAATCTACTTGCCTTTGTTTCCCTAACTCCTCAATATACCAATTGTGGATATTCTTTCTTCTCTGGGACCAGCTTAGGAATAAGGAGAATATTTCTTAATTGAATTTTATTACAGATCGGTGAGATTCCATTAGATAAGTTTACCTGCTCTCTTACTTTTCCTCTAATTTAAAATGGATCATAGCATGTAAACCAATTATTTAAAATGACTTGTATGTTCAAGTCATTCTTAAAGATACCAAGAATCAACCAAAAGTAAAGTTAAAACAGTAAACAGCTACTCAGTACGAAGTCTGAGTTCTGAGGCTGGGAAATAAAATGTTCCTTTTTGGTTTTGGATCATTTATATTTTTAAACAAATCATCAGTGTACACTTACCTTACATAAAACTTCAACGGGTGTGGACATCTTCTTTTCGCTAATTTTTTCATATTTTTGCTTTTTTGTTGCAGCCTGTGGAGAATAAGAATCAAACCACACAGACATACTCAATATTGTGAAAGATTCTTTTAGTTTAACATGTTACACATAAAAGTAAACTTGAGATTCAAGAGGAATCATAACCTAGGGAAAAGAGGAATGAAAGCATAATATACTTAAAATTTTCCCCCTAAGGTGTTAACTTTTCATATGCCTTTCTGCTTCAAGAATGTTTTTATTAGCTAACAGCAAAGAGTGAGTCTAACAGAACATAAAAATGTTTATGATTTAAGTAAAAATAGGTAGAGTCAAATTTTAAATTAGATTTCTTAACCCATATTCAGCCAAGGGCAAAGGTATAAGCAGATCAATACCAAACAAATGTGCTCATCATTTAGTTAACAACTGTTGTTACTTTTCCAGTGTAAAAATATTCACATTGGATAAAGCTACCCACACACCGAGCAATGTGTCAAGCTTACAGGTGCTCCATAAATATACAGACTATTTACCTTGAAAGAACCAATAAAGTACCTAAATAGTCATTAAATTCTTGAACACAGTAATTAATCATTAATTTATGAATGCAAAAGTAATGGCAAAACTCCTAATTAATGGAAACAAGTAAAATGTTAGGACAATTACATAATATAGAATTACTGGATAAACTAGTTTTACTGTACATAAAAGTAGACATTTTCCACATAATGGCAACACACTAAAACAAAAAGTAGGCAATTTGAATCTGGTTTACCTTTAGTCCTTGCCATGGCAGGCTGGTTCTATTAAAATACATCAAAACATATCCTAATGATTCCATGTCATCTCGGCGACTAGAAAAGAAAATGTAAATTTATAAGCTGAAGTTATTATGAAGAACATGTGAAAGAAAGCCAGGTATACAAGGAGAAATATTCCCAAGCAAGGAGAGAGAGTAATTTGGTATCATGAGCAAGTTAAAATAATTTTTAAAAGTTCCTAATGGGTTACTTCTAAACAAAATTTTCTCATAGAATCCAAAATTATAAAATCCAACATGATCCTGCAACTTAACTTTTACAGACAAAAAAGAATTCAGCTAAATAACTTTCTTCTCATGAAGTTCCCTAATCTGGAAGTGTGTAATCTGTCATTTCTATGCTTATTTTAAGGAACAAAAAGAAAAATGATTGACAAAAGATGAAAGTAGAAGAAAAACTAGAATTCAAGTCAAAAAATGGAAAGAGCACAGAAATTATGACCATGTTTAAACCAAATCCTTTATGTAGGGGTGGAAGAGGAGAACGGAGGATGGTCTACCAATCAAATTTTGATTCACTAGGAATCATGTAATATTTTCCATATAAAAATAACCAATACATTCTTTCCCTAAACTCAGCTTGCATCACTAATATATAAAAAGCACAAGATCACCATTAAGGAAAAAAGTATTGTTTTTAGCTGCAAAAATAAAGTTGCCTTTACACTTCTAACTTCCAAGGTACAGTATTTCTTCCCCAAGAGACAAGTTTCAACAAAGAAAACAAAAAGGCCTCATTTAATTGGCTTCTCTGCACTGCCTAAAGAAGCAGGTTAAAGGATTAATATATGTCTTTCAAATCTTCAGCCAAGAGACATCTTTAGATATTGTAAGAAACTAAAATATTTCAAAAACCCATCAATGGCTTTTGCTATAGATTTGATAAATGCATTCATTCCAAACTCACCTTTGTTCAATACCAAGATGCGCATTGATGCTAGCATACCGGGCAGTGCCAGTGAGATTTTTATCTTCTCTGTATGGTATGTGTTGCCTTGTCCTGTTGTCTCTGTACTTTTTGGCCAAACCAAAATCAATAAGGAATAACTTTAAAAGAAAATAAAGAGACATTAGATTCCCAAGCTTACTCAGCTTACTCACAAGCTTACTCAAACTGCTTATTTATTAAATGGCATTTTTTCTATTTTGTTCAACCGTATCAAAATAAAGCATCGTAAGCTGAACAGACAATGAACAAACTCAACATTCCAATAAACTTTTACTAGACCTCATCAATAAATCAGGTTTTAAAAAAATACAGTTACATCAAGCAGTTGATCCCTGTCAGCTAAACAATTTCACAGGCCCAGCTCATTATATATTCAGAAGCCTGTCTCTGGAACCTCCAACATAGTGGAGAAATGTACACGTGCTTGATAGCAGAGTTGCTGACAAGTGTGCTGTGTGCCATAATGAAGCCTGACATCCTGTTACTAGTTGTAAACAAGCAGGGGGCTAAAAAAAAAAAAACAAAACCAACACTAGACATAAGCCACCTGGAACTCTTCCATTCTACAAAGGCCACTCTTTAGTATGCCAACAAAATGTTCATTATCTGAAATAAGACAACTCTGAAAGTTTGATATTGACAACAAAACCAGGATTTTTATTTATAATAAATGAGTACTTTAAAACAAGCATACATTTCATTTTATTCCCAAATGACACTTACACGTGATGAGCTTAAGCTTCTGGAAAATATAACAAGTTGATCTATTACTTAAGTCAAGGTGGCTTACAATTAGCAGCTTAAATGAACTAACTAAAAATCAAAATATTAATAGTATTTCAAAACAAAATAACATTTAGTACTGTTTTGTTTATATGATACATAGGGAATAAGATGCTCATTTATAATGTAGCTAATTTTTTGAAATAATTCAGGTTTATTCTCCATGATTAAAACTTTTATAAGAAGAATAAAAAAAGCAAAAGTATTTTTAGGGGAAAAAACCCAAAATATGTTCATATTTACCTACCTTCTAAACCAAAATAATCTTAAAAACTTTATTTAGCCTTTACCGTAAAAATCACTTATTTAAAGTTATGCCTACAAAATTTATTAAGCAAAGCAGATCTATGTGCTCTTATACTATGTGGCCCTACACTATTCTTTTCTAGTTATACTTCAATTTTGTACTTTTTCTTCCTATTAGGCTGACATTGGGCCCCTTCTGCTACAGTTTACAGTGTGTGATGTACTGGGAAACATGATCACCTAGTCTGTTAGGGTCTGCTTCAAAAAATAAATAAAGCAAGTTATTGATTTAAGTGGGAAAGAAACCACCAAGTGTTTCTTTTAGAAAGATGAAAAAATACTTATTGCAGGCAGGCACTATAATCTAGCCTCAGTTAGACACTGGGTAGGAAAGACTGAGATTTGTGCTTCTGTAACCATGTTAACATCGAAATACTTATTTCCATCTAGTCTATTACAAAGAATAAAAAGTAAATTATTAAATACAGATAATAATGAAAGTTCTTTAGTATGATTAAATGATTGAACTGAGTTACTATAAAACAGGAACAGAGAAGTTAATGCAATAAATCGCTAAGAGAAATAAGAGACTTAAAAGTATGAGCTTTAAGTTTCTTTTGATACGAAAACTGGCTCGGTACTCAAATATTAAAATAAGTAATATATACTTCTGTTAAGCAAAACAGAATCCATGACTAAGTTCTACAGATTCACACTGAAAAAAAAAAAAAGGGAAAACAAACACAAAAGGATATCCACTTTCATAGCATTTAAAAACTATCTCTAAGAATTATGTGAGTTATGAATAAAAAGTGATTAGGACAGACTTTCTTCTAAGGACTATCTTCTGAGATTGCTTTCTTTAGTACTCCAAAATGGAGGAGAAAATAATAACCAACTCTGATAGGTTAAGTCTGCCAGTTACATTCATGTCTAGATTCAATAGCTTCANCTATCTCTAAGAATTATGTGAGTTATGAATAAAAAGTGATTAGGACAGACTTTCTTCTAAGGACTATCTTCTGAGATTGCTTTCTTTAGTACTCCAAAATGGAGGAGAAAATAATAACCAACTCTGATAGGTTAAGTCTGCCAGTTACATTCATGTCTAGATTCAATAGCTTCATGTGCAACTCAATAACCACTTTCTTAACTAGAAGACTCTTGAGAGTTCTTTCCTTCCACAACTCAAAAGGACAAAATCTAACTTATCAAGGAAACAGAAATGAAACACTTCCTTAAGTATCTCAGTCTTAGTATCAAAGTAAAAAATTACAGAGCAAATGAATTTAAAATTTTCTCCTCCTACAAAAACTGAAAATAAGTCAGGGAAAGTAATGTCACTGATAAACAGGTATTCCGTTTGAAGAGCAAAACAAGTGAAAACTACTTAAAATTTTAAAAGTTTAAATCTCTTGATAGTTCATTATCTAATGGTACCTATTCATGCATGCTTCTTTAGTAGCTCTCCATGCATCGAATTTAAAACGAATAAAAACATACATAAATGGGAAATGTTTACATGAAACCTATGTGATACCAAGGATACAACCAAAATAGCCGCAGATATGTAAAACCGAACAAGGAAAAGTCAATATCCAATGTCATAAAATAATGTATTTTTATAGGTCTGCATATACAAAGGAGACATCTAAACTCTTTGGTGGTCAAGCTGCCTTTTTGTGGATTTTTAAACTACATGTTCAAAAATTTGTGCCTGTTTTAAAGAAAGCAGCATATTCTTCAAAGGCATGTGGAAATGAGTTAATGCTGGGTATACTGGGATAACTCATTTAGCAGAGGTATATTTTCTTCAGAAATATTACTGCCAATTTCAGGTTTTGGTATTTCAACCATTTTTTTCTTCACCAGCAGTCACATTTTCTTGCCCTTTCAAGAATTCACAGGAACACTTTTCCTTATAACCCAGAAAACCTATAACTAATTATGCTGTAAGATATGAGTAAAATGTGTCAATGCACATGGATAAGAAAAAATAGGGCAGTAAAGTTGCCTTACAATGTACCTAATTACCCACCATTCTCTCTCTGCCCAGTCAAGACCTGGTTATCATAGTTGGTTATTTCTTAGTCTGTGAATAATAAAATCTAATTTCTAAAACCTTTTTAACAGCAGGAGAACATAGTTCCTGTTTTAAAGCTGGGCAGTTTGGAGAAGGATTAAATGACTACCCAGATGATACATGTGGTTTAATAAAGAAATTACAAAGTATGCTCACACATCAAATGCAAATTTTTTCCTTTTTTGATACTTATGTCAACATTTACTTCTCAGTGTATACTACGATAAAGATTCATTCATTCAGGAGCTTCAAAAATTAAGTACCTAGTTGGTGCTGATTTTTTTAAAATTTATTTTCCCTTGTTTATGTGAAAATTCATACAGTAAATAAAGCCAGCTTCCCAATAGTAAATGAAGAGTAAGTGAAGTTTCCTTACATTAAAAAAAAAAAAAAATTTTTTTAGAAAAATTGAGTGTTTTATCTGGCCTGTGAAACACAAATCATTAGGTTATACATCTGTTTATCTTATTTATGTGTTATTAATGGTAATTGATATCAATTATGTTATCATTGGAATGCAGTGCATTCTACTTCCAGAGCATATAATGCTGTTTAAGCATTTTATGCTACTTGGTTGAAGATGAGAGAATTCTCATACTGAAGCAATCGATTCTTAAAAAAAACTAGATCTGAAATCTGATCTACACTTAACCCCTAAAGTTCATTAGGGAAGAGGAAGAGTTGAGGCAGAATATCAACATTCAGCAGTGATGCAACTCCAAATTATTTTTAAAAAATTGAACAGTCTATCTCAAATCTACCCTTAGCTAAACAATATCAATGTTAGACCAATATATCTCCTCTTGTGGATGTTAGAAATCTAAACACAATCCTGTTTTCATTTAGGTTTTCTCTAAGTTTTACAAGCTTTAAGCAAAAGCCATAAAGAAATATCTTAGTAATGTTATATGTTTGCCAAGTATGTCTGAATAATGCCAACGTAAGAGGTGCTTGAGCAAGATCTATATTCTCCAGAATTAAAACAAACAAAAATAATCAAACAATAAGAAAGAAAAGCACATGAATTTGGGATTGAGGTTGGAATAGGAGACAGTTTCAGACCTGGTTTAATCCTGAGAAAGATGGGTCCTGAGAAGTACTAACAGTCATGCTTCTTTTCCTCTTCCCCACTGGAGATTCTAAACACTAAACAGACAATAGAGGTGGCAGTGCATCAAACAGTATTGCTTACATTGCAACAATGGCCGGCGCAGACAGGCAACACCGAGGCATTAGAGAAAGAACAGGGTAGCCAAATGCCATCCTTCTTCCACCAAGCACTGTAGCTTCTCAGTTTTCCAAATAAGAATCACATGCTTAAGAACATTTGAATTCTGGAAAGTACTCAGGTTTTTAATGCCACTATATTGTGTCACTGCCTGAAACAGGGATAGCAATGGTGACATTTGGCTCTTTAATTTTTTAATACAAAACAGGGAATTTGGATCTGCAATCTTTGGCACCACAATCTGCCCTTCCCCTAAAAAAAGATTGCACAGGGGGAAAAAAATCTTCAGTAAGGAAGAGGTAGAAGGCATTTAGTCACCTTAAAATTTATTTTCATAAGCATGCAGGGCTGATTACTGGAAGAGTTGAGCAAATTCACTACGGTTGGAGTGACTACTCCTAAAATATCAAATTCAGAACAATTTTCCAAATAAGAAATTTGATTTTAAAAATCAACCTCAAATGCCCCCCCACCCCCAACTCTACCCACAAATAGAAAACTACTACAACAAGCTGACCAAAGAATCCAGTCTCATACAACTGGCATATTTCAAACTATAATACAGAAAACACTAAAAACCAACTACATAAACAAACACTAACCTAAAATGTTCAAGAACAACATTCAGAATCTTAGGTAAAACACTGCACTTCTAACCCTAGGGTCTCTCTGAATCTGTGTAACAGCAAAGCAATTTCACAATCTTCTTTTTAGTATCTCTAAAAGAAGACACAAGATTCTAAAAAGGTATACATATCACTGGGCAATCTGGATTTCCTAACACAACTAAGTGATTAATAAGCTATTTGGGGAAGGGTGGGGAAGCAAAGACATTATCTGGACTATCATTAAGTTTTAAGACAAACCATGTACTGCAACATCAACTTGCAGAACATGGATTATATGAGGATAGAAGGTCTTTAGCAGGAAGAAAAGGCTGGGAAATGGTCAAAAGATTAGGGTCATTCTGACAAAACTGCCTGCCAAAATTAAAACTAGTAATAGTTCAATTAAATTACCAGGTTTTAAAATAACAAGAACCTGGATGCTTCAAAGAGAGAAGCCACATATTTTTAAAAAAAGAAAAAAGATGCGATTTGGGAATGGCACGAAAGGTTACATGTAGACTTACACACCTTCTATCATTTAAAGCTCAGCTTTCAAGAAAAATAAAATTAAACTCTTAAAACCTGGTCAGACCAACATTAACGTCTCACGCATTAACAAATTAACACCACTTCTAATGGTAATGGCTCCAAGTTGGCATTCATACAGGCAAACAAAGGTAAACATTTATAGCTAGACCTAAAAACATCAAACATTCTCTAATGACTAAATAAAATAAATAGAAATGTTCCTTCCAAAAACAAAACAAAACAAAAAACACAAAAAACCCCCAAGTTGTCCTGAAGTTGAGAATTTCTATCAGATCGTCAGATCATAACATGCTTAGTGCATTGCCAATGCTGCCTGTCTGCCCGAGCTCAACAATTGAAAATAAAAGCAATTCACTCAGTAAAACTAATCATTGCAGAAAATTGTCAACACAATTAGTTTCTAACTGCAATCATGCGTCACTAGCTAAAACCCAATCACCCCATAAGTTCAACCATTCTGTGGCCCCCAATGAACACTAATTTCATTGTATGAAAGTTCATTTCACTTGTCTACACTTTCCTTTGAACAGGAGAGACGAGGGGTGGAGACCCCACTCAACTTGGCACCCAAATAAACTGTCAAACTACTTTTGAGACAGGTCCAAAAGTTATCCTTTTGAATACACAAATCCAAGGACTGAAGAATTCTCATTATCAACCTTGCTCAGTCAGCAAATGTTAACGCCATGGTGACAAATGGGTGGGACAGTGGTTCCCACACTGGCACAAGCACATATATTGCAAAAACCCACACTTCAGAAAGAAAGGTTAAAATCTGATTTTTAGCATTCAGGAAGAAAAGTATATGGGTATATGGGTTTTTTGTTTGCTATTCGAATGAATGAAAAATAGATACAATAATATAGATGATTACATTTCATTATAAAGCCCTTGGAATTTCATATTTCCATATAAATAACTAACTTTGGTTGGGTTAAGTTGGAGAGATTTATTTCAAGTTACTAAGTTAATGGATTAGCCTTCTAGTACAATCTTTTAAAACAATTATCAATAGCGAATTCAACTTACTATGACTTTTTTAAAAGACTTAAAAAGTTCACCAAAGTTCATCAAAGCAATTCTTGGAAGTTTTATTCTTTGTTCCTTCATGCAAAGAACATGTGACTAACCTTATTACAGTGACGCCCAATACCCATTAGGAAGTTATCTGGTTTAATGTCTCTGTGTATAAAATTCTTTGTATGCACATATTCGATTCTACTGATCATCTGGAAAAAAGAGGGGAGGAGAGAAAATCAAGTTAAGTGATTTGCACTAAGAAACAAAATATGCAACATACTGTGTCTCAGTTATTTCAATATGTCAAATCATTTTTCCAGATCACAAGTATACTTTATTAACTTTAGAGTTCAAAAAGACAATGCTAGACAAAATTAAAAAGGACAACCGGGCTCTGCATTACCTCCAGACTAATGGATATACAAGCATAAGCCAGCAGTTTCTTTTGAGCTTATTCTTTCGATATGAATGATTATAAACATGACAGTACCTAACCTGATAGAACTGTTTTTTTTTTTATTACAAAAGTTATAAATTTAGAATTGTTTCAGTTGTTGAAGATTATATAATGTAAACGTCAATCCTATGCCCCTTGAGGTACCTGTGCAAAAACAGCCTGGTATTACTCAATCAATTTATTCTCTTCTATATGTACATACACAAACTTACATGTGCTTCAGAGTATAGGGTGTTGACCAATTGACAGATATGGTTATACACTGTTATTGCTTTAAACTAAAATAGAAGTAGTCTACTCTATTTTTGTTCACTTGTTTTTAACTAATTCTACCCCAAACATTTCTCGAAGTTGGTACCATACAATGTAAGCATTTAACTTTTACACAAATGGGGACATATACATGCTGGGTTTCCTTTCTGGCATGCTTTTCCGACTCTCCCATGATTTTTCTCCGTATTTGTATGATCATATCCCCAAACTAACAAACATGGCACTATAACAAGCTTTTCTTAATTTCCTGGAAATTCTGCCAAGTCAAGTGGTATGGTCTTACCATTCTTTTAAATGGCGATAAATATTCTACAGCATAGATGGAAGTACTCCCCAATTATTCCAACTCATAGTATTAATGCTCATTATTTCCAATATTCTCTCACCATAAACACTAATATACTTATATATCCTTATCTACTAGCACTTCTATTTCTATGGGTTGTAACTCTCTTATCATTGCAGGTGGAGTTGCTGCTTTGAAAGCAAACTGACTGCCTTCAAAATAGATTATAACAACTCATTTTTTCAGCACTAGTGTTTTTTCCCCACTAGCAGTTATCTCAGTTTTTTCTAAATCTTACCCATTTTCACAGGTACTGACTTCACTTGTAATTTCATAACAGTTAAAAAAAAAAACCTGCTCACTTTTACTGAACTTTTGGATCTAGTACTATACTGTGAACTGTCAATCCATACTTTTCCATTATTTTTTTGGCTTGCCCTTTACTTGTCAGTTCTTTGCATACAACAATCTTTTATCAGTCATTTGTTATGTAAGCAGATTTAAATTTTTTCTTCTAAAATAGTTTAAACTTCTAAGTTATCAATTATGTCTACCTTTTCCATAAAATACAAGTTGTATTTGAAAATGTTTTCCATGTCCAAAGGCTGCCAACATTATCTTTCTGCCCATATGTTTTTGCTCTTCTCAGTAGTGTACGTCAGGATTCTATTTTTACTTGCCTGCATTTTCTCTAAAGCTTTTAATCACCAAGGATATACCATCTTTAGGTACAGCAGCAATTCATATATTAAACAAGCAAAACAAAACATCTGTCTCACTTTTTGTACCAGTCAAGTACATAAAGTATTTGTTCTAGCCAAGTAATACTTATTAAACTATGAGTATTAACTCACAGGGGGAGGGTCAGGCAAAAGGTAAATTAACAGCACCAACTACAGACTACTCAAGTGTTACCTGTCATTTACAGAGCAAGACTCAGCTGGTTCTTTCTTAAACAAATGCCTTCCTACAACCCCCTTCCCTAAATTACATTATTTCTCTGATGTACCAGAGTATCCAATACAGACTTTTATGACAGAATCTGTCCATTTTTCTCCACTAACTCTATGTTACAAGAAGGAAGAAACTAGTTCTTATTTTTTGTACACTCCAGTGCTAAGTACAGTTCAGTTCAGTCACTCAGTCGTGTCCGACTCTTTGCGACCCCATGAATTGCAGCACACCAGGCCTCCTTGTCCATCACCAACTCCCAGAGTCCACCCAAACCCATGTCCATCGAGTCAGTGATGCCATCCAACCATCTCATCCTCTGTTGTCCCCTTCTCCTCCTGCCCTCAATCTTTCCCAGCATCAGGGTCTTTTCAAATGAGTCAGCCCTTCGCATCAGGCAGCCAAAGTACTGGAGTTTCAGCTTGAACATCAGTCTTTCCAATGAACACCCAGGACTGATCTCCTTTACAGTGGCAGACCCTCAATAAATATTCACTGCATGTATGCCTATGTGTTACTGAGCCTACAGAATACAAACTCTTTTATTAAGATTCGCTCACATGTCAGTTAAAGCATATTAAGAAGTCATGTTTTATGCAAGGTCCCTGACATTTACCTGTTGTCTCTGACCATAATATCTGTTTCCTCAAGGTCTGTTCCTGACCCCATTCTCCTATCTTAAAATTCTTTAAAACTGGTTTTCTTTTTTTTAATTACCTTTAGCTTTCAGTGCATAAATCCAATTCATGACATAAAAATTTCCATGGTTTTGCTTAAATATTACCAACAGCTGAGAATCCTATAAGAAGCATCTACTTGGTCAAAAACTGTTCATTAAATTACTTCAGTACCTTATTTTCCTCAAAAATACACCTTTCATAAGGGTTCAACACATAATACTATTCAATTTGCTTAATCAAAATTTCAATATATACCTATTTATTTATATTTGCACACACACAAACACTCCCAAATCCTTTCTTCAAACAAAATCTTACAAAGAAACCTGTTATATTCAACACTAAAACAAATATACTATATGATGGGAGTAGCTCAAAAACTGTTAGTCTGTAGGTGAATAATTTAAAACCAGTATAATTCATTTTTGTCTTATACCACAGGAAAACATCTACAAGACTTTATTAGAGTAACAAACTTGAATGACTATACTTTTTAACCCAAGGATTATATAGGATTATAATACTCTGGTTTCTACACTGAAATTATAGTTAAGTAGTACTGAACAGTAGTATTTCTTAGCTTTTATTCTCATAAAAGTTTCACATACCTGGTCAGCTAACATAAGTACAGTTTTCATTGTGAACCTTCTTGAACAGAAATTGAAGAGGTCTTCAAGGCTGGGTCCAAGAAGATCCATAACTAGCACGTTATAGTCTTTTTCCTGACCATACCACCTAACAAAGAGGGAAAGAGGAAGGCATTATAAAAAGCTGATTATCACTGAACATCACCAAATTTTAAAACTGTAAGATAGTTTTCCTCTAGATTTTTATTTAAGGTTGTTTTCCTCTAGATTTTTATTTAAGGTTGTTTTCCTCTATTTAGCTGATGACCCCACTTACTGACTACATTGCCCAACACAAAATAATGTATAAAGAGATTTTTTTCTGTCTAGCAACCCACTGTCCCATGTGGCAGCCTTAATAACACTTTTTAAGCAGGGCAGGTGAATTCTCTACCCATCCACCATTAATTCCTGTAACCTTGGGCAAGTTTCTAAATTTCACCTCGTCTTACTTTTTAACTGAAAAAATGAAGGAGATTTTTATCAGTCATTTCAAAATGTTTCAGAGAGTAAATATCCATTTTATTATAACTCCTGTTCTACTTCCTACTAAGTTCTATTTATAAGGAGTCATATTTTTGCTTAGTTCCAGATTACAAAAAATAATCCTATTACTACAAGGATGACATTCACTTTTTATTGGAAGGATCATGCTTTAATTATCCACTGCTATGTTTCTGTGGATATACATTTATCCCCAATAACTCTAGGAATATCAACTGCTAATTTCAGAAACTCCAAGGACTGGGAATCACTGCAGTAAGTGATTGCAAGTTTCTGTATGTCTCTAGGTCAGATAAGGGTAGTTTCTGAAAAATATGCAGTTATCATTTTTATTTTAAACAGCTAAATTATGAATTTTGCTTGAGGGAATTCCCTAGCAGTGCATGGTTGGTTGGGACTTCTTGCTTCTACTACAGGAGGCATGGGTTTGATCCCTGGTCAGGGAACTAAAGATCCCACACACTGCATAATGCAGGCAAAAAAAAAAAAAAAACTTGGGGAAAAAAAGTGGCTTTTATTTAAAATGTAAACAAACAAAAGAGGAAGCTATTTTAAAGCTGGACTGAAGTGATGTCTTTAATAACTCTAATAAGAAACTATACCTGGATTTGCCATTTGAAAAGTTTATGTGTTTTAAAAATATCCAAAGCAGGGAAAAAATGCTTTTAAAAAATCTGCTTTAAAAAACGTTTAGTGTTTTTGTTGTTATTCAGTTTCTCAATCATGTCCGACTCTTTGTGACCCCACGGCCTGCAGCATGCCAGGATTCCCTGTCCTTCACCATCTCCCAGAGCTTGCTCAAACTCATGTCCATTGAGTTGGTGATGCCATCCAACCATCTCATCCTCTGTCGTCCTCTTCTCTTCCTGCCTTCAATCTTTCCTAGCATCAGGGTCTTTTCAAACGAGTCAGTTCGGATCAGGTGGCCAAAGTACTCGAGTTTCAGCTTCAACATCAGTCCTTCCAATAAACACCCAGGACTGATCTCCTTTAGGATGGACTGGTTGGATATCCTTGCAGTCCAAGGGACTCTCAAGAGTCTTCTCCAACAGCACAGTTCAAAAGCATCAATTCTTCAGCGCTCAGCCTTTTTTATAGTCCAACTCTCACATCCATACATGACCATTGGAAAAACCATAGCTTTGACTAGACTGTTTGATTTAGGATTAGCACTGAATGGTTTGATCTCCTTGATGTCCTATGTAAGTGTGGTCCCATATTCAGGTCCAACGAATACTATCCCTGGAATTTTATGTGAAAGAACACAAAGGGACTAGACTTAAAAAGCACACATTGTTTCCTACACTTTTGTTTCGCCTGTTCCTGAGGACTACTTTGCAAACAGGAAACATGAATAAATACCATCAAACACACAAAGAGGAATTCATTTTCACGTGTTTTTGCTGAAAAAGATAGCCTGCTTGGCAAAGAGTTTTTTTTTTAAACGTACAGAGATTGTGCCCACTAGCCTAAGAAAAGCAACAGAAGGGCCAATCTGCTAATGTCTGAGGTTGTATCTAAAACCATGTTCAAAGCTTCTGTAATTTTCTCATTTCAATCCTTTGTTTTCCATACAAGAATTCAACACTTTTCACACCAATTCCAACATTTACTTTGAAGAAAAACTCTCTCACACACAAAAAAGGTCACAGTGGTGGGTTTTTGGAGGGTGAGGGATAGGGGTAGAAGTGGGAAGAGACGGGTAAAACAAAACAAATAATAATATTGAAAGATAAGTGATGAACAAAATGAAATATGGTTATGTTCTCCTTTTCTGATTCCTCTATTTTGTTTTCTTTCTCTTTTTTTATCCTTTCTGTACTTAACTGCAGAGGCAAATNGGGTGAGGGATAGGGGTAGAAGTGGGAAGAGATGGGTAAAACAAAACAAATAATAATACTCAAAGATAAGTGATGAACAAAATGAAATATGGTTATGTTCTCCTTTTCTGATTCCTCTATTTTGTTTTCTTTCTCTTTTTTTATCCTTTCTGTACTTAACTGCAGAGGCAAATCTGTGCTGGGAAGCTATTAGGAACTTCAAAACCAATTCTTAACACTATAAATATCCAATACTAAGAATTATGGCAGTTTTTTAATATAAATCTAATTTAGCTAGGTTTTAAAGAAAAAGAAACGACTCTAATCAAGAATACAAAGTGAGAGTATGTCATTAAAAGTCAAAGGTAAAAGAGAAAGCACAAATCAGCTCTCATAAGACTACACCTCACAAGTATATCCACAAATTTGTACCAACAGCTCCCTAACAAAATTACAATAAAGTAAATTTTACAAGCATCCAACCCAAACTACAAACCTGACATGTCAAAGGCATAAATTCATACTTCACATGGCCATGTAATCACCTAATTTCATAAAGCACTTTTTCAGAAGTCATATGTAAAGTAGGCCTTTAACAGAATACCCTCAGAATAATTAACAAGGAAAAATGAGATGAATTTAGAAATATACTTAAAAAAAAAAATCAAGTTATCTTCTTCTTGTTTCACGTGTATGAGTTTAAGCCCTGCTGGTTCAGCAGTAAAGAATCTACCTGCAATAAAGGAGACGCAGGAGACTTAGGTCCCCCTGAGGAGAAAATGGCAACCCACTCCAGTATTTTTGCTGGGAAAATCCCATGGACAGAGGAGCCTGGAGGGTAAGGAATATATAACTAATTTCTCGAAACCTAAAACCTCACAGCCTCCCCATCTGTGTCTTCCACCTGTGCAATCCAGCCAGACTTGATTACATACAGATTAGGCGCCAGAACAGTCTTCTTACCCAATTCACACTCACTCAGTTTCTACCTTCACCTCCATGTTTTCCTCTTATTCTGAGAGCTTCTAACTCTCCATTTTCAGTTGCAACATCCTAATATCCAGCTGTCAGAGAAATCTTCCTTAAATAGCCTGTCTCACACAGATCTCCCATTTCACAGAATTCTCATAGCCACTGACTACTGCTTGAATCCAAGATCTAACCCCTTGACAGTACAAATATTCAAGTACTGTTACTTTGGTGCTTCTCTCTCTCTCTACCTTGTAACATAGGGCTTACTGTTTGTTTTCTATAAGTCTTCACAGAACCTGTGTAATGGGCAAGCACTAACCTGATTCTCTGAGATCATTTAAATTTGCAGACTACCTGAAATACACCAAAGTGAAAGCCTCACTCCTGTTTCTGCCTTCAACCAGAAACTCAAGGTCCTACCTTTAGACATTTTTTAATGTACCTAACAATATGTTGTTACTTAAGTACATACACTGTGGTAAGAGGCTTCCCTGGTGGCTCAGAGGGAAAAGAATCTGCCTCCAATGCAGAAGACCTGAGTTTGATACCCGGGTGGGGAAGATCCCCTGGAGAAGGGAATGGTATTCTTGCCTAGAAAATTCCATGGAGAGGGGAGCCTGGAGGGCTACAGTCCATGGGGTGGCAAAGAGTTGGACCCTGAGCAAATGACACCTTCACTTTCACTTCACACCATGGTAATGTGCACATTGTAGGTAACTCTGACAATTTATGAGATTAAAACAACAACAACAACAACTGGTTTGATTTAGACCTTATTTAGTTTCAAAACATGCAGAAGAATCAAATAATTTAATGGATGAAAGTAAAAACGAAAGTACAAGGTCTCGTTTTCTGTTTCAAATGTCTTCAGACTCAGTGTTGCCTGATCAATCAAGGAAACAAGCCAAAGAATGAGCCTGTAATTCAAAAAGTTCATCATTACTTATTGAGAGCATTAAAAAAGGTACCTTAAGGTCTGAAGAAAATTCTAGCAGAAGGCAAGGTCCATCTCTGATCTCACTTTGTTCTTCTAAATCCCTATCCAAAGTAACTCTAGCTAAAAAATTAAGACACATGTAAAAAGCACAAACCTAAGATGACACATGTACAAGTCACTGGGGCTGACCAAAATATGCTAACAGAATTCAGAAAAGCAAAAAAAAAAAAAGAAAGAAAGAAAATCAATGGGTTGAACTACATCTGTCCAAAGAAAGAAACCTAGTGAAAATGGTCTATTACCAGTCAGATCCTGAAGGAGGGATAATATTTCGATAGGGAAGGTAGAAAAGGATGTCTTAGGCAGGCGGCAAGAATAGACATAGGTTCTTATAAAGGGGAGAATCAAGGTGACTGACAATTTGGAGCTATATTATAGACTCTTGAATGCCAGGCTAATGCGTTTTAAATTTTATAGATAACTGGGAAAATATCAGTAAGGTATGTCTAGGACCTAATATAATTAAGTCAATATTAAAAGCTGGCCTTGGTATCAGTATGCAATATGGAACCTAAGGAGTAAAAGGAATGACAATGACATGTAGACCAATTAGAAGATTTGGAGCTAAGGGTTTCTTTCTTTTCCCTAATAAATCTCTATAAAAAAGAAGTATCTTAAAAAAGAATGAAATGAAATATTTTAAATATTGCTGTGAGACCCAGCGACTTCCAAGAATAGTAAATCAGTGTAATCATCATAAATACTCAGTTCAGATTAAAGCACCTAAATATGTTCCATCCCTATAACTAGAACAATAATAACAGAAAAAGGAACATTTGTTTAACATAGGCCTTCTCTTATGGCTTGATTAGTGTGATGGTTAATTTTATGTGTCAACCCCACTGGGCTAAGGGATTCTGGAATAGCCTGTAAAACATTTTGGGGTGTCTGTGAAGTTGGCTCCAGAAGAGATTAGCATCAGAATGACAGGCTAAGTAAAGAAGATCACTCTCCCTAAAGTGGAGTACCTGAACAGAACAAAAAGGCAGAGGAAGAGAAAATTCCCTCTCCGCTAGCACCGAAATAATCACCTTCTGCTCTCAGACATCCATGCTCCTGGTTTTCAGATCTTGGGACTCAACCTGGGACTTAAATCTTTGGTTCCCCTGGCTTTCAGGCCTTCAGGCCTGAAGCAGAAACACACTACTGATTTTCCTGGGCCTCCAGCTCATACAGACCACAGGTCCCGGGACCTCTTGGCCTCCATGATTGTGTAACCCAATCCCTCATAATAAAACTTTATCTATAATACAAGCATATCTTTCTTTATTGTTCTTTGCAGGCATCACTTTTTAAAAAAAAACAACAAACTGAAGGTTTGTGGCAACCCTGTCTTGATCAAATCCACTGGTACCACTTTTCCAACAGTACGTGCTCACTTTGTGTCCGTCACATTTTCATTATTTTGATATTTTTGTTATTATTATATCATTGTGGTGATCTATGATCTTTATTTTTGATGCTATTATTGCAAAAAATTACCACTTGCTCAAAGCTCAGATGATAGGCTAGCACTTTTCGGCAATAAGGTATTTCAAAATTAATACACATACTTGCCAAAAAATGTGTGTGACTTTGCTTTATTGTGGTATTCTGGAACTGAACCTGTAATAACTTTGAGATATGCCTGTATATAAGACTCACCGGTTCAATTCCTTTAGAGAGTCCTAATGTAACAGGAAGAGCCATTTTATGTCTTGTTCACAACTGTATTTTCAGCATCCAGCACAATGCCTTATAAGCAGGAAATACTCAGTAACATTTGCTGAATTAAAGAATAAAAAGCTGTATTAGAGGTTTTAAGAGGCTAGGGCACACCTGACGTGGCAGATGAGAAAAACAAAGCAAGGAATAAAAAAAAAAAATACTCCCTGTACTAAAAGTATAAAGTCACCAGGAAGCATCTAATCATCTTTGACTCAAGCCAAATAATAAGTAAAATGGGCCTTGGGAAGCACCCCTACGAACAAAGCTGGTGGAGGTGATGGAATTCCAGTTGAGCTATTTCAAATCCTGAAAGATGATGCTGCGAAAGTGCTGCACTCAATATGCCAGCAAATTTGGAAAACTCAGCAGTGGCCACAGGACTGGAAAAGGTCAGTTTTCATTCCAATCCCAAAGAAAGGCACAGCCAAAGAATGTTCAAACTACCACACAACTGCAATCATCTCTCATGGTAGCTTTATTTTTCTGGGCTCCAGAATCACTGCAGATGGTGACTGCAGCCATGAAATAAGAAGACACTTACTCCTTGGAAGGAAAGTTATGACCAACCTAGATAGCATATTAAAAAGTAGAGACATTACTTTGCCAACAAATGTCCGTCTAGTCAAGGCTATGGTTTTTCCTGTAGTCATGTATGGATGTGAGAGTTGGACTGTGAAGAAGGCTGAGCGCTGAAGAATTGATGCTTTTGAACTGAGGTGTTGGAAAAGACTCTTGAGAGTCCCTTGGACTGCAAGAACTCCAACCAGTTCATCTTAAAGGAGATCAGTCCTGGGTATTCATTGGAGGGATTGATGGTGAAGCTGAAACTCCAATACTTTGGCTACCTGATGTGAAGAGCTGATTCATTTGAAGAGACCCTGATGCTGGGAAAGATTGAGGGCAGGAGCAAGAGGGGGACGACAGAGGATGAGACGATTGGATGGCATCACCAACTCAATGGACATGCATTTGGGTGGACTCCGAGAGTTGGTAATGGACAGGGAGGCCTGGCGTGCTGCGGTTCATGGGGTCACAAAGGGTCAGATACAACTGAGTAACTTAACTGAACTGAACTCATGCTAGCAAAGTAATGCTCAAAATTCTCCAAGCCAGGCTTCAACAGTATGTGAACCATGAAATACCAGATTTTCAAGCTGAATTTAGAAAAGGCAGAAGAACCAGAGATCAAATTGCCAACATCTGCTGGATCATCTAAAAAAGCAAGACAGTTCCAGAAAAACATCTACTTCTGCTTTATTGACTATGCCAAAGCCTTTGCCCGTGTGGATCACAACAAACTGGAAAATTCTTAAAGAGATGGGAATACCAGACCACCTGACCTGCCTCCTGAGAAATCTGTAAGCAGGTCAAGAAACAACAATTAGAACCGGACATGGAACAATGGACTGGTTCCAAATTTGGAAAGGAGTACATCAAGGCTGTATATTGTCACCCTGCTTATTTAACTTATATGCAGAGTATATCATACAAAATGCCGGGCTGGATGAAGCACAAGCTGGAATCAAGACTGCCGCGAGAAATATCAATAACCTCAGATATGCAGACGACACCAACATTATGGCAGAAAGTAAAGAAGAACTAAAGAGCCTCCTGATGAAAGTGAAAGAGGAGAGTGAAAAAGCTGGCTTAAAACTCAACATTCAGAAAATTAAGATCATGGCATCCAGTTCCATCACTTCATGGCAAATAGATGGGGAAACAATGGAAACAGTGACAGACTTTATTTTGGGGGGCTCCAAAATCATTGCAGATGGTGACTGCAGCCATGAAACTAAAAGACACTTGCTCCTTGGAAGAAAAACTATGACCAACCTAGACAGC
>SJYA01001296.1:2618551-2634601 GCA_006410615.1 Neotragus moschatus | reverse complement strand
TGAATATTCATTGGAAGGACTGATGCTGAAGTTGAAACTCCAATACTTTGGCCACCAGATGAGAAGAACTGACTCATTTGAAAAGACCCTGATGCTGGGAAAGATTGAAGGCAGGAGAAGGGGACGACAGAGGATGAGACGGTTGGATGGCATCACCGTCTCGATGGACATGAGTTTGAGTAAGCTCTAGGAGTTGGTGATGGACAGGGAAGCCTGGCGTGCTGTAGTTCATGAGGTTGCAGAGTCGGACACAACTGAGTAACTGAACTGACTATAAAGTGACGGTCTTAACAGGGAAATGTCTTTTCCTATACCATTTATCTTCCCATCTTTAGATTATCAAATCAGAGTCCTCACTGGACAACTGAAAGTATAAGCATTGAATCAGTGCTATAATACACCAATTTTCATAGCATCTACATTCTCAAGACACTGTATCTCAAACTCAGTCTCTTGCCAACTCATCATCATCCAACCTTTACCTTCCTTCTTATGAGGGTAGACGTTAAGGACCTTGTCTAGTACTATCTCACTCAACTCTTAGTAAACAAGCTCGAATTCCCCCTTTAGGTTGTTACTGCTAACAGTTCCAATCACCCTATTCTCATGTCTGAATTTCTTTCAGTGTTCCTATATATTAAATTTTGCCTTTCATAATATTATAAAAAATTATAGACAGCTCTTCTTCCTGTCCTTCATTAGCACTCAAATTACCATGGGCCAAAAAAATTACCTACAGGCAATTCTTGTGCATCCTTTCCTGTATCTTCCTTCTTGCTTCTCATCGTAATCATGCCTGGCTGCCTTCTTTTCTTTCCGTTTTGTTTTTGGTGTGTGTGCACTGGGATTAACAATTCATTTACGACAGTTAAGAAAGGCACTTCCTACTACCCCTGTCCTCCTAAATTACCAGAATCCAACAAGAGGCTGCCCTCAATTCTCAATTTAAATTCCTGAGTCTCAAGAGTTACCAGTCATTCTAGTACTACATTCAATAGTTGATTGAAAGGTAGAAGCATCTATGAACTTCAGTCTTAAGACACTGTAACTCCTTTAACCTAAAACTGTTAGTATTTATAATACTCTATTTTACTAATGGCATTTTTCATCACAAAACCAGAACCATAATGCACCAGTTTGACTGTATTTTTGATTCATGGTAACTCTTCAGCCTTTCTGAACAAGAACCAGACACAGGACTAAATTAGGGGCATCTCCTGATTTTCTATTAACTTGGTACACAAGACTGTTGTGTTAACTATCATTCTGCAAAAGCTTCTCTGCCCTTATTTGTTCCTTAGATTAGTGGCTTTCATTTTACTTTGAATACAAGACACCTAAAATTTAATAATATAAACTTCCTTTGCCATCAAAACATCAATCTATTTCCTCTTCTCGCAATTTCACATTTAAAACACAATTCATATTTCACAAGTTCAGTAACACAAAATTTTTATTCACAATCCTTTGGACTTAAACAATTGCAGAAATACCTTTGAACTGGTTTGAGATCCAGAGGGTTTTCACTAGAAAATGACACTCTATGCTGCTATTTGGCTACTGCAAAGAACTGGAAAATCAAGTTGTTTTTTTACTTTGCTGCACCGCCATACAGGCAATTGGGATCTTAGTTCCCAGACCAGGGGTGGAACCACACCCCGTGTACTGGATGTGCTGAATCTTAACCAATGGACCATATCAAGGAAGTCTGAAAATCAGATTTAGTAAAGAAATTTAGACTAAAGTTTAGACAGAACAAAAGAAACAGTTTTAGAGGTAGATATGGTGATCAGAGGAATAATTTTGATATGATGATTTCAAGAAATTTTAGATATTAATTTTATCTTTTACTTCATTGAAACTTTCCCAGGTCTTTAACTGGCTAATTTTCCCATCCTTACAATCTCACACTCGTGAGGGAGGGTATTAACAAGCATGGAGGTAATTTAATAAAAACTGAACAAGACTAGAAGGGGAAAAGAAAACAGTGGATATCCACCAAGACCAATCCTGCATCAAACAAATGTTTTTTATTTAGCCACAATGACCAAGAACTTGGGCTTCCCTGGTAGCTCAGTTGGTAAAGAATTGGCCTGCAATGCAGGAGACCCCAGTTCCATTCCTGGGTTGGGAAGACCCACTGGAGAAGGGACCCACTCCGCCTGTAGAATTCCATGGACTGTATAGTCCATGGGGTCACAAGAGTCGGATACGACTGAGCGACTTCCACTTTCACCAAGAACTTGCTCAAAGAAGTTATGTGTGGGTGGGTGGGAGTTGGAGTTACTAGTTCTGCATCAAGAGTTCTAAATCTTTTTTTGTTGTCATGGACTCCTCCCCACCTCCCCCCCCTCCTCCGCCCCCGACACACCTTTGACTGTCTAACGAAGCCTACTGATCCCTTCTTAGAGCATTTTAAAAGCATAATATGTAGCATTATAAAGGAAACGAATTTTAGAGTGATTCAGTTACCATAAAATTACTTTAAAATACATCTTGATACAGTAAAATACATGCTCTTTATTAAAGCACTACATAATAAAACAGAGGCAGGTCTAATTAGTAGTGTAATTTTGAAGTATAATGGGAATAAAGACTATTATGAGATTCATGCAACAATGTGATACAAAAATATCTGTGATTTCTATTGGTGACAAAGCCACAGGTACTGTCCAAACTAGCGAGGCACTTGAAAATAAACTTTGGAATTTTTTTTTCATCCAACTCACTGAACTCTTGAAGGGAAGAAGGGATATCCCTGAACCAAGTTAAGAACCCTGCTCTAAACAGATTTTTTTTTTTTTAAATTTCTGGTGGTGTTGGGTCTTTGTTACTGTGTGCAGGCTTTTCTCTAGTTGTGAACAGGGAGGCTACTCTCTAGTTGCATAGCGCAGGCTTCTCATTGCGGTGCTTCTTTTGTTGCAGAGCGCGGGCTCTAGGGCACAGGTTCAGTAGTTGTGGTGCTGGGGCTTAGTTGCTCTGCGGCATGTGGGATCTTCCCAGATCAGGGATCAAACTCATGTCTCCTGTGTTGGCAGGCAGATTCTTTACCACTGAGCCACCAGGGAAGCCCCTCTAAACAGATTTTTAAGGTAAACAGACTGTAGATTAAGATCTAAAACTTGTGCAGTGCATTTCAGTCAGCCAATAACAATGTCAACTAAGATGATTCATTTTCCTTCTTCATCCTAACCCTCTTACCTGCTACTACTAACCCTCTGCTGACAATATGACCCCTTAGATCTTTGAATTATGCTGTAAGATTTCCATTTTTCAGTCTTCCTGTTCCTTGCCCTCTGCTTTAAAACATGCAAATTTTTAAAAACATAAACAAATGTGCCTCGATACTGGTACTACTTACTACTAAAGTTCCTGTTCATTTATCCTTTCAACATTTATGGTGGCTAACAAAACAAAACCAAGTAATTTTTGCTCTCTTAGTTTATACCAGTCTGTGTAGGCAAATGATGAAAGAGAAACTGATGGTGAAAGGTACAGATTATGGGGACCCAATCAATTTTTTAGAGGGAAGCATTAGGGAAAACCTTTCGATGAATAAGTAAAGTTGATTCTTGAAGCATAAACAGAAGATGGCCAGGTAAAGAGGTGGGTAGGAGTTATGAGTTCACACTAATCTTTGTTATTCACAAGAAGCTGAAAACAGCCAGCACTGTTGGTACATAGCAAGACAACATCACCCTATTTTCTTGTTCACAGCTAACTTGTTAAAAATCTAATCTGTACCTGCCATCTTAAATTTTTTTTTCTTGGTTCCCAGGATAATGGTTACCATTCTCATCTCATCATACTGCCCAATATTATATTTCAAAGATCACAAATGGTTCTTGCTGTCACTGCTTTCTCAGTTGTACTGGAAGACAATATGTGAAGAACTGGAACCTCCAGGGGAATACAAGTATTAAAATATACTTTTCCACTGGGAAGTAGGACAATATATCTGTAGTTTTCACAATACCAATTATAAAGGGTTGATCAATTCTTTTTTAATAAGCAAACATATCGAAAGTAGACGAGTGGCTATCTAGGCCTAGTACAACATGGAGAGTAATCACTAATGTGTTCAAGGTTTTTAGGGGACAGCAGGGGATGAAAGTATTCTTTAATTGTATTATGGTGATGGATGGTAGCACAACTCTATACATATAGTAAAAACCAATGGATTGCATACTTTAAGTTGATGATGCTTACATACATAGTCTAATTAAAACTGTTAAAAATCCTTTATTAAAATCTGCTCTTCAAGTCTGATTCAACACTTATTAAGCAGCTGCTATGTGTGTGACACTGCCATAAAGGATGCCAAAAGCATCTTAAGGTCTAGAAGAACTGGTGACAAGTACAATATAAAAGCAACAATAAAGTAAATATGAAATATAGAGGAGTTAAGCAGTTTCAAATACAGTAAGAAACTCCAAAAATCTGGCTTCTGCCTGTCCTTTAAAACTGGCTTCCACTGACTGTACCATCCCATTATCGCAACTCTCCTCTTGCCTTGATTAACTTTGCATTTCCACCAAAGAATTCAGTCCTTACCTCTCAATTTCCTTTCTCTATTATCACTTCTACACTGATCTTGCTCAGATCTAAATAAACACCAGTCCTAATTCCCTAGCCGAGGTTTAGGTCTGTATCTCTGCTAACTTAATTATACAAGAGCTAAGCCTGGGATATCCTATCACCTTAAACTCAACATGTCCAAAGATATAACCATCAATGCTACTTTCAAAATATCAAAATTAGGGCCCAGAGGGATTTCCCTGGAAGTCCAGCAGTTGGGACTGTGCACTTCCAATGCAGGGGGCATGGGTTGGATCCCTGGTCAGGGAATTAAGAGCCCACATTATGCATGGTGAAGCCAAATAAAAAAACAAAACTGGGTTCTCCTTTCCTTCTTCCTAAATTAAATTTCAAATTCTCAAGGCTTAAATGACTTACCTCCACTCCTTAAGAGAAAGTATGAGAAAACACACATTAAAGTCATAGAGCAAGTAAGTCCAGAAATCAAAGTATCTCTCAATACACTAGAGACCAAATAGTGTACCCTTTTCTTTAAGGTACTTTCAGCAATATAGGAATCATTTGTATTAAAGACAGTTTTACATATAAAGATCTAGAAGAACAAATAATTTTGGCTGGATGAAACATTCCCCCTCCATACACACACTACATTAATTAATTTGCTTAGTAAATCCTTCATTAAGTAGATTATAATTTTAAAAACTCAAATTTCTTAACATTAGCAAATGAACATACACAAAAAACAAACGATTCCAAAGTTTGATATAATCTTTTAGAAGAAATAATAGAAGAACACAAAGTCGGGGCTTGATACGTTAACATAAGTATAGGAAAGGGGAAAATGGAAGAGGCAATGGAAGTTACTAGAATGATCTAAGCTGAGAGAAAAAAGTAATGTATAAACACATGAATATCTTTTCATAAATTAAATTCAATGTAAATCTAAGCTAATAATATAGAACTATGCAACGTGTACTTATAAAAATGCTCTTTAGTGCATAAACAAATAAAAAGTGGCTCAATAAACCAGCAGTTGGACTTGAGAATGGAAAGCTGGCTAAACTCACAGTATATCCAATATAATGGAAAGAATAATGACTCAATCCATGGCTAAAAACACAAGTTTCAGTTCTTCTTTTGTTGTTTTCTTACCTGCATAAACCATTTTGCTCACTGGTAAACATTTTTATACTTATCTATCAAGAGGTCTCCTAGTAAATATGAGATTATAAAAGCACTACACAAATGTAAGGATTACTTTCCTTACAAAAAGCAGTTGCCCAACAGTTATGAAATAACAAACAAGACAATAGCATCTCCTACAACAGTCAGAGCCCTCTCAGCAAAATTATCACTAACTACCCCCAACAGCTCAAAACAATGAAATGACAAAAACCTCAGCACAATATTTCTCAAAGTGTGGTTCTCTGGTCTTTAGCATGAATTATCTGAGGTACTTGATAAAAATACACTCGCAAGGCCCATTCCAGTACTGGTCAAACAAATCTAGGAGTGAGGCAGAAAACTACATTTTAAACAAGCTCTGAATGTAATTCCTATGCATGGCTGATGTTTGAGAAATGTTGACTAAGCAGGATTCACAAGGAGACATAATGGGGTCTCTGCTGACCTCTCCAATCAAGGCAATCTCTGGATAGCTCAGCCTGCCGTGTGATGTTAAGGAAAGGCTATGTCCTCACAGTACGGAATTTAGATATCTCTGCCACTAACTTTCAGCAAGGGACAAAGTCACAACTATATGTCAGGCACACGGTATATATTCAAAAAGAATGTAGGCCTCACAAAAATTCTCTGTTCACTGAAATGTGCCCATTATCTGAAACTGCACAGCATATAGTTAAGTACTCACGTATACACGTATTTGTTGAATAAAAGAAAAGAAATGTTTGCTTATTCTCTAGAAGGTATCGTAAAGTTCACTGACACTCTCCAAGAAAAGAACTTTAATTTTCAGAGAAAAAGCCAACATCACTCCCTTCTGTAAGAAGGATACAAAGTATTAATATGAAGGCTCAAAAAATGAAAACACTAGGTTTTTAGTAAGTAGATATATGTGCTCAGATGCTCAGTCACATCTGACTCCTTGCGACCCTATGGATTGTAGCCTGCTAGGCTCCTCTGTCCATGGAATTTTTCAGGCAAGAATACTGGAGTGGGCTGCATTTCCTTCTCCAGGGGACCTTCCTGACCCAGGGATCAAACCCAAGTCTCCTTTATCTTCTGTATTGGAAGGGAGATTCTTTACCTGCTGAGCCACCAGGGAAGCTTAGTGGTAAGAATAATTTCAATCAAGTGAGAACAAAAAAAAGCAAAATAAGGAAAATATACAATTGAAAGACTTTGAAAACTTGGAATTTGAAACAAAATTTACAAAAACTTCATGCTACCACTTTCCAACAAACAAGGCAGCTTTAAATCAGATCGCGTCCTCCCCTCACCATAAAAGCCACCTTACATGTAATAGAATAGTCTGGCAGTGTAAGTAAGTACTCAGAGCAGCCTCCAGAGGACCTGAAATATAGGATAGCCTCAATTTCAGGTTAATTTGTAAACACTGTCATTGCACACTTAATGCTGGCACAAATGAAACATGTGATATACACCATGTATGCTTAGTCACTGTCACCATCTTGCTTCCTTTAAAAAAAAAAAAAAAAAAAATATCCTCCTGTAGAAAAATTTCCAAGTTTGGGCCAAAAGAAGTTCCAAAAGGCCAACAAACCACTGATAAACACTGAAGCTGACAAAGGTCCACATTAGCAAGCCTTGACTGCGAAATTAACAGACATTAGCATTTTGTTATGTCAGTATCTCTACATCAGGATTCAAAGCTAAATCAACTATACAGCCATGTTTCCATTTGTTCACTTAAGAAATACTAGAGTTGGTCCAGTGGTTAAGATTCTAGGCTTCCACTGCAGGGGGGCCCAGTTTCAATCCCTGACTGGGTAATAAGAATTCCATAAGCCGCATGGTGCAGGCAAGAAAACCCCAAAACTAAATTAAACTAGAAGTCATACCCTCAAATCAATTAATTTGAAATATCTGAGGTTTGAAGCCAGGTCTCAATATTTTTTTAAAGTTTTCTAAGCGATTACCATGTGCAACAAAGTTTGTGAACCACTGATACTGCTGAAAGAGACAGTAAAATCTATTCAAATATCACATTAGCTGTATGACTTTAGGCAAATTAACTATTCTGACTCAACTTACAAAATTTCTGTAATGATTAAATGAGACCACGGGCAGTGCCTGGTATTCTTTTTTTTTTTGCACGTGGATGGATGCCACTAATTTATATAATCCATTTTAAAAAACTCAAGACCGAGATAGTCTTACAAAGGAAAGCTGACATTCATGATAGAATTCATTCTAGGTTCAAATCTAGATGACACCACAGACAGAACCTAAGAACTGACTTCCAGTATAATGCTCTTTCCATTTCCTTTTTTATTGAGGATCAGAAAAATAAAATATAAAAATAAGGATCAAAATGTATCATCCAACCAAACATTTTTCTACAGCACTTCTGAAGTCCTATTAAACATACCTCTACTGATGACTATCAGACAAGGAAAAGGCAATATTTCAGTTATTCAGAGGAGGAAAATAAGTAAAGATCTCAACTGCCACTGAGTATCACCAACCCATCTCAGTCATTTTATTACGTTAGTATATATCATGGTGATAAACATATTACTAACTTGTAGTTGTACATACTGACAAATCAACATCAAATCCAGAAAAATAATGTTACAATAATTCAAAAGGTCAATTAAAAAAATATATAAAACCTATGTTGTCACAAAATGTCGCCTACCAAGGATTAGCAGTATTAAAAAAAAAAAAAGGAAATATTCTTTATGTATGTCAATAGGGAGTGTGGGTTACAGTGTATGAATCTGTCAAAACTTATTCAACAATACATTAATCTATATCTATATACACTACACTATGAAAATTACATCTCATTAAAAAGATTCCATTAAGACATGGATCAGTATATGTTATGTTATTACTAGTTTTTTCACAATTTTCAAGAGCCACTTGTATAAAAACAGTACAGAAAACATCATTTAGCCTAGGTATTCATTTATATTATGAAAGCTATTAAGGTATTCATTTAGCTTCAGAAACCATTCTGTTAAAACTCAAGGATCTTAAAAATAAAATGGAATACAGCTTCCCTGGTAGCTCAGTGGTAAAGAATCCATCTACCAATGTAAGGGACCAACGCAGGTGTTCCATCCCTGATCTGGGAAGATCCCACATGCCTCAAAGAAACTAAGCCTATGTGCTACACACAACTACTGAGCCCATATGCTCTAATTACTGAAACCTGCCTGACCTAGAGGCCATGCTCCACAACAAGCCTGCGCACCGCAACTAGAGAGTAACTCCCAACTCTCTGCAACTAGAGGAAAGCTTACCTGCACAGCAACGAAGACCCAGCAAAACCAAAAATACACACACAAAATTATATTTTAAAAAAGAATAAAATGGAATAAGTTAAAAAGATTAAATGAGCTAACATTCGTTTCAAATTCAAATTCTCTTGTACAGACTTCTTGACATTGAAGTTTCTGCTAAACAGGACAGATCATAAGAAAACCTTATCAAATCATATCTTAGATACGTATTAAGTATTAGATATTGTTTTCTAGTCACTAAGTCATGTCTGACTCTTTGCAACTCCATGAACCTACCAGGCTCCTCTGTCCATGGGATTTCCCAGGCAAGAATACTGGAGTGCATTGTCATTTTCTTCGCCAGGGGATCTTCCCGACCCAGGGAGCAAACCCACATCTCTGCCATTGGCAGGCAGATTCTTTACCACGAAACCAGCAGGGAAGCCCCACAGATTAAGTATACTCAGAAACAAAATGACCTAGCTCTAAAAAATGACTAAAGCCAAGGCAGTAAAATCCACAGCCTATACAAATGTTTACAAGTATCACTCCATTTTAAGATACAAATCAATAATGTCCACTAAAGTTCTCATCCAGCAATCCATGGACTCAAAAGGAAGAAAAAGGGTTATAAAAATTATAAGGCTCTAATGGGCTTCCTCGTGGTTCAGACAGTAAAGAATTTGACCGCAATGCAGGAGACCAAGGTTCTATCCCTGCGTCAGGAAGATCCCCTGGGGAAGAGAATGGCAACCCACTCCAGTATTCTTGCCTAGTGAATCCCATGGACAGAGGAGCCTGGTGAGCTACAATAACACCTTCACAATTAAGTAACAGTGCAAACAATAGGTTACTTACATTTACTAGTTTTTCTGTATGAGACCAAATGCCATAAAGGAAGGAGGCACAATATGCGTCTGCAGCATCAAGTGAAAAGGTGTGGGGTATGATATAATCTGATCTTGACATAAAGGTGAAAACTGCCCCAAGAAAACTAGAAGTTAGGAGACATCTAGTAAGAAGTACTGAAGAAGACTCAATAGTCTAATCTGTATCATTGAGTGTGGCTATTATTTCTCAAGTTCCATCCAGCTCCAAATGCTATCTAAGCATCATTCCATTATTCCATTACTAGAAATCCAGCATAAGCCAATGTAAGTACCTGTAGTCTATCACAGATTTAGTGTATCACAGTTCAGTTCAGTCGCTCAGTCATGTCTGACTCTTTGCGACCCCATGAATCGCAGCACGCCAGGCCTCCCTGTCCATCACCAACTCCCACAGTTGACTCAAACTCACATCCAACGAGTCAGTGATGCCATCTAGCCATCTCATCCTCTGTCGTCCCCTTCTCCTCCTGCCCCAATCCCTCCCAGCATCAGAGTCTTTTCCAATGAGTCAACTCTTTGCATGAGGTGGCCAAAGTACTGGAGTTTCAGCTTTAGCATCATTCCTTCCAAAGAAATCCCAGGGCTGATCTTCAGAATGGACTGGCTGCTCTATGGATTTAGTCACTCTATGAATTAAAATCACATTTCTCATGTATCCGGTGGTCTGTAACATTATCTCTCTAACAAAGACATACCCAGTGTAGATGTCATCTTTATTCTCTGATAACAGTATTAGAATTTATTTACAGGATATATGCTCAGTGCCAAAAAGCTAAGATTAAAATTTAAGCTGCTTTTAACACTGAACAGTAAGGATTAACTAATACTTTACAAATATCTCCCAGGATTTCTGACATTCAGAGAGGGCAAAAAAAAAAGGGGGGGGGGGGGCGGGTTAAAAAAAAAAAAAAAAAAAAAAAAAAGTGCCGCGGCCCCTTTAAGAGCCACAGCACCTTCTCCAAGATACCATCTTGCACCAGAAGTTCACGTAAGCTCTCTACCTACCTTGCTAAATCCCTCCTCCTTTACTGGGTACGACTGGCGGGCGGGGCGAACGAGCCTTTTCATTGGCTTTGCGCGCACGGCCCTCTCCTTTCTATTGGCTCCGGCGCTCGCCACTCGANCCTTTCCCATCTTCTTTATCATATTTTCTATAAAAGTGTACCCCATTAATTTACTTCCTCCTAAATAGTAACTGATGGTTTACCAGGTGCAGATAGTATTTTTAAGGTCCTGAGTGATATCTCACTAAAATATCATCCAAAGGTAAGATCCTGACTAAACACCAAACTGTGATGAAATGCTTTCTAGCTACCATCATCTGAAAATAAAGCTTAAAATTTCATAGCCACAAGTCGTAAGATCAATTAGGCCAGTGACTTATTTAAGTAGGGAAACTTGTTTAAACAAAATCCTACCTGGGTTTTCCTGGTGGCTCAGTGGTACGAATCCTCCTGCTAATGCAGGGGACACAAGTTCCATCCCTGGTCCAGAAAGATCCCACATGTCTCGAAGCAACTAAGCCTGCATGGGGCAAATGCTGAAGCCTAAGTGCTTAGAGCCCAGTGCACCGCAATAAAAGACACTGAAGTGAGACGCCTGTGCACCACAACCAGAGAGTAGCCCCTGCTCACTCCAACAAAAGGCCTATGCACAACAATGAAGACCCAGCACAGACAAAAAAACAAAACAAAATAAATGCTAAAGACAAAACAAACCCTACCAAAAAGCTCAGTGTGCAAAACTTTTTCCAAGAGAAAAGTAGGAAATTCTCCAAACTTTTCTTTCCAGCACACTTCTACCCCAACAAAATTAGAAAATTACCAACTTGGTAAAATCCTCTATTTCAAAAAAGAGGAAATTGATATGCCCCAAAAGATTAAGGGACTGACTGACCCCAAATCACTAAGTCAATACCACATGGCAGATTTAAATTGTAACAGATTTGAATTCAGTTCAAAGTAGCACAAAAAAAAGGAGGGTTATAACAGAAACACAGTAACTTAAAATGAGATCCCAGAGGTCAATTCACAAGGCCCAAAGGCTTTTAGTTTCTTAAAAATATCTAGAGACTGAATACCATCCTCCCCTTCTTGCTCTTTCTACTCACCGAATGCTGTGCTTCTGCACAACAGATCCCTTAATAAAGTCCTTACAAACTAAGGACTTGATAAGGCAGATATGCTATAATATATAGGCCTGGTAATTTTTAGCCTTTGTTTTAGAATATCCCATAGAATACAATTTTTAGGGTGAGGGTTGATTGAGGATGTAGATATTAGTGAGGTCTAGAAATTTTGGTGTCAAATTCCTAACACAATGGGGAATAGACTGCCTTATTTAATTTAGCTAATCAGCAATTTAATTTAGTATTTCCCAAGTAAATATTTATTGAGTGTATTTATTGGGCTTCCCAGGTAGTGGTAAAGAATCTGCCTGCCAATGCAGGAGATACAACGAGAGACGGGTTCAATCCCTGAGTCAGGAAGATCCCCTAGAGCAGGAAATGGCAACTCGCTCCAGTATTCTTCTCTAGAAAATTCCATGGACAGAGGAGTCCATGGGGCAGATAGAGTTGGACATGACTGAGCGACTAAACACAAACACACACGCATACAGTTAATGTGGAAATAGTGGGGAACAAACTAAGCAGAGCAGATGATGTTGCCACCCAAAATAAAGAAAGCTTATGCATAATAAGTCTTTCTCATCCTTCCCACATTGGTGGACAAAAGTTCTCTCTCATACTTTAAAACCAATGATCCACTTTTTGTTTCTATGGACCTGGACTATCCCACCCCTAAAACAAGTTCACTCTTTCCTCACCCTCATTCCATAACTGCATTCTGCTTTAGAAACTACTCCTAGTAGCCAGACTTCACTCTTGGACAGCCTCCCTGATCAGTTCACCAAGCTTTCTTCCTTAGAGTCAGTCAGATCCTGAAATCCTCTCTCCTCTCCCAAGAAGTCTCAGCTTGAAAGTCAGGTTAATCTCTTTAGCTCCACCCAGTTTGTAACTCCACAACTCCCTCTGCTTTCAACTTCTTAGATTTGCTCACAGGTCAGTTTCATTTATTTATGTGGGTAATCAGCATACTAACTACTGCCTTCATTGGTCTGTATAAGTGCTGTTCTTAAATAAAAGCTACCAAAAAAACTCCACATACTTAATTTGGAGTTAGCACTGAAAATGCCAGGTACTTACTGCTTTTGTAAAAATGATTTTACATTAAATTCAACCTGATTTGTGAAATTTATAAAACCTCCCAACCTCAAAAGCATTAGGTTAAAGAAGCCAGACACAAATGACCTCATACTGCATGACTGCATTTCCATTTAATTCTAAGAAAAACTAGTAATGAGAAGTGAATCAGCAAGGGCCAGGGTCAAGAGATGAAAATATATGCAAAAGGGAAGAAATTTAAAATTCTTAGGCTAACACAAATTTTTTTATTCTGTAACAAAAAAAGATAGTATTTTAATCAAGGTTTTTCATTTTTCCACAGCAGGGTTTTTTTAATGGATAAGAACCATTAAAAATCTCAAATCTGATCATCTTAGATTTCACATTAATCTTTTGTCTTGTAAGAACCTGGTATTTTCTAATAATTTATTCTCACTTCCAACCAATAGAAAATTGTATCATTCAATTTCTCCATTAAAAATGTGTATGACCACTGAAAATTTTTTTAAGGATAGTGTCTCTCTGGTTGTTTTCACATCAGAATTAATGTATATAATCCAGTTAATTAAAAGATTTGAAGAATAAAAAAGCTAGGATAGTAAAAGAGGCTACAGTAAATACCATTCCAGTTAATTCTCCACTATATCTGGATCTTTTTGCAAATGTTATTAGTAAATAATTGTTGGAAAAGAGCTGGGTCTTAAACTGTGTTTTAGTCTCTATCCTAGGAAGATATTCTTTAATCTTAAAGGTCGAACTATTCTAAAATCCTTTAATAATTTAAAAGGACCCAATGTCTTCACCTGGTCATTATCTATCCTTATTACTACTTGCCTTCACCAATATCCCATCTCCAAAAAAAGCTACAATTTCCCAGATGTGAGGAGTTACTGACCAAGTAACTCAACAGGTTAAAGTTACCTGTCAAACTGCGGTTACATGATTAAGCTTCCTTTTAATACAACTGAGTCAATTTCAACATAGTGTTGCTCAAACTGCCTTTGTCATTTCCCACAAAGTTTCGTGCACAGACTGAAATGCAACAAACATTACCATTCTTTACAGGGTTAATTAACACTTCTGGAAAGGACTATGAGAGATTTTGCATAGTAAACTTAATTTCACATCTCATCTGCTGCAGAGATCACAAACAGGCTGTCACTATGCCATCTCTTTCCTTGAACCTCACCACTTCCTGCGGCTTTATTCTAGGCTTTTCAAAGGTTTAATCAACTCGGAGCTGCCAAAGAGGGAATCCAGGAAGCATAACTTATGAACCCAAGCAGTGAAAAGGGCAGGAATATGTGGTTGAGTCACGTCGTTCCGCCATTTTCTAAGCGGAGGAGGAAGACATGTTGGAACAAAAACACAACAAAAGAGCAGCCATTTCCCAAGCCAGCTCCAATAGCAACCAGAACTGGCCCAGCCCGGTCACTAAAGCACCCTCAAATCCACTTCGCTGGACAAACCTAAGGAACAGCTGAGGTAAAAGAAAGCAGTAGGCAACCCTTCCGCGTTGGGATCAAAGATGACCCGCATACTTTTCACTGCAAATGAAAGCCTCGGGAAGAATGACAGAAGCTAAACGGAGCAGGGTGTTAACAAACTGAAATCCTAAACTAAGTTGGCAAACTAAAATTTACCGTGATTGTGGTGACTTACGCTTCACAGGAAACCCAGGTAACGCAAATGCCAAGAGCCGGATTCAGCTGGTCCCATTGCCTGCCTCTTACACATTTTCTCCCATTCTGTACTTCCCTCAGAAGATCGCCTATTTGCTCAAAGATTCTTACCGTATGTGGGGGATGCCAACCCCACCTTGAAGAATCTTATAGAGTTTGCTCTCGTACAGCAACTGGGGATGCCTGGCCTTCTGGGATTCTAGCTTCACTGCCACCTCCTGCAGGGGAAAGAGGGGATGATGACATCAACATCCTTATGGATTCAATGTCACTTGGGAAAAGGGGGGGAAACATGAACACATCTCCAACTCTCCGCTAGAAGGTGGTGAGAGGCTGGGAAGAGAAAGATCTCTAATTATAAAACGAGGCAACCAGCCTCAAAGACCTCTTCAGGGGGCAGTGACGAAAGCGGCACGTCCTCTAAAGTATAAGAAAATGATTCATCCAGAAAACGTAATGAGGGTCATGAGGAAAACAGGCGATCGGTAGCCGGCCTAATAGAAACAAGAACCCCAGTCAACTAAAATTACAGGAAGAAAACAAGGGGACCCCAGAAGTAGGATTTTGCCGTTATCACCTTAAACGACGGTTTTTTAAAAGTTCGATTAAGGTGTATTTTTAACAAGCTAGGAAACTTCCTAGTACACCCAACCTTTCTCTCGGGTACTTTCCTTTTAGGGAAAGAGAGCGGGGGAGGTTCCTAAGACAGGAAAACTGGCTCCCTCTGGACTTCCCAGTGCGTGAGTGCGGTGGGAAAAGGCCCGAGCAGTTCGCGGGGCGGGGGAGTGAGGACAGGCGCAGCATAGTCGTGAACCCCACCCTAGGTGATTACCTCGCCGTTGGTGATGTTGATCGCCAAATAAATGTCCCCGAAGGAGCCAGACCCGATCTTCCGTACCAGTTTATATTTCCCTCCGACAATGAATTCGGCCTTGGAGCCGCTGCTGCTCGCCATCCTGAGAGACGAAGATGGAGGCTGGGGCTAAGCCCCGACACCTCTAAGGGGAGAATGGAGGCCTCTAGGGCTCTACCACGGAAAGGCTATAGAGAGCGGCAGTCAACAGAAAACAATGGCTCTTTTTCTGCGTTACAGGGCCCAGAATCGGCCAAGGGGAACCTGATCACCGCTGCTGTCAGGTTTTTTGGCCAGGCCGCAGATTGTTGAAGCTCTCGCGGTTACCAGGCTGAGCCACTTGTTTCTGGCGGCCGCCGCTGCCTCGCTTTCCCGGCGACGTCGCGGGCTGTTAAAGGAGAGCGGTGAAGCTAGGGCGGCGATACCGCTGCCACCACTGCCGCCGGCTCCCGCCCGGAGGGACCCCTGTCAC
>SJYA01001296.1:2492629-2618476 GCA_006410615.1 Neotragus moschatus | reverse complement strand
CGTGAAAAAACTTGCACATACAAAAGTTATCCTCTTCGCAACCCCCACCCCGACAAAGAAACGGAAAAATCGTATCTTGGTCTTGTTGAAAACTGCAGTCTTGACCCAAAAACAGGGTAGAAATAACTTCATTATAGAACTGACTACGTTTAAAACTTTACACGATAATTTTTTTTTTTTTTTTTACTAAAAATTGGTCAGAGAATCAAATCTTGAGTACAATTTCGTTTAGAAAAATTTGAACTGGGAAAACTGGGCTTGGTAGTAATGATAATCTGAAAAAGCTGCATGATGGTGTTTCATTTGCAATATGAATCAAGCCCTGATGGATGAGTGAATCAAAGCCTCGGTTGTGAAAACTTACATAGAAAATCCATCCCCAATAAGATAATTTTGTAAAAACTGACAAAAATGTAGACTTAGTTGTAGCCTCGATAGCTGATCAAGTAGTAATGGGGTTCATCCTGGAAGATATCTTAAGTGGAATTCCTACATGGTACTTTATTTCTGGCTTAAATATTTGTTTTCATAAAGCTCTGACCTAAATGTCTTGAATTTGATAACGGAGAAAAGACAGATTTAACGTGAAGTTTTTGCACTAACAACCCAAGCCACCTGACTCCCAAATCAGCACTGTTGGACAGCCTCCTTTGGTGATTCTAAGTGTGTCTGGCCTACTTTAAATTCTCTGCTGTCAGGATTCTGGTGTGTGTTTGTTTTTAAGTCAAGTTTAAGCATCCTGAATTTTTCAAGTTTCCAAAGATAGCTGTTATTCTGCTGATTGTTTTTACCACAGCCATCCAAAATTTAATGGATTCCTCAGCTTGAAGAGTTCCCTATATAAGGGGTGGGGTATATATTTAAAGAAAAATTTTTCCCCCCAGTAGTGAGGACAAATGCTCAGCTGGGGGTTGAGGTATAAGGATATGTGTGAAGTGGACTAAATTAGGGATTCCTAGAGGTCTCTGTGTGGACAGGGGCAAGTCTAACAAAATTTTCCATGAGATACCTAGAAAAGAGCAGGATAATGCATTTTTTCATTTATCTAATTTCAAGTTATGCTTCTGAGATTTTACCTTCTTATGTATGTGTTGTTAAAGTGCCCTTTTATAAAATGGTCCTGATGGTAGATTGTTGTTTTGTTAATATCTTTGTTTGGCAGAACTAAATGTTCACACTTTATGTCTGCCTTACCTCACCCCCTTTTTAAAATTTTTATAAGCTTTTGAAATGCAGTACTCTGGGACTGCTACTGCTAAGTCACTTCAGTCGTGTCCGACTCTGTGTGACCCCACAGACGGCAGCCCACCAGGCTCCCCCGTCCCTGGGATTCTCCAAGCAAGAACACTGGAGTGGGTTGCCATTTCCTTCTCCAATGCATGAAAGTGAAAAGTCAAAGTGAAGTCACTCAGTCATGTCTGACTCTTCACGACCCCATGGACTGTAGCCTACCAGGCTCCTCCGTCCATGGGATTTGCCAGGCAAGAGTACTGGAGTGGGATGCCATCACCTTCTCCACTCTGGGACTCCCTAGTCTAAATAACTTTTAGAAGCCCTTTCACCTGGAGAGTCTGGTATTTTATGTGTATATGTGGTGTGTCTCCTGACTTGTTTCCTGCCTTCTGTAATCACTATTCCAACATTGACACTATCCAGCAAAATGTACTAAAATATTGCCAGTGGTTATAGCCTTTTCAGATGTGATTTCAATTGGAAATCTTAAGATTTGAATTTATTAGGTTAAGAAGGGCAGAAGTTGGGGTTTTTTTAATGTAGAAATGGAAGTTTTAGGTGTTGGCTACGAATTCAGCCTTCTCCTAAAATGAAAGTGTTGTTTGTGGTAACTTTTAACCTCAGTAATTGAAGGATTACCTGTTTGGGTGCTATTTTAATTACAAATAAATCATTCTGTTGTTTTGAATCAGCAGCAGTTTTAGTGTAATGGAGGAAGTCTTCTACAATGTGCCAAAATGTAATTCCTAACTCCTGGGTCAACTGAATTCACCAAAAATATAGTGTAAAGTGGGCTTCCCTGGTGGCTCAGACAGTAAAGAATTTGCCTGCAATGCAGGAGACCCAGGTTCAATCCCTGGGTTGGGAAGATCCCCTGGTGAAGGGAATGGCAACCCACTCCAGTATTCTTGCCTGGAGAATTTCATGGACAGAGGAACCTGGTGGGCTACCATCCATGTGGTCACAAAGAGTCAGACACCACTAAGTGACTTATCACTTACACGTCTTCATAATTTATTTAAGACCTTGAATGAAATTTTTGAGATCACCTATTTCAATAATCTTTTTTTTTTTTGTGCATGCCATGAGTGGGACCTTAGTTCCCTAACCAGGGATCAAACCTGTGCCTTCTACAGTGGAAGCATGAAGTCCTAACCACTGGACAGCCAGCTAATTGCCAATAATCATATTTTTAAATGTTTTGCAATCTACATAGTGCTCTCACACATATTCAGTTCAGTTCAGTTCAGTCGCTCAGTCGTGTCCGACTCTTTGCGACCCCATAAATCGCAGCATGCCAGGCCTCCCTTTCCATCACCAACTCCCGGAGTTCACTCAGACTCATGCCCATCGAGTCAGTGATGCCATCCAGCCATCTCATCCTCAGTCGTCCCTTTCTCCTCCTGCCCCCAATCCCTCCCAGCATCAGAGTCTTTTCCAATGAGTCAACTCTTCATATGAGGTGGCCAAAGTACTGGAGCTTCAGCTTCAGCATCATTCCTTCCAAAGAAATCCCAGGGCTTATCTCCTTCAGAATGGACTGGTTGGATCTCCTTGCAGTCCAAGGGACTCTCAAGAGTCTTCTCCAACACCACAGCTCAAAAGCCCAACTAGGATAAAGTGGCTTGCCCCAAATTGTACAGATCTTAGTGGCAAAGGAAGGATTAGAACCCCAACCTCTAACTGAAAGAAAAGAAAGGGTAGAAGGTGAATTGGGACAATCATGCCCTGGTGATTTACTTCTGTTTTCAGAGAGATGTCCAAATAAATTGAAAACTTTTTTAAACCACAATGTTTACAAAGAAAGGTCACTGGTAACCAGAGTATGTTTTAAGTAAAGTGATAAAGATAAGCATAAGAGGAGTGATAAAGATAAGCATAAGAGGTGTAGATTGCTGAAGTGAGAAAGAAAAACATAAGGGGGAGGATTTCCTGGTGGTCCAGTAGCTAAGACTTTGTACTCCTAATGCAGGGGGCCCAAATTCAATCCCTGGTCAGAGAACTAGATCCCACATGCCGCAACTAGAGACCCTGTATGCCACGACTAAGACTACTGTGCAGCCAGATAAAAATAAAAAGAAAGGGGGGGTGACCTGCCCATCTCTAGGGTTGTTCGGTACCAATAAGTAGAAAAATGGAATGGCTTAGAATATGTCAAATGCTGCTTCAGGTGTTTAACTATTACAGAGCTTTGTGCATAATCAGTATCAGATAAGGGAGTTAATGAGGTGACTGGACACTTGAGAACATTATAAATGTCTTATTGGATCTACTTAGTCTTTTTTCTAGTCTTTGTCAATGGCAGCAATTTCTGTCTTCCTTTCTGGTCTCAGTTCCTATTCTCCCCTTCTGCATTATTCACAAGCTTTTGTAAAAGTGTATAGCTGCATCTATGATAGCGACTTCACTTTTGAGATTTTCTGCAAACATTTCTTTTTATGGTGTTATTAACCATAAGTTTATTTAGATTAACTTAATTCTTTGAACACATCTGGGCTTTTGACCCATATGGCTTCAAGATTCTAAAGTTGGTATCTTCCATGTATATGTTACCCAATGAACTTACACATATCAAATGTTGAATTCTCTTTTCCTTATAAAAGTGACAAGTATTCATTTGAAAAATTTAGATAAATCAGAAAAAAAAGAAATTAAAACTTATAGAGATAATGATGAAATGTTAATTTGCTGTATATAAATGGCCAGTATTTTTTTTTTCTATGTGTGTTCTGTGTCTGTTTATATGTATCTTGAATGTGTGTACATTTATTGATACACATGTATAGCACTAAAAAATTGATGCTTTCAAATTGTGGTGCTAGAGAAGACTCAAGAGCCCCTTAGATGGCATGGAGATCAACCTATCAATCCTGAAGGCAATCAGCCCTGAATATTCACTGAGAAGGACTGATACTGAAGCTGAAGCTCCAATACTTTGGCCACCTGACGTGAAGAGCTGACTCATTGAAAGGTACCTTGATGCTGGGAAAGATTGAGAGCAGGAGGAGAAGGGGGCAACCAAGGATAATATGGTTGGATGGCGTCATCAACACAACAGACAAGAGTTTGAGGAAACTCCAGGAGGTAGTGAAGGACAGGGAAGCCTGGCATGATGTAGTCTATGGAGTTGCAAAGAATCAGACACGACTTAGCAACTAAACAACAACAACATGTGTACATACGTATATTTTATTTCTAAAAAATTTGCAACAAGTAGTCATAGTGCACATTCAGTTTGGAGATGGGATTTTCACCTAATGATTTGTTGGAGACATTTCTCTATAACTAGTCTTCCAAAATATGATTTTGTAAAAACTTTGTAAAATTTTTAACTGGAGGATAATTGCTTTACAATATTGTGTAGGTTTCTGCCATGCATCAACATGAATCAGCCATAGGTATACATATGTCCCCTAAAATATGATTTTTAGTATCTCATATTAAATACTTATCATATTGATAGAACTACATTTACCAATCCTAATGGAGTATTTTAGTTATTTCCAAAATCTTGGTAGTATAAACAATTTTAATGA
Organism: Neotragus moschatus; assembly: GCA_006410615.1. Classification (NCBI taxonomy): domain Eukaryota; kingdom Metazoa; phylum Chordata; class Mammalia; order Artiodactyla; family Bovidae; genus Neotragus; species Neotragus moschatus. The sequence continues at coordinate 2,613,707 of SJYA01001296.1, read as the reverse complement.
ATATTCCTATAGCTAAATCTTTGCCCACATCCAGAATTAATTGGTTAGAATTTCTTTTTAGAAATGCTAAAGTCTTAAAATCCCTTATATCATAACAACTCCTAATTCTGTTTTGGTCATTTGTGATGAATAAGTAATGAATAAGTATTTATGGGCTATCCTATCTTTTCATTATTTAGATTTATCTTAAAAGTTTAAATCCTTATCCTTGAAAGAGGTTGGAAAATTATCTTTTCTGACCAATCATTGTTATTAATTAGATCTCCGCCCCCCCCCCCNGGTAATGAATAAGTATTTATGGGCTATCCTATCTTTTCATTATTTAGATTTATCTTAAAAGTTTAAATCCTTATCCTTGAAAGAGGTTGGAAAATTATCTTTTCTGACCAATCATTGTTATTAATTAGATCTCCGCCCCCCCCCACAACTCCCCTACTCCCTTCCCCATCCATTTCAAAATCTCAAGAATTTTGTAAATCTATGGTTTACAAGTCTGTGCTCATAAGACTGAAAATGTCCCTTTTATGGACACAGCCAGCAGGACACATTTGTTCCTAATTGGTGAAGCAATTGCTTGCTTTACCTATGTAGGTTCATTTGAAGGAAAGGGGCAAATGAGTTTCCTGTAAGAGTGGCTAAGTCGTGTCCGACTCTTTGCAACCCCGTGGACTGTAGCACGCCAGGTTTCCCTGTCCTTCACTCTCTCCTGGAGCTTGCCCAAACTCAATGTCCATTGAGTTGGTGATGCTATTCAACTGTCTCATCCTCTGTCGCCTCCTTCTCCTGCCCTCAATCTTTCCCAGCATCAGGGTCTTTTCCAGTGAGTTGCCTCTTTGCATCAGGTGGCCAAAGTGTTGGAGCTTCAGCATCAGTTCCTTCAGTGAATATTCAGGGTTGATTTCCCTTGGGAGTGAATGGTTTGATCTCCTTGCTGTCCAAAGGACTCTCAAGAGTCTTCTCCAGCACCACAGTTTGAAAACCATCAATTCTTTGGTGCTCAGCCTTCTTTATGGTCCAACACACATCTGTACTGACTACTGGAAAAAACAAATATGAGTGCGTTAGTCACTCAGTTGTGTCCGACTTTTTATGACCCTGTGGACTGTAGACTGCCAGGTTCTTCTGTCCATGGGATTTCCCAGGCAAGAATCCTGGACTGGGTTGCTACTCCCTTCTCCAGGGGATCTTTCTGACCCAGGGATCAAACCTGGGTCCCCTGAAATGCAGACAGATTTTTTTTACCACCTGAGCCACCAGGGAAGCCCCATACATGACTACTGGAAACACCATAGCTTTGACTGTCTGGACTTTGTCGGCAAAGTGATGTCTCTGCTTTCTAATACCCTATCTAGGTTTGTCATAGCTTTTCTTCCAAGGAGCAAGCGTCTATTAATTTTGTGGCTGCAATCACCGTCTGCGGTGATTTTGGAGCCCAAGAAAATAAAATCTGTCCTTGTTTCCACTTTTCCTCATCTATTTGCCATGAAGTGATGGAACTGAATTTAGAAATAATGGCGATCAAAGGATCCTCAAAATCAAGAATATAGTTAACTAAGTATGAAAAACAGGATAATCTCATATATATTCAAATCTCTAATATTTTGCATGAGTTCAAGTATTCCCACAGATGTAAAAGTGTATTCTCACAAAAATGAATATGCAGGTCTTAGAGATGGGGAAGAATTCAAATTGTCACTGTTCCAAAAGTGAGATTAACCCAGACTTTAGTAGAGAGGTATTTTAAATGCTTGAGTTGGGCTTCCATGGTGGCTCAGACAGTGAAGAATCCACCTGTAATGTGGGAGATGTGGGTTCCATCCTGCGCTGGGAAGATCCTCTGGAGGAGGGCATGGCGACCCACTCCAGTATTTTTGCCTGGAGAATCCAAGTATGAAAAACAGAATAATCTCATATATATTCAAATCTCTCATATTTTACATGAGTTAAGGTATTCCCACAGACGTAAAATTTTTCTCACAAAATTAAATATACAAGGTCTTAGCGATGGGGAAGAACTTAAACTGTCACTGTTCCAAAAGTGAGATTAACCCAGAGTTTAGTACAGAAGCATTTTAAATGCCTGAGTTAGGGATTTCACTGTGCTTCCTTGGAAGAGAATGCCTCCTTTACCACCTATTATGAGTAAAATGTTGCCATCTACATTTCAGAGTAGCCAGGAGCCTGAAGTTTTCCTAACTTTAACAAGAGATCCTGGAAACAGTGCTAGAGTAGTGGACCCTTATTTTATTCTTAAAAAGTAATTTGGGGTGGGACAGGAGAAGCCAGATTGAATATCCTTTTATTTGGCTTTTGAAGGGCTGGGTTAAATAGTTTAAGGAAATGTATCTTGATCTGACCTAAGTATTCAAAAGAACTGAATCTTATTTGTGACTCTACCTTAAGTGTTTTCTGAGGCTTCGATGTAGCTTCTAAAAAGAGAAGTCAGATACTAAAGTTCTTTATAGGTTTAAGAAACGTTGTACTGTTTACTAAAGATGACTCCTGTATTTTGAAGTAGAAGAAAGAAATTAACATGCTCGTCTCCTGTCATAGCTTCTTAAAATCCAGATAATATGTAACATCCTGATGGGCAAGTCCTTACCCGTTTTCCTTAATATTTGTCAGAAAAATAAAATTCTCTAACAGTGAAACACATGGCAGTGGATAGATAGTTAGAAACTAGAAGCGATCCCCAAATTAGAAGAGTTTGGGAAATATCTTTTATTTGAAATATTTAGGAAAGAGAATGAAATAATTCTCCCTGGAGGTGGAGGAGGAGCCTTAAATGACATCTGTAGGTCCCTTTTAGTCTAAAAAAATCCCCACTTAGATTCTCTTCAGGGAAAGCACAAAATGATTTAACTCTTCAACACAGCCTTATTCTTGGAAAGGTTGAAATTCAACAGTAAAAATCAAGGAAAATTTGTTTCATATTCTCTTTAAGACTATTTCCACTAGCCCAACACTTCCCTCTCAGAGTCACTTTGAAATAATGCCTGAGGCTTTATTTATTTATTTTTTTTTCTGAGGCTTTAATTTATTTGTCTGCAATGAACATTCTGCAGTGTAATAATTGAATACCAGAGATGTGTCCTGACAGGAAATTCAAATCATTGATGTTCAGTGCATAGGTTAAGGACCTTACCAAGGCGAGGCCTTGAAGGGCACTGTAAAAGTTGAAATGCCTAGGTTCCCCCTGAGTTCCCCCACTTCACCTCCATTTATCTTGTTCTGGTCAGTCTATCTGACCTAGCAGTATTTACCTATCAAATTATATTTTACAATTTCTATTTTAATAACAAACTAGTAATTCCTGGACATGCACTGTCATGCATGGCATTTGGGGATATTTGTTTAGCTACCTTTTATTTGTAAGAATTTCTTCAGCGTTTTGGGGTTTCTGAGGTTGTTCTGTCCCTTTTCTCAGCCTCTTTTCTTTTCCCTTGCATTGTTCATTAGCAAAGGCATGAAACCCTGCTCCCAATGACTCATTATTACTCACTATAGTCATCTACTTTTCTTTGTGAAGCTCAGTTCAGAAGATGCTTGAGTTGCCATTCTTGAGAACAGGTCCTAAGAGCACATCCTATTAACTCTCATCTCTCTATGCTAATACCAAGAAGCACTGATACTGATCACAGAAAGTGGAACAGCTGCTTCATTTGATCTTGGCCAAGCCTAACACCACTGTAAGAAGACTTTCTGCAGTAAGCAGACTAGGGTCAGATTGGGGGGGAAAAAAGAACTCTGGATTGTAGGCTCCGAATCCACAAAGCAAAGGAAATCAAGTTGTATTTATAGAGCCCTAGAAAGGGCTCATAAAGTTCATAAGGTAATTTGTCATATGCTAAGTTGTACCTTTCATGACCAGTTTTAGAGATAGGTAAATCATCCCTTGTTATATTTGAAACTGAGGAAGGCCCTGTGGAGCTTCCAGGCACAGAAGACCTTTTGTCCTCTGTTTTGTATAGGCAAGATTCCATGACCTTCCCTGAGTTCCAAAGTGCAGATTCGAACCAGTTGCCAATTAAGGGAGGAGCAGCCAAGAAACTATCTGAATCAAGATTAAATGGACCAGGAAATCTCATCAACATGGACCACCTGAGATGAGATTAAGGGAGTGCAAACTCTACTGTCATCCTAATCTTGTCAGACACTTCATCTTTAAACCATTGCTATAAAACCTTTATCATATCCTCCCCAGGTTGAGACATAGATTTCTGAGGCAGAGGCACAGTGTGTCTCCCTTTGCCTGCTAAAGCAATAAAGCTGTCCTTTTCTACTTCACCCAAAGCTGTCTCCAAGATTAGATTCGGCACCATACCAAGAGACTGAGCTTTCAGTAACGTTCATCTTGTGTTTGAGAAAGCTGAAGCTCTGGAGAAGTTTGGTGACTTACCCAACAGCTCTAGTTTTTGTGAACTCCCTAAGATCCATAATAATCCCTGTTCTTTCTCACAGTGTGTCCTGTTCAAACCCTGGTGCCTGCTCTAGATCTGGATAGGGACTATATTAGCAGTCACTACCTCAGTGGATGTACCGTTGACTTAAATCATCCCCTTCCAGCTGATTGACCCAGCCCATCTTCAGCTCAACTGACCTCTCAGTGTCAGAGTTCTGTCACTGAACTCGAGCAGGATCTGGGTCCTGACTTCCATCTGTCTGAACTACACTTTTGAGGGCTGACACCCATCTCCATGTCTGATGTTAAATATCGAGTTTCAGTGAACCAGCTGACAGCTCAAATCCTATAGTCTTCGGCTGTACAACTGGTTCATTGACCCTGGCTGCTGCTGCTGCTGCTAAGTTGCTTCAGTTGCGTCCGACTCTGTGCAACCCCATAGACGGCAGCCCACCAGGCTCCCCCATCCCTGGGATTCTCCAGGCAAGAACACTGGAGTGGGTTGCCATTCCCTTCTCCAATGCAGGAAAGTGAAAAGTGAAAGTGAAGTCACTCAGTCGTGTCCGACCCTTAGCGACCCCATGGACTGCAGCCTATCAGGCTCCTGAGTCCATGGCATTCTCCAGGCAAGAGTACTGGAGTGGGGTGCCATCGCCTTCTCCATAACCCTGGCTGCTGCTGCTGCTAAGTCGCTTCAGTCGTATCCGACTCTGTGCGACCCCATAGGCGGCAGCCGACCAGGCTTCCCTGTCCCTGGGATTCTCCAGGCAAGAACAATGGGGTGGGTTGCCATTTCCACCTGACCTCAATTATTTACCTCCAGTCATCCCTCCTTGACAGCGCTGCATACTTTTACCTCACTAGTGTTAATTACTTCTGCCTCTCCCTCTTTCATATTCTAAAGCCAACTGACTTATTTAAATGTTAGTTCCCAATCAGACTTTCCAGATCCTCTTTACTTTCTCTCTAAGAAGGCAATGGCACCCCACTCCAGTACTCTTGCCTGGAAAATCCTATGGATGCAGGAGCCTGGTAGGCTGCAGTCCATGGGGTCGCTAAGAGTCGGACAGGACTGAGAGACTTCACTTTGACTTTTCACTTTCATGCATTGGAGAAGGAAATGGCAACCCACTCCAGTGTTCTTGACTGGAGAATCCCAGGGCTGGGGGAGCCTGGTGGGCTGCCGTCTATTGGGTCGCACAGAGTCGGACACAACTGAAGTGACTTAGTATAGCATAGCATAGCATTACTTTCTCTCAGACCCTGAACCTGATCTGAACTCCTAAGACTGCTTCTTATCCGTGTTTTTCTAGGCTAAGCAAATGATAGACCCTTCTAACCTATATGAAACTTGTATTTTTAATATTTTCTTTTGTTGCTTAGAATTTCAAGTTCTTGACCTTCCTAGCTTATATTTTCTTGGCCCACACTATGTCACTGGTTACCATACCTTCTGCTTAGTTGAAATGGGATATGTAAAACCACTGTGTTTAAGCCATAAACCTTGTACAAATGTACCCTGCTGTTGTTATTAGGCAATTCAAGTCAGAGGTGTTTCTAACCTTTCTGGTGGAGGAAGACAGGCTGTCAGCTGAAATAGGAACTTAACAGTTATCACCCAAACCAAAAATAAGACAAGTGTAACAACTATGACACTACCCCAACTGAATTCTTTATGTAGTTGATTCCTTCTGACAAGGTCGCCAACACAGGCATTTAAGATGTGTCATAGAAAACAGAAATACAATATTCTAGGCTATTCTTAAGGTCTCAGAATCTTTCCTCTAATCAACCTGAAGATACTGAGTTATTAGATAGCACCTACTCTGATTGACTTTCCCCTGCCAAGGTAATAATTACTTTCAATGTTTATATAGCATTGTATACAGTCTTGTTCTTACCCATCTTCTCTTCTGCCAAAAAAAAAAAAATGTTTTTCTGGGGAAAAAAGTTTCATTATTTTAAATTTTTAGGTGGTGTGACTGAGTCCCAGAGATTTTAGTTAACTTGCCTAAGTGCACTAAATGATTTAAGAGTGCATTTTATACTTGAACTCAGATTTTTATCCTCACTCTAAAGAATCTGCTTTTTTTATTTCTCTAGCCCATGCATCTCAGAACTGTAAAACATCCTGGGAAGGATACTGCTCATTTATTTCAAGATTAAGTGAAGGTATAAAAGCAGATATCCACTTAACAGAGCACATAATATGCCTCAGAAAGGTATGTTCAAGTATCCACACCAGATTATGGTTTTCAATAATTATACAATGCTGCCATCTTGTGGATATGCTGGCTTCTATGGCCCAGAATCAGCTAGTTGGATCTGAGCATTCAAATGTTAAATGCCCAGGAAAGGGCTGGAATTGAGGAACTTAGAATAACATTTGAGGGGCTAAGTAAGTGTTAGGAGTTTGAGCAAACCTATTGTGCTTTCTGCACAATACCAGGGGCTTCCTCTATGACTCAGTGGGTTTGATCCCTGGGTTGGAAGGATCCCCTGGAGGAGGAAATGGCAACCCACTGCAGTATTCCTGCCTGGGAAATTCCATGGACAGAGGAGCCTGTGGGCGACAGTCTGTGGAGTCACAAAGAATCAGACATGACTGAACACACACACACATTGTGCTTTCTGAACAAGATCAAGCATTGTTAACATTTGAATGCTATAGACATGACTGAATGACTAACAGATATGATATAAAGTTAGTGCATCTTATATTACCTATTAAGGGGATAAGAGAGAAAAGAAAACAAAGATATATCTTTTTCATATGGATAACCAGTTATTCTTGCATCACTGGTTGAAAAACTTTCTTCTCCTTGTCTTAGTTTGAGATGCTATAACAAAATACCATAGATCTGGAGGCTGTCACAGATCTGGAGGCTGAAAGTCTGAGATCTGGGTTCCAGCAAGGTCAGCTTCTGGTGAAGGCCTTCTTCTTCTTCTTCTTTTTTTTTTTTTGTTTCTTCTTTTGAAGGCCTTCTTCAAGGTTGGCATACTTATATTTTCACATGGCAGAAAGCAGTTACAGATTGTCAAGAAAAGTAAACATTACACAAGGACTTTGCTTCCTCTGTGAGGAAAGAGTTAACATGTTTTCAATTGTATACAACATGTATCATGGTAGGTGGAAATATGACCTTGATATTGTCTTTATTTGGAGATAAGTATGGTTTAAGGGGAGAAGGCAATGGCAACCCACTCCAGTACTCTTGCCTGGAAAATCTCACAGACAGAGGAGCGTGGTAGGCTGTAGTCCTTGGGGTCACTAAGAGTCAGACACGACTGAGTGGCTTCACTTTCCCTTTTCACTTTCATGCTTGGAGAAGGAAATGGCAACCCGCTCCAGTCCTGGGATTCTCCCAGGGATGGGGGACCATCTGTGGGGTCACACAGAGTTGGACATGACTGAAGCGACTTAGCAGCAGCAGCAGCAGCAGCATGGTTTAAGGAGATGCCTGTGTGCCAAGTTGACAAGGGATGAACTTGTGATAATAAATTTTATGTGTTATCTCAGCTGGGCCATAGTACCCAGATATTTGCTCAAACATTATTTTGGATGTTTATGTGAAGGTATTTTGGGGGGATGAAATTAACATTTAAGTAGATGGACTTTGAGTAAAGCAAAATACCCTCCATAATATGAGTGGGCCGCATCCAGTCATTTGAAGGTCTTCATAGAAAAAAGATTGACATCTCCCAAACAAGAAGGAGTTACAGAAGACAGCTTTGGAACTCTTTGCAACACTTCCCTGGGTCTCAATCTGCTGGCCTACCCTGCAGATTTTGAATTTATCAAGTTTTCACAATCACATGAGCTAATTCATTAAAATAAATCTCTCTCTTTGTCATCCCCCCACCCCTCCACTCCATCCTGTTGGTTCTTTTTCTATAATGCATTCCTTCACTTTATTCAGGTCACTGCTAAAATGTTCTCTTCTTAGAAACACTTTTCATATCCAAATTATTTAAAATAGACCCTTACACATACCCCCTTGCCACACCTCCTTACTTTTCAGCTCTTTATTTTACTTCAAGCATTTACTAGTCTCTAAAATTATATATATACATGTATATATATATGGAAGAAAGTGTGAAAGTGTTAATTGCTCAGTCATGTCTGACTCTTTGCGACTCGCCAGGCTCCTCTGTGTAATTCTCCAAGCAAGAATACTGGATTCTTTCCTTCTTGAGGAGGAATCTAATTTCCTCCTCCAGGGAATCTTCCCAACCCAAAGATTGGACCTGGGTCTCCTGCATTGCAGGCAGATTCTTTATCATCTGAGCCACCAGACGGTGGCTGCTAGTGGTAAAGAACCTGTCTGCCAATGCAAGAGATAAGACATAAGAGACACATTTTTAATCTGTGGGTTGGGAAGATCCCCTGGAGGAGGGCATGGCAACCTACTCCAGTACTCTTGCCTGGAGAATCCCAAGGATAGAGGAGCCTGGCAGGCTGCAAACCCTAGGGTCACAGAGTTGGACAGGACTGAAGTGACTTAGCATGCGTGTAATATATATCCCTGGTGGCTCAGATGGTAAAGAATCTGCCTGCAATGCAGGTGACCCAGATTCGATCCCTGGGTTGGGGAGATCCCCTGGAGAAGGAAATGGCAACCCACTCCAGTATTCTTGCCTGGAGAATTACATGGTCAGAGGAGTCTGGTGGGCTATAGTCCATGGGGTTGCAAAGAGGCAGACACAACTAAGCTACTGACACACAAACACACTCTTTTATTGACTTATTTCCTTTACTAGAACACTTGCTCAATGAGACAGGAACTCTTTCTGTATTGTTCACTAATGTGTTCCCAGTTCAGTGCCTACCTCAATAATAGTTGTTGAATTCTTGAATGGAATATATGTATATTTAATATAGTTTTACATATATACATATTCTTCCTATGACTGAAACCTGCCTTTTTTCAGTTAACAATGACTTCTCCACATGGACCTTGTTCTTTCAATTGGTCGTGTTTATTCCATGGTGTGGACATGCTGGAATTTATTTAACTATCTTTTACTGATAGTTTTTGAGTGGTTTCTGGCTCTTCACTTTGAGTTTTTTTAAGTCACAAACCACTACTATATGCATATATCTTTGTGCACTTATGTGTGGATTTCTCTAGGATAAATTAATAGAAGTGAGGTTTCTGAGCCAGATAGATTTTGTCAACTCACATTCTTGCAATGTGGTTATACCTTTACCCTTGCTGATTCTTTTTTTTTTTTTTTTTACCCTTGCTGATTCTTCAGTACGTGGCAGCAAGCACTTGAGGCTATACTCTAGGGCCGTGAGCGCATACTGCAGGAGAGGGAGTTTCCTTTTCTCCCTAGATTTCTTTCTCATGCAATTTTCAGGAAAGTATTTCTTTGACCTGACTGAAGGGACCTCCTATTAGAAACCTATGAATAAAACTCTGATACTCCAATAATTCAAACAATGTTTGAAATGGTACTGGTCAGATATTTCAACTGTAGTTTTACTTGGCAGTGTGAAACACAGGTGAAACACAGCAATTGAAGGAAGTAGTTTGTAAGGACGTTTAATAAAAGTCCAGCTTTCCTCCCAGCTTTATCTGACTGCTCCTTTTGTCTTTTTTGCTGGCTCCCTTTTCTCTGCCTGCCCCTTGGCTGTTTTCACCAGGTCTTTGCCCTTAGTCTTTTTTTTTTTTAATGTCCTTCCTATTTCCCTAGTTTGATCTCATTCATTCTTGCAGTTCCCTATACAGTAGACATGCCAGTGACCTCCAAATCTATATTGCTAAGTCAAACTTCTCTTTTCTGGAACCTTATATCCATCTTCCCACTGGACACCCTCACTAAGTTAAGCCACAGGGGGCAGCTAGTTCCAAACTGGTTGTATTACTTGCCCCTAAACCTTTGTTCCAAGCCTGTTCCTTTGCTAGGATGATTTTTCTTTAGTGAAGGCTACCAATCTTTTTTTTTTTAATTCTTTAAAAAAATATTAAAAAAATTTTTTTTATTCATTTGGCCGTGATGGGTCTTATTTGTGACATGCAGGATCTTTAGTTGAAGCATGTGAATTCTTTTTTTTTTTAATTTTAATTTTTTTTTAATTAATTAAAATTTTCCGTCTCAGGTATACATGAGTGAATTCTTAGTTGTGGCATGTGTAATCCAGTTTCCTGATCAGGGATCAAACCCAGGCCCCCTGAACTGGGACTGCAGAGTCTTAGCCACCAAGGAAGTCCCCTAAAATTCTAGTAATATCATGCTATTCCCATTCCTCAGTGACTCCTCCATTGCCTACAGGTGAAATATACATTCCTTAGCATGGCATACATGCCTTGCATGATCTGGTATCTGCCTGTCTTGCCAGTTCTGTCTGTAACTGCACATCCGACTATGTGTCATTCAGTCCAGTTACAATGAAATGACTGCAGTCTCTGAAAAACACAAGGTAGTTGCATATTGTTATGCCCTGCATGCAGTCCTTTCTACCTGGCATAACATTATATTTTTATCTGCTTGGTAAGAATTCTCCTTAAAGACTCAGCAAGAAGGGTCACCTTATCTTTGACTCCTCAGGCTCCCTGTAGAATTGCTCTCTCCCTCCTGCAGCATATACTGTTGGCAGCCTACCCAAGAACATTCCTTCTTAATTTTCCTCTTTTCCAGTAAGACTCCAATTTTGTCAAGGGTACATGACTAATGTTTCAGGAGGGAGCTGGCCCAATGTTGAATCTTCATTCATATAAGCCAGTCAGTGATTGGTTTAGGTTATGGTTAGTTATGGACAGTCTATCCTAGTCAATGATGTAGATGAAGTCTGCTGAAGGGCTCTTGAAGAGACACACAGGCAGAGATGGTCTTATGTTCTGATGGGTATTATACATTGTGGACGAATTGGATTTCTGATACTCAAACCAAAAAAAGTACTGAATAATATACAGAACACAGTAGAAGCAAAGTATGTTCCTCCAAACTGGGCAAACAAATCCTGATGGTAATGGGTTAAAATCAATTGCTAGAATTAAGGCACAAAATCAGTTATAGAGCTCCAGCAAAATAGATTTAGAGGGACTCTTTTCTACAGATTAAGAACGGGACTATTTCAGAGCTCAAGACTGGGTCTATGTAGGGAAGTTATGGTCTTGCTCATGGGAAGAGGGAGCTGGAAAAACTGGAAGGGAAGAGAGAACAGCTCTGTCCTTAGAAGGGTTATTATACCTGCAAAAAAGAGCCAGGAACCCACAGGGAAGCCATTGGAAACAAGGAAGAGTAAGAAACAGAAGAGGTACTGAATAGTGTTTCTCAGTACAAATTAGCAAACTGGCCCAGGGAGGGTATGACACATTGGAAGAAATGCAGGCTTTGGAGTCATACTGCTGAGGTTGCAGTCCCAATTCTACCACTTCTAGCAGCAAGGCCTCTGGCAAGTTTCTGAATCACTCTAAACCCCAGGTTTCTCATTTGTTAAGAAAAAAAAAAAAAAAAAAAAGTTGGTTAATAATTTTCTTTTAGGGCTGACTAGCAGAGTATCTTAACTTCCCAAGTGGTGCTAGTGGTAAAGAACCTGCCTGCCAATGCAGGAGATGAAAGAGACATGGGTTCAATCCCTGGGTCAGGAAGATCCCCTGGAAAAGGGCATAGCAACCCATTCCAGTATTCTTGTCTGGAAAATTCTATGGACGGAGGAGCCTGGCGGGCCATGGTCCATAGCATCACAAAGATTCGGACACGACTGAGTGTGCACACTTGAGTCTTGAACAGAGTATCTGGCCTACAATAAGGGCTCAGTAAAGCAGACACTCTTATTATAAAATATTTTATATGTTAGTAATGAGGTTAACACACTAATCTGCTATTTGATAAAAGTTTAATTCTGCTAAAGACTCAGCAACCAATCGTTTCTTGACTTGTCTTTCTGACAATATCTCAGAAGATAGAAGAAATGATTCAAGAAACATACATTTGGATTTAGCAGAATTTTTTTAGAATGGTGATGGAAATCTTTGGAGAAAGCAACCAGATGAGAGAAAGTATGGAGTAGGAGTAGACTTGGCTATGTGCTCATCACCTGTGAACCAGTTACTTTATCTCTTTGAGCTTCAGTTTCCTCATCTGTAAAATGCAAATAATATCTATCATATAGAATGTCAGGATTAGAAACAATCCATGAAAAATTTCTAGCATGTATTAGGCATTCAGTAAGTAGCACCATTTTTTTTTCACTTTATTTATTTGGGTGCACTGAATCTTTATTGCTGCGTGTGGGCTTTCTCTAGTTGCGGCAAGTGGGGGCTACTCTTTAGTTGCAGTGCACTGACTTCTCATTGCAGTGGCTTCTCTTGTTGGAGAGCACAGGTCTAGGCAGCTCAGCGGTTGTGGCTCAAGGGCTTAGTAGCCCCGTGGCACGTGGGATCTTCCCAAACCAGGGATTGAACTCATGTCCCCTGGATTGCAAGGTGGATTCTTAACCACTGGACCACCAGGGAAGTCCAAGTAACATCTACTTTTATTATTACTGTAGAAATTAGGGTGGTAAATTTTATAGAATTAAATAAAAAAATATATAGGAGACTGAAACTCTAAAAGACAGCCACCTCTTATGGTTTTGAGAGTTCAGTTCAGGTGCTGTATTAAGCATTTTGTAGAGATTATACTCTTTGCTTCTTTCCATTCTGGCCTACAAAATGTTAGGAGACTGTACAGTGGACATTTGTCACATTCCTGGCTGTCCAGCCTCCAAATTGCCTCTAGAAATTTGAGGAACATGCCACAGTAGGGGGCAGGCCCCCACATCTCACTCATGGAAGCCAAAAGGCTCCGGTCTCAGTTCTCCCTGATTGTTGTCTGCTTGGGAGCCAAGCATGACTGAGTAGCCCATCGTTCCAGGATTGTGATTCTGGAGATAGGAATCAAGAGAAGCAGGCAGTGTGTAAAATTTACTCTGGTAGTGGCAACGTTCAGTATCACACAGCGAGGGCAGCTGGATCAGCTATGGTACCCAATCCCCAGGGCATTGCCAGTGTCCAGCATCAGCATCCTCCCTATAGCCTGGTTTCTTCTGTAGGTCTGGCCACCCAGCCTCTTTTGGTGCCTCCTGTATTCTTAACTTGGTTTTCTAGAATCAATCTTTCCACTGATTCTTTGACCTCCCCAGTACTCCCCAATTCACCCCAAAAGTAAATTCCTTTTTTACTTCACTTAAAGTGTATTTGTTTTTGTTGTGTACAGCCAAATGACTCTGGCTAGTACATTGTCTTTAGGTAATGCTCAAGCCCAAAGAGTCTGATGCTGCTGCTTTTACTACAGATCTCTGGATAAAGTCATGGTCAAATATACAACTGTTCTGGGAGTTCTGTCTTGGTTCCTTTTAGAAGCCCATGCACCTCAGGGAAAATATCTGCTGCCCCACCATAAACCACCTATTCTCTACTTCCCATGACTTCTTTTTAACATTTTAATTAATTTATTTATTCATGGCCACACTGAGTCTTCACTGCTGTGAGTGGGCCTCTACTTGTGGTGTATTCTCTTTTGGAGGACAGGCTTTAGAGTGCAGGCTCAGTAGTTGTGGCTCATATGCTTAGTTGCCTCATGGCATGTGGATTTTCTCAGACCAGGAATTGAACCATGTCCCCTGCATTAGTGGGTAGATTCTTCACCACTGGTCCACAGGGAAGTTCCCTCTATCTCCTAAAACTTCTTAATTCACATGCGTTCACTCACCCAGTCAACAATCACTTATTCAGTGCCTACTACGTACAAGGCAATATGCCAGGCACAAGAATCCAAAGATCAATAAGCTGTAGCCCTGACAGTATGCTTTGAAATTTTGAACCAGGTTAATATATTTTCTTAAATAAATAAATTTAAAAATCTATCACTCTGTTGAGGGTAGAAGTGAAGGGAACTCTTTATCTTTGAGTTAGTATCCCTGGGGATAAGGTGATGTCCATTTCTTTGTAAATATTCTAGAAATCAATCCAAAAAGGCAATTGGATTCCTTTGTTAGAGGTGTCCAGTCAAAACAAAGCAGCTCTCAAAAGCTCTGAGAAAAGAATACCTCTTCTGAAGCTGACAGCTAGATTTCTGCTCATCAGAATATTTGTAACTAGATAAAAGATGGGGAATTAGTGCCAATGCATTAGAAATTTGACTTGATAACGCTGAGTCCTAAAATAGAATTTTAAAAAATCAAATAAAAATACCATTCAGCTTCTCCCTTTTCCTTAAATTACCAAATAAATAGTAATCCAGGGAAGCAGGAACCCCACTTTTTGAACCCCTATATTATAGTAATTTGTCCAGAAGTTTTGACACTTCTCTCTTAAATCAGAAAATTCAACTCAAGCAAGGAAGAAGGGCATATATCAGTAATGGAAAGTAAAACAGGTAAATCAGATGATCCCAGACACATGGGATAAGTGGTCTCTCTCTCACACACACAGGAGCATAAAGTGAGGTGCTGAGCACTCACAAGACCCTCACTCACAAACTGATCACACACACAAAAAAAACTGATCGCTCACAAAAGTCTGATCTAGCTGTCAGAGTAGTTTTGGGGATCAAGTCTTCACTCCCTGGGTGACTTTGAAAAAGTCACTTAACCACTCTAGGACTCAAAGTCTCTTCAGATTTCCTTCTGAATTGGAAGGAAACCTAGAGATCACCTAAACTAGTCTTTAACTTTTGTATTCTTTGAAGCATCCCCAGTAATCCTCTGTGGTTGAATTCTGACTTTTAATGGCAGGATGCCCACTTTCCCCCTGCAACTGATGTCATTTTTTAAACACTCTGATTGGTAGATAAGTTCCTCCTCACATATTTGGAATTTGTCTCCCTAATAGCGTTCCCCAGGCTAGTGATGTCTAAGATCATACAGGTGAAGTCTGATCCATGGAAAACTCTTTAAGAAAGCTCTCGACTTTGCTTTTCTCCTCTACAGACTAAAACCACCCCTTCCTCTTCTCATCCATCACATTCAAGATGCAACACCATTTTAATCTTCATATGTTTGTGGCTGTAGAGTAGTGCTTAAGCAACCTGAGGCCTCAGACTGTCTGAATTTGAGTACTGGTCCTGTGTAATAGTGGACAAGTTATTATACTTTCTTTAGCTTCAATTTTTCTCTCTAAATGAGGATGATAAAAGTATACCTTTCTCTTAGAGAAGTTTTGAATCTAATAGATGAGGAAATAGAAATAAAATGTTTAGTATAGTATCTGGCACTGAGTAAGCGATATTACTAGCGCTATCATTAATCATAATGATAAAATTTACATGAGAATAAGAATGAATATTAGAATCGGAGGATTTAGAAAAGTTAATCTAGTCCTTTCGTGACTCCATAAACAAGACTTAGTTGCCCTGACATGAAACTTTCTGTACTTTTCATGTAATGATCATTTTCAAGTGTGTGTTCATCATCTGGCTCACCCCAAGAGGGCAGGGACCTTGTCTGTGGTGTTGACTGCTGAATACTTGGGGCATTCAGTGTCCCGCTCACTACTATGAGTCACAGAAAAGGAAACTGGGGTGCAGGGAGTGATAGCTTATGATGAACATGTCGGATTCGTGTGATCTCTGAAGAAAAGGATTTAAGCTTGGGGACCAGGGACCAGGCTTGATCACTCAAGAGCTTTTGTATAGCAGAGTTTTATTAAAGTGAAAAAGGGACAGAGAATGCTTCTGACACAGACATCAGAAGCAGGACGGAGAGTGCCCCCGCCTGCTAGTTTTAGCAAGCTGTTTTATGTCTGTTGCTGCTGCTGCTGCTGCTGCTAAGTCGCTTCAGTCGTGTCCGACTCTGTGCAACCCCATAGACGGCTTAATCAGATAAGGGAGACACCTCAAGGCTGGCGGAGTTTCACCAGGCCCCTCTCCCACAATATGCAGTTTTGAGATAGGATGGCATGAGGTGTGTCATCCCTCAGCCTTAAAACAATTGATATGAATACTGGTTTGTTGAGCTATTATCAGCCAAAAGTTAGTCTTAGGTGGAACCATTTTGAAGAAAGGCAAATTCCAAAGCAAATACATAGTTTCATTAACATAGCTTAAGAAAAACATTTCCATAAGGAAAACGCATTGGTTAGCTCAAAGATTGAGAAAGTTAAGGTCAGGTGGAACCAGGTGTCCTCATAGCAACACAGAATTTAAGACACTTGCATCCTATTTCCTCTGATTGGAGATCCCTGGTCTTCCTGCCTGTTACCCTCTCAGGAAACTGGCAGATTTATCTAAGTTTGCGCAAAGGGCTCCCAGGAGAGCTAGGATAGGAACCCAGAAGTCCTGGACAGCCAACACTGAGAATTAAATAAAGGTCCAGCCCTAAAATTTGGTGATTCGGGCGAGAGCACAGATATTCAGTGATCTTGGGGTCACTACTGCTACCAGATGGCCTAAGTGCTTGTCCCTGTTTTGAGGCTGCCTAGCCTGAGGGAGGAGTAGGTGCCTTAACAGAACCAGCGGGCGGGCGGGCCACTGGGCGCCGCACCGACGACACGCACTTACATGGCTTCCTTCTGGCTGCGGGCCAGCGCACGACTGCTGCTGCTGCTGCTGCTGCGGTCGCCCCAGCTGAGGCCCGCTCTAGGGAACACCCAGCGGAAAGCAACCTGCCTGCATATGGACAATTAACAAAGGCAGGAGCCAGGGCCGCCGCCTCCTGGCGCACGCACGTAAGCAGTGGGCAGAGCCGCGCCCGCCCGGCCTTCCGTGGGAACAGTGCGCGCAGGCTCCAGCGTAGCGCGGGTCTGGGAGTCCTGCGCCTTTCCCACCCTGGCTGCGCAGTCCTCAGGGCAGCCGAGCTCCCCGTGGGAGCTGGCACCTTGCGAGTGCGGTGAGTCCACTCGGGTGATTGGGACGGCAGGATAGGACCAGGGAGGCTCTCGGGAAAACAGCTGCTGCTGAGATCCTGAAAGGGAGGTGGGGGAGCGCGCGAGCGACTACGCCGGTCCGGGTTGCGGGTTGCTGGGTAGTTAGCTTTGTGTCTTGAACCTAGTGGGAATGCGAGCAATCTGATACGTCTGACCCAATCGGGTCAGTTTACAGGTGGAAAACTGAGGCCCAGAGAGGCAAGCTGGCTTGTTAAAAACTAATTATTGTTTCTTATGTCTGTTTAGCCCTCTCTGCTTCAGTGTAAAATTGGGGAGGACTTTTAATGAGACTCCATATACGTTAAACAAAGGAATAATACAAATGATGGTTAAAAAAAAATTCTTGACAAGGAAAGTATAGTTATAAATAGGCAGTCAAGACCGGGGAAAAGAGAACGGAAATCTGTGGTCCATAGGTGAGCTGCCAGGGCCAAGAGCCCTCAGAGAAATAGTGCTAAGGCTGGGACTGGAAGCCAGAACTTCTGGCTCCCGCTGCAGTACTCCCTGGACAGCAAACGTCACGAACTTAAGAGAATGGGTAAGCTGACCACCTGCCCAGGCAGTGGCTCATGAACTTCTTGGGATCACTGACTCCTTAAAAATCTGAGTCTCCTTCCCAGGTTTCACACGTAATCTTGCACACAGCTTCAGATTTGACAGCAGGATGAAGCATTCCTTGTGTGAGGAATGACTGAAGGCTGGCCCTCAGGCTGCACTGTTTCAGAGCAGTTTATTTTCTTTAACGAGAGGCAGCTGGTGGAATGTTCCTGCTCTGAGTTGAGACAGCGTCCTGCGGCCCCTAGCTGCCTGATCTCGCACACTCTGTTTACCAGTTCCAAGGCCCTGTTTTCTTTGTAAACTGGAGGAAAGATTGCTTCATCTTTCATACTGTTGTCAGACTACAGATGAATATTAAGTCCAGTGCCTGACAGTAGTGGATGATCAGTAAAAGGGCTGGTGCACACAACCCAGTGAGTCAAAGCCATCCCATTTAAGAAAGGGTGATGAACTGGGGGGAAATGGGCTGTATCTGGAAGTAAAAGAAAAACAAAAGTTAAAAGTTAAAAATTTGCAAATGTAAAGTCAGCCCTATAGTGGCTTACAAATGACTGCACCTACCTTAGTGATGGTAACCTAAATAAGAGTGCACTATTTAGAATAATGCTTCTCTGGTAGCTGGCTCAGTGGTAAAGAATCTGCCTGCAATGCAGGAGATACAGGTTTGATCCCTGGGTCAGGAAGATCCCTGGAGAAGGAAATGGCAACCCACACCAGTATTCTCACCTGGGAGATCACATGGACAGAAGGGCTTGGCAGGCTACAGTCCATGGGGCCACAAAAGATCAGACAGGACTTAGCAACTAAACAACAAATTTAGAATAGTGTACTACATTCAATATTTGACCCAAGGTCAAATGCTGAAGGTAGAAACCAGCAGACATTCTAACAAGGACTGTTTATTGGGCCTCACACGCCCCTTTTGAATGGAGCCAGCATCTGTATAACTGTTTTTAAATAAGAGAAAAGAGGAGGACATACATGGGAAGCAGGGCTCCCCCCTCATCTTGCCCACCAATGGAAGCTCAGCTGAGTTTCTGCCAGGGTACAGGAGTTACTTGGCAGTTGGCTCAGATCCCTCTTGGATCAGTAGCTTGCTGTGGAAAACAGTGCCTTGGTTGATTCTGCTCTAGAACAGATAGATGGCTTTTTATTTAACTGATCAGGGAGGGTGGTTGTTTGGGTGCTGTAACTGAAGCAAAATGGCTTTTGCTGAGCTTGATTGTCCAAAACCTATTGACAGGCTTAAGCTCTTTAAAATCTATGGATCCAAAATTATGAGGACAGGGCCTGGGCAATTTATCTATAATAAGAACAGCCCTTTCCAAATACTGTGTTGTTTCTTTTTTCTACTATTTTAGGCCTTGCAAACAGAGGCAGGGAAGTATGGCTTAGGGCAAATAGTTGTTGTTTAATTTGGGTTAAGACACACACTACCTGTATGGTGGTTACATTCCTCACTGTGTAAAGGGCAGTTTTTCCTCAGGGAAAGAGAAGGAAAGAGAGAATGTGTATGTGTATGCCTGGACTGTGTCTTGCCCACTCTCTTCACTCCCAATCAGTCATTTCTCAACCCAGAGAAGTCCTTTTTCTGCAAGCTTGGTGAATTTGGCAAGTTCCTTACCTTGTTGGCTCTGTTGCCTAATTTTGTTCCAAAGTAACTCTCTTAGAAAGTGTGTTTTTTTTTTTTTTCAATTTGATCTTTAGGTTCCAAACTCTTGGTGCTCCATGGGACAACAGAGCACACATCCTCATTCACTTAGACAAAGTTTCTTATTTGAAGGCAGTCCATGTACACCTTCTGCACAGGGTACATGGATTCACCCTTACAGAAGGGATGTGCCTCTTCAGACTCACTGACTTCCTTCCTTCAACTATTCCTTAGGAGGACAAGAGTAAGAGCAGACCTTCTCAAGAAACTATAGCTCACTTGCATCAGAATTACCTAGGGGCTTGTCAAAATGCCCCATCTGTGACCTACTGAATCACAGTTGTCAAGAGCTGAGCAAGAATTTGCATGCCTCTTAAAGAAAGGACTTATGGTTGCTGTGGAGAAGAATGAGGGGAAAGGATAGTTATAGTATTTGGGATGGACATGTACACACTGCTATATTTAAAATGGATGATAACCAGCGAGGACCTACTGTATAGCTCATGAAACCCTGCTCAATGTTATGTGGCAGCATGGATGGGAAGAGTGTGGCCTGGGGAGAATGGATACTTGTATATGCATGGCTGAGCCTCTTTGGTGTTCATCTGAAACTATCACAACATTGTTAATCAGCTATACCCCAGTACAAAATAAAAATTTAAAAAAAAGAAATATACAACAACAAAATAATTTGATGCTTAGTAAGTGTACCTCTGGTTGCTTATGTGTGGGTTGGAGGTGGAGACTATTAATTATTTACACACATCTGTATTGTTTCTCTAGTTATATAATGAATGAGAACCTCTTTTGTAATTTTTTTTTTTGGTCATGTAGCGTGGCGTGTGGGATTTTATTTCCCCATCCAGGGATCAAACCCGTACCCCTTGCCATGGAAACTCAGAGTCTTAACCACTAGACTACCAGGGAAGTCTTTTGCAATTTAAACAAACAAAAAATTCATCATGGCCAAAGAAAATATATTGATGGCAGATAAACTCTTGGAAAGATGCTAAAGATCATTAATCATTAGGGAAATGAACATTAAAACCACAAGCAGATAACCCTTCATGCAAAGACTGGCTATGCCAAGTATTGAGGTTATAGAACTTATACACTGCTGGTGGGAATATAAAATGGTACAACCACTTTTTAAAAAGTATGACATCTTTTAAAAATATACATCAGGACTTCCCTGGTGGTCCAGGGGTTAAGACTCCATGCTCCTAATTCAGGGAGCCAGGGTTCAGTCCCTGGTCAGGAAACTAGATCCCACCTGCCACAACTAAGACCTGGCACAGCTGAATAAATAAAATAAATATTAAAAAATAATACACCTATCTTGT
This sequence comes from Neotragus moschatus, assembly GCA_006410615.1. Lineage (NCBI taxonomy): Eukaryota > Metazoa > Chordata > Mammalia > Artiodactyla > Bovidae > Neotragus > Neotragus moschatus. Next base: position 2,592,899 of record SJYA01001296.1, on the reverse strand, counting down.
GATCTAAACATTGTGTTCCTAAAAAAAAAAAAAAGTGAAAAAGAAACGTTGCATTCCCAGGTCCAGCTTTATTGTAATAGAGAAACAAGAAGCAACCGATTTTTTATTCAATGCATAGATAACTATGGTATAGTTATATAATGTTATACTACTTGCGGAAGAAAGTAATGAACTATTGATATATGCTATAACATGGATGGATGTCAAAATAATTTTGCTGAAAGGAAAAAGCCAGAAAAAAAAAAAGCATATGTATCATATAATTACAATATAAAATTCAAGGGGAGTTCTATCTTACTTCAAACTTTGTGGTGGTTTCTAAGAGTTGTGTGTCTAACTTCACTTGTAACAGTGTCATTGGCAGTTTGATCACTGTTCTGCCAGTGTTCACCCAGGTCATTCATTCATTAATGCAGTTAATTGAGCATCTACAGCGTCTACTGGGGAAGGGAGTGGTTCCTTGGAAGGGAGATGGGAGTCAGAGAAGACTTGTCTTGGTTTCAGTAGAGAAGTAAAGCCGTCACTTTTATGAGAAATATGAAGAATGGCCACTGCACTCTGGTGCTATGCATTGGTCAGGAGGCTGTTGTACTGATTCAGGAGAAAGGTGGTGGAGGTTTAGCTTCAGGCGGTCTCAGAGATGGGAAGCACTAAAAGAAATAACAGATAGCCTTAATGAAGCAAGGAAGATCACAGAGGTTGACACTGATCAATACTCTTTGAATTGGGTATTTTATCAGTTTTTAGTCCATATTACTGTCCTATTGCCTCCCTCTCTCCCCCAGCTGCCATCACCACATCTTATTCCATTATCTCATCTTATTCCTTATTTGTAAGGCTTTCATCAGAGATCAGCGATAACTTCCTAGTCCAGTTACAGTAGCTTATGGTATATTCCTTTGCTCTGCTGATCTAGTCGACTTTCATGAAAGGAATGAGGATAATCTGGCATGACCTGTTTGTCTTTTTTCTGTTAACCTGTGGTGGCTCCAAGTGATTTCTGTTTCTCTTTCCAAGGGCTGATAGACTGTCTGTTTTATTTGAGTGGCAGAAACCCAACTCAGAGTGGCTTAGGCCAAAGTAGGGTGGGGAATGAAAATGTGTTAGCTCATAAAAAAAAAAAAAAAAAAACCCCAAAGGGAATCACTCTCCATCATGGTTGGATGAAGCAATGCTTTCAGGGCTTAGTCTCATGGTCTCTCCATCTCACAGCTCCGTTTCATTGGTATTAGCTGCATCGTCAGTCATACTCTGCTGTGTAGTTCTTATTATAATCATCATGATTAGGTGTTTTCACCATCTGCTTCAGTGTGATCAGCCAAGTGTCCTTAGACGTCATTCCTCTGATCCACGGTCATGCCACTCTTTCCTGTTTAACAATAATAGTAACAAAAACAACAGCTACTGTTACTGAAAGCTTATTACATAACAGGCACTCTGCTAAACACTTGACGTGGATTCTTATGAAATCTTATAACAACCCTATAAGGAAGGTTATATGGTTATCCTAGGAAGGCCAGCTGATTGATCGCAGAATCAGAATTTGAAATCAGGTTTTTTAGCTCCAGCGTCTGGGCTCCTAATCTTAAAAGAGTGACCCCTGCAATCACTCTTTAGGGCTAAGAAGAGGAAAACAAAGTCATCAAACAATGTGCCTAGTTTTTACTTTTTCTGAACATGAATGTTAAAATTTAGTTGGCAGTCATAGTAGGGGCAGAACTTAGGAATTACAGAATTAGTCTTGTTAATCCCAGATCCTTCTGGGTTTTACAGTTCTGGAAGTTCTTTGTACAGGACCCTTCATTCTGACTCTTGTATAAACGAGGCTCATTAGCCAGGATCCCTTTGTTGCCATTCTCATTTCTATAGGTATTTCCTCCCTTTATTCCTTAACACTCTTTTGTTAGTGTGGTGTTTAACTTTATCTTTGACAGTCTGCCTATGAGCCCTAATCCGGAGGTTTTATATCTATTTTTCCCCCCTTGAATGTTTAAATTGACCTCCCTCTATAACTTGAGGTGGAAGGCTGATGGGTATTCATCTTTTCCTGCCATGACATTCTTACCTTCTGAAGGAACTTTTAAGGTGAACTTTCTTCTGGGACCTGCTTAATTCCATTTCTCCATTCACTTCTGACTGGTCATAATTAGGTTCAGAGTATCATTTCCCTTGTTTGTTTTGTTTTAATATTTATTTATTTGGCTGTGTTGGGTCTTAGTTGCAGCATGTGAACTTCTTAGTTATGGCATGTGGGATCTAGTTCCCTGGCCAGGGATTGAACCTGGGCCCCTTGCAATAAGAGCCTGGAGTCCAACCACTGGACGGCAAGTGAAGTCCCTCATTTCCCCTGGTACTTCTATCTTTAAAGGGGTGAAATGACCAAGATGTCCATTTACTCAGTCCCTCTGCTTTTAGTGGAATGAAACTTAGAACAAATAACCAGATATTTTAAATGCCCTACCCTTATTGTAGAACCCTCTTTCCCCCCTTTGTTTGTATCCTCATAACCCAGAAAAATCCTTAACAATAGGATTTTTGGAAATAGCTGCTCCAAATATTTGTTGAGTGAATATGTGAATGCCCAAACTTTCTGTGCCAGTGTGTACAGAGGAGGAGAGAAGAGAATTAACTGTTTTATCCTATCCTAGACTCAGATGCCGTCACTGCATATCATTCAACAAACATTTTTCTTTTGGTACCTACTGTGTGCTAGACTGGGGCTTCTCTNGTTGAGTGAATGTGTGAATGCCCAAACTTTCTGTGCCAGTGTGTACAGAGGAGGAGAGAAGAGAATTAACTGTTTTATCCTATCCTAGACTCAGATGCCGTCACTGCATAGCATTCAACAAACATTTTTCTTTTGGTACCTACTGTGTGCTAGACTGGGGCTTCTCTCTTAGCTCAATTGGTAAAGAATCCGCCTGCAATGCTGAAGACCTCAGTTTGATTCCTGGGTCGGGAAGATCCACTGGAGAAGGGATAGGCTACCCACACCAGTATTCTTGAGCTTCCCTGTGGCACAGCTGGTAAAGAATCTTCCTGCAATGCAGGAGACCTGGGTTTGATCCCTGTGTTGGGAAAATCCCCTGGAGAAGGGAAAGGCTACCCACTCCAGTATTCTGGCCTGGAGAATTCCATGGACAAAGAGTCAGGCATGACTGGGTGACTTTCACTTCACATTACTTCATGTACTAGAGTGATTTTATCTTTAGTTCTTAATTGTCTATCACAGGACATCAAGGAGATCTCAGAACTGAGCATAGACTAGACTCTATTTTCCCACATGTATTCTCCAAGACAAGCCTCTTTATCAGACCAGACCAAGAAGTAGAACAGAGGCACTCATCCTGCTCTCCCAGGCTTTTAAGCTGTATTTGCGAAGATAGCTGATAACTTAAGCTATCTGATACTTTGTTTATTTAACTTTTTATTTTGAAATAATTATAGGTCAAGAGTGAAGTTCCAGGGATAGTATGGAGGTTAGGTATATCTCCACCAGGTTCCTCCAATGGTTACATCTTATTTCAATGTAACATAATGTCCAAACCAGGAAGTTGGCTTTGATATAATTCATGTGTTTGATTTTAGATGTCCTTTTATCACCTGTAGATTTCTGTAACCACCACTTCAATAATACAGATCTATCTATTCTATCACCAGGAAATTCTCCCTGTGCTATTCTTTTATAGTCATACCCACCTCCCCTCCACTATCATCCCTAACCAGCTGATCTCTACTCTGTTTTCTCTATCATTTTAGATGTTTTATAAATGAAATCACACAGTAAGCTTTTCAGGTTGGTTCTTTTCAGGCAGCACGATACCCTCAAGAACCATCCAGTTGTTGCAGTCTATCAGTAGTTCATCGCTTTTTATTTCTGAGTATTCTGTGATACTGGATATACAACTTTTTTTTTTTTTTTTTTTAGCTATCCACCTATTAAGTCCCCCTATTAAAGCAACATTTGGATTGTTTTGTTCTTAGCTTTTACAAATAAAACTTCCTCAAGCACTTGTAGACAGGTTTTTGTATAGGTGTAAGTTTTCATCCTCTGGAATAGATGCCCTCTGGGTGCGACTGCTATTAAGTGTATGTTTTTGTTTTTAAAGAAACAGACAAACTATTTTCCAAAGTAGCTGTACCATTTTATATCCCATCAGCAACGTATGAGAGATGCAGTTTCTCCACATCCTTGCCAGTGTTTCCTAATTTAATGGAGTAGGTAACAGCTTTATTGAGTTGTAATTCACATCATATAATTCACCCATTTAAAATGTACAAATCAATGGTTTTTAGTATATTTGCCAAGTTGTGCAACCATCTCCACTAATAAATTTAGAACATTTCACCATCCCCAGAAGAAATCCAGCCAAACTGCACTCCAAATCATTATCCTTTCAGCCCTGTAAGCTACTAATCCATTTTCCATGTCTATAGATCTGCCTATTCTGGACATTTCATAGAAACAGAATCATCAAATATGTGGTCCTTTGTGAGTAACTTCTTTCATTTAGCATAATATCTTTAAGATTCATTTATTGTAGTTATAGCACACATTAGTACATCATTTTCATTGCCAAATAATATATAATATTTTTAAAGAAATGAAAATGTGCTTCTTTCCATTACGTGGGATGTAAACTAAGAGAACAACAAAATGTTGCTCTGAGTTTCCCAGGCCTGGTGGGAGGTCTAGATTGCAATTACTGTCAGTGCTATTTTAAATATTGGGCAGTTCTCTGAAGTATTACTTATGGCTTTTCTTAATTTAGCAACAGTTCAGAGTAGCCTTAATAGCTCTCCTGAAATCCTGTCAGAATCTTTCTAGAGAAGCAATGCTCTGGGTAATAAATGTCAGTGATTCAGGTCAGGGACAGGTCAACGGGCCACAGGCAGCATTCAGGAGCTGGACTAGAGCTATGCATCAGACAGGTATGTTCCAGGCTCTTTCTGGGTCTTCTGAACAACCTTGCTCTTGCCAAGCACCTGTATAAGTTATCTGATCCGTGGGTCGGTGTCAGGACAGAAACTTCTGCTACTAATACATGAAAAGGAGCATTCATGTATGCAAATACATATTCATATATGTATCAGCATTGTGAGACAGAGAGGAAGACACAATAAATGGGTGCTCAACTTGTCTCCAAGAGCTTAGTGTCTAGCCAGGAAGATCAGGCATAGCCCTAGGTAACCCGAATACAAGGCTGAATGGGATGCATGCCACTTTAAATATTAAGAACTATTTCATCTGTTCAGAAAACAGCAGAGAACAAAATAACAAGTGCCCATGTTCTTACTAGCTAGCCTTGTTTAATTTTAGCATTTTGGTCATATCTGCTTTAGTTTTGTTTTTTTTTTAATAGAACATCTTAGATATTCACCAATGAAAAGAAGGACCTATTAATAACATACAACAGGTTATATCAATCTCCAAGGAATTATGCTGAATGAATAAAGTGAGTCCCAAAAGGTTATATATTATATAATTCACATATAGATGCTATGTGATTTACATACATTCTTTTTTTAAAATGAAATTTTATTTATTCCTTTATTTTGGCCACACTNAAAGAAGGACCTATTAATAACATACAACAGGTTATATCAATCTCCAAGGAATTATGCTGAATGAATAAAGTGAGTCCCAAAAGGTTATATATTATATAATTCACATATAGATGCTATGTGATTTACATACATTCTTTTTTTAAAATGAAATTTTATTTATTCCTTTATTTTGGCCACACTGCACAGCTTGTGGGATTTCAGTTCCCTGACCCAGGGATTAAACTCCTGCCAGGCAGTGAAAGCACCAGTTCCTAACCACTAGACCACCAGGGAACTCCTTACATACATTCTTTTTTTTTTAATTTAAAATTTTTATTTGTTTATTTTAATTGGAGGATAATTACTTTAAAATATTGTGATGATTTTTGCTATACATCAGCATTGCATACATTCTTGAACTGATGAGAGTACAGAAATGGAGAACAGATTCTTATTTGCTGGGTATTAAGGATGAGATGGGGCTGCAACCAAGTGGGTAAAAAGGCAACATGAAGGAAGGATCCTTAAGAAAGAACTGTTCTGCATCTTGGCTATGTTGGTGTCAGCATCTTGGCTGTGGCAGTGTACTCTAGTTTTCCCTGATGATGTCATTGGGGAAGTTGGGTAAAGGCTACATAGAACCTCTGCATTATTTCTTACAACTGTGTGTGAATCTATGATTATCTCAAAATTAAAACTTTAACTTAAAAAGCCCCTCAGATACTATTAAGTCCCCTTTGACACTCTTCCCAATTCCATTGCTCTAGCTCCCTTTCCAGAGGTTACTTTTATCCTGTGTTGATGGAAATAAATCAATCAATAAAATATAATGGGAATAATAAGAAGTTTTATTTGAGCCAAACTGAGGACTTTAGCCTAGGAGACAGCCCCTCAGATAACCCTGAGGGACTGCTGCAGAGAAGCATGGTTTGCAGCACAGTTTTACTTTATTATGCCAGAATAAAGAACATCAAAGAGATCAGGAATATACTCCTTCAAGGCTACAGAGTAAAACAGATCAGGGGTTCCCTGGTGGCTCAGTGGTAAAGAATCCAACTGCCAGTGCAGGAGACACAGGTTTGATCCCTGATCGGGGAAGATCCCACATGCTGCAGAGCAGCTAAGCCTGTGCACGGTAACTACTGAGCTTGTGCTTTAGAGCCTGGGTACCACAACTAGTGAGGCCCACATGCCCCAGAGCCTGTGCTCTGCAACAAGACAAGCCACGGCAGTGAGAAGCGAGAGCACTGCAACTAGAGAGTAGCCCCCTCTTGCCACAACTAGAGAAATGCCCCCTCGCAGTGAAGACCTGGCACAGTAAAAAATAAATAAATCATTAAAGAAAAAAGTCCAACAGATCAGCATGTTCACAGTAAGTCAGTATGACCTCAGGGGAGGGAGTCTTATCATCGAAGGCATACCAACATTGGTATTCCAGAAAAGGAGGCATTTAGTCCTTAACAGGGAGACCCGGGTTTGATTCCTGGGTCGGGAAGATCCCCTGGAGAAGGAAATGGCAATCCACTGCAGCACTCTTGCCTGGAAAATCCCATGGATGGAGGGGCCTGATTGATAGGCTGCAGTCCATGGGGTCGCAAAGAGTCGGACGCGACTGAGCAACTTCATTCATTCATTCAGTCCTTAACATAGACATTCTTTACTTGTGGTCACTGTGCCATTTTCTTTAATAATTAAAGCAGATATGACAGTGTATGCCTGATAAATCACCAACAGCCCATTTTAGGTAGCAGAAAATCAAGTTAAGTCATGTATAAGCCAGAATGACTTCCCTATACCTCAATATGTAAAAATTTCCTTAATTACCTGGATCTATTGCTAATTACCAGAGAAGGCAATGACATCCCATTCCAGTACTCTTGCCTGGAAAATCCCATGGGCGGCGGAGCCTGGTGGGCTGCAGTCCATGGGGTCGCTAACACGACTGAGCGACTTCACTTTCACTTTTCACTTTCATGCATTGGAGAAGGAAATGGCAACCCACTCCAGTATTCTTGCCTGGAGAATCCCAGGAACGGGGGAGTCTGGTTGGCTTCCACCTATGGGATTGCAGAGTCGGACATGACTGAAGCAACTTAGCAGCAGCAGCAGCATCGCTGATTACATCTACAAAATATTTAATACCTATGCTACATGTATTTGTCCCTAAACAAAATCTAGCATTATTTCACATATTTTAAACTTTTTAAAATTAAAAAAAATTTTTTTTTCCTTTTACATTTTAAACTTTTAAGAAATAGTATCATACTGGCTTCCCTGGTAAAGAGGGTAAAGAATCTGCCCACAGTGCAGGAGACCCAGATTAGATTCCTGGGTCAGGAAGGTCCCCTGGAAAAGGGAATGGTAATCTACTCCAGTATTCTTTTTTTTTTTTCACTCCAATATTCTTGCCTGGGAAATCTCATGTACAGAGCAGCCTGGCAGGCTATAGTCCATAGGGTTGCGAAGAGTCAGACATGACCGAGCAACTAACACATACACTGTATATCCTTCTGGGACTTGCTTATATATATTTTTTTTCCTGTTTACAACATCTGTGAGGATATCCATGTTGATACATGAATCTATAGTTTTTTTTTTACTGATCAGAATTCTATTATATGATTATACCACAAGTTATTTAATCACTTGCATTGAGACATTTATGTTTTTTCTGATTTTTTGTTATTTCATCAGTACTGGAGTGAACATTCCCATCTATATTTCTTGTGTGTATATGGAGAAGTTTCTCAGAGGTGGGGCTGTATCCAATAGTAGCATTCCTTGGCCTGATAGTGTGTGAATTTTCAACTTTTCTAAATATTGCCAAGTTGCTCTTTAGGGTGGTTGCAACAATTTATATCATCATATCAGTATATGAGATTTCCCATTCATACAGTGTCACCAAAATTTTATTTTCATATTTTGCTGATCTCTTTGATGTGGAATGGTATCTCATTATGTTTCTATTGCTTGATTTTTTTAATTTTTAAATTTTTTTTTGGCTGCACTGCATGGCTTCTGGGATCTTAGTTCCCTAACCAAGGACTGAACCCAGGCCCTCAGCAGTGGAAGCTCAGAGTCCTAGCTGCTGAACCCCCAGGGAATTCCTAGTTAGTTCTTAAATATATTTAGATAAAGCTTTATCATTTTCTCCATAAAGGTTTTATACACCTATGATTACTTCTTAAATTGTATGTGTGGCTTGTGAGATCTCAGTTCTCCGACCAAGAACTGAATTCAGGCCATGTTAGTGAAAACCTGGAATCCTAAGCACTAGGACATCAGGGAATTCCCCATCTTTTGTTAAATTAAGATATTTAGGAAGGAATAAATAGCACGTTATTATTGAATCTTTTTATTTTTATGCTGCTATTTTTCCTTAAATGAACTCTTGAGAATTGTTGTTGGTTTGCACAGGAATATAATTTATTTTGGAATATTGATCTCCAGCAAAATTGAGAAATTCTCACTTTGTCTTACATTTAATTGTTCAGTTTAGTTCAGTTCAGTTGCTCAGTCATGTCCAACTCTTTGCGACCCCATGGACTGCAGCATGCCAGGCTTCCCTGTCTATCACCAACTCCCAGAGCTTACTCAAACTCATGTCCATTGAGTCAGAGATGCCATTCAACAACTATCTCATCCTCTGTCATCCCATTCTCCTCCCACCTTCAATCTTTCCCAGCATTAGGGTCTTTTCCAGTGAGTCGGTTCTTCGCATCAGGTGGCCAAAGTATTGGAGTTTCAGCTTCAACATCAGTCCTTCCAATGAACACCCAGGACTGATCTCCTTTAAGATGGACTGGTTGGATCTCCTTGCAATCCAAGAGACTCTCAAGAGTCTTCTCCAACACCACAGTTCAAAAGCATCAGTTCTTCAGCACTCAGCTTTCTTTATAGTCCAACTCTCATAACCATACATGATTACTGGAAAAACCATAGCTTTGACTAGATGGACCTTTGTTGGCAAAGTAATGTCTCTGCTTTTTAATACACTGTCTAGGTTGGTCATAACTTTCCTTCTTCTATTAGGTGCATACCACTTCTGTCCTTCATTATTTAATTTTTAGTTCACTTCACAGCAGTGTGTGTGTGTGTGTGTGTGTGTGTGTATGTGTGTGTGCACGCGCGCATGCTCAGTTGTGTTCAACTCTTTGCAGTCCCATGGATTGTAGCCCGCCAGGCTCCTCTGCCCATGGAATTTTCCAGACAAGAATACTGGAGTTGGATGTCATTTCCTACTATAGTGGCTCCTGCAAACCCAGCGATCTAACCCACATCACTTTTGTCTCCTGCATTGGCAGGCGGATTCCTTTCCACTAGCATCACCTGGGAAGCCCCTTCAAAGCTATGAAAGCATATAATTTAAAGAGATGGATAGTTCTACATTTGTGATGAGGAGAAACAGGTAATTCTGTTGTACAGTGTTTGTTATATAAAGCACCCTGTCCTCTTCTCTTGCCTTCTCCAGGCACTACCAGGCAGTTCCTTCTGCTGATTTTAGCTGATTGCACACATGTACTGTTCCTTCTTGAGCAGCACAATTTAGGCATTGTTCTTTGATTTCCACTGTGGAGGACTAGGCGTTAGTTCTTTTTGACTCCTTCTCCCACACTCTGTCCTCTCAGGACATAATATGAATTAGATCACTTGCATTATTACCTGTGTAGATTCTATTTATAGTTGAATCAAGTAGTGACACATAATTACTTTTATCTTTTCTGCACAATCTTGTTATAAAAATTGTTATAACAATTTTTTTTGTTTGTTGGTTTCTTTCTTAGTTTCACATGTATTATCTGTGTAATCGCCTAAATAAGGACCATATTCTCTGCTGTTTCAGTAAATTTGTCCTCAAGACATTCTAATATCTAGCCCAGACTGTTTGCTGTCTGTCACCAACAGTCAAACTTAGGATTTCCTTTTATCTATCTTGGGAATTTCCTTGGCCTCTCACATATCAGGTTACCAGTTTCCTGTATCTCATGTCTTTTTGTGTGTGATTTATTTCTTTATTTTGGTAGAACATAGTTTCCTGACAAGGAAACTATAAGGTAAATTCTCCAGGCCTTCAGGATTCTGAAATTTCCTCCTAGTGGGTTTAGATTTGATTTTTTATAAAAACTTATCCTGCTTGGGACTTGTACTTCCTAGATCTAAGCAATAATATCTTTTATAAATTCTGGACAATTGTTAGTCTCATCTCTTCATATATTGCCTCTTCTCACTCTCTTTATTCTTGTGCCCTGGAACACAGAGTTGGTACATGACCTTATTTCAGTATCCAGATCCCTTATTTCTCTTTCGTATTTTGCATGATTTTCACTTTCTTTTTAGCAGTCTGGATAATTTCTTCATATCTATCTGCTCCTTTCTTATTTCTCTTTCCTAAATATTTAAAGTGTCCATTTAGTTTTTAATTTTGAAGACTAAATTTTTAACATCTGTAAGTTCTGCTTGGTCTTTAAAAAATCGTACAGGTATTTATTTTTTGTATGTCTCTTCTTTTCCTGCTTATCTTATAGTTTCTGTCTGACAGTTTGATTGTCGGATGTTCTGGGGATCTAATCCTGCTCTTGCTGTCTCTGATGATGCTCACTTACACTGGAGTTCTTATAATTTTGGATTTTAAGCTCATCTTCAGGACTGGGTTATCTCTTGGAGTACCATGTGGCCTAGATTAAGAATGTGTCCTCCTTGAGACATTTTATTTTTTCTTTGGATATTAATACTAGCATTAGTCCAGGACTTCTTTTTTGTTGTGGCGTATTTCTCAGCATTGAGTTCCTTGGAACGCATGTGTAGTATACATTTGAACCTGCGATCCAGTGAAAGCAGGCCTGTTATGAGTTTTCAGAAAGGACTTTTCCTTTATTCAGGACCCAAGTCAAGATGAGGAAACATCTTTGTCATTTTCTGTGTAGGTAGTGGGGCAGTTCTTTTCTACTCCCCCATTTCTCTAGCGTGCTTGAGGAAAGGAGCTTGTTTCCTGATTCTCCCTGGGCACTAATGCCCAAGTCTCTGAATCACTGAGCTGGGCAGTGCTCTCTTCTTTGCCCACCCTGTCCACTTTGACTACAGCTGCATCAGCTTAGTTGTTCCTGCTCTGGTTTTCCATTCCCTCTGGTTGGGGATCCCTGCTGATTTCCTTAACTTTCTTGCAATACTTGCCATCCAGTGAAAAGGAAGTTTGTTATAGCTGATCTTGCATTTCTAGGTGTTTTGTAGTAGGGAGATTTTTCTTATCTGTAGTATTGCCGTTTGTACTTTTTAAACTTAGAGATGGAAGAGAAAAGAACATCTGGCTGGGAGGTTCAGGAAAGGCCTTAGAGATGAATGTCAGAGCCTAGAGGCATGGGAGGGGTCACAGCAGGTGCAAAAGCACAGAGGCAGGAAATGACTATGCAGAGGATAAATGAGGCCAGAGGCAGAGGATACCAGATCACAAGCTTTGTTTCAGGAAGTTTAAACTGGAAGCATATCCAAGATGAATGAGTGTGGGTGGCAGCAGGTGGGAGAGGGGTTTGGATTTGAAAAAATGATTCTGGAGGCTGTGGAAATAGTCAAGGTGATAGGTAGTGTGGCCTGGATGGGGTAGTGGCAGTTGAAAAGAAGGGAACCATTGAGAGAAAGAGGATGAGAGAGAGTCAGTGAACCAGATAAAGAAATCTGGGTTGAGAGCTGGGGGTGGGAAAAGGAAGGAAAAGCCAAGCAAGCACATTGTCTGAATCCTGGAAGATGAATTAAAAATGTCAACAATTATCTGAGCTGCATTCTACCTTTTAAGATTTCTAATAAGTAGTTCCTCTTGACTCTGTAGGCAGCTAAAGATGTTTTTAGGCCACTCGGTGAATAGTTGTCTCTGGACTAAAGGCAGCATGTTCCAGTAGAGCTCCCAGAAGTAACTCTGGATGTGTCTGTCTTTCCAGAACCTGCTGACATGACGAGTCATAGGGATGATGCGCTGTCCTCTAGAACTGGTGCTCCAGGTGGGGATGCTCAACTCTCTGAGGACAGATCCCTGCTTCAGCAGAGGCTGGCTGTCAGAGAGCTCATCGACACCGAGGTCTCCTACTTGCACGTGCTCCAGCTTTGTGCCTCTGACATTAGGAGCCGCCTGCAGCAGGTATCTGGGTGGGGCCACACTCAGCTGCCTTTAGAGAGGCAGACGTGGGTCCTGGCTTCTGAGACCTCACATCTGTTCCTGGGGCAGGCCTGATGGAGGGGAAAGTAGTGAATGTGAAGTCATGGTACTTCTACTACTGGCCCTGCAACCTTCAGCAAGGCTTTTGACAGCTTGGAGCCTTAGTATAAAAAGTGTTAGTTGCTCAGTCTTAGTATATTCTTTTGCTAAGTGGGCAGAGAAGAATCACCTCAGAGAATTAAGTGAGCTAATGGATAAGATAGCCCTTTATTAAGTTTAGAACAGATTGTTTTAAGTGACCTATTTGTAATTGTCTCATTTAGAGGGTGGTAACATGAAAAAATAATCATTACATGGGTTTCTAGTTTAGTATTCATTTTTTACATCTTTTTCGCCCCAGTTTCAGAAGTAACACAGGCTCTCTTTCTAAAATTTCAACCATCCCCTAGCATGTAAGGTCCATAAGGGGAAAGGCTGTTTATTAATAGTTCAGTGTATTCCAGTTTTTGACATATAAATAATGGACTCCAATTAGTATTTATTGACTAAATGAAATAAGCAGATAATGTAGATGAAAATCCTCCCTTATTTTACCCTCCAGAAATTGGGATTTTTTCCTCTGGAGGCACTAAACAAATATAGATTGTTACTTATTTTAGCAAAAATGACGCATACTCTAGATATTTTTCTACAGTTAGCTTCCCCCACTTGATTGTGCATCCAGGGCTTCTATCTTTATATATATCCTATATAGGGCTTCCCTGGCAGCTCAGCAGTAAAGAATCTGCCTGCAGTGCAGGAGACACAGGAGGTATGGGTTTAATCCCTGGGTTAGGAAGATCCCCTGGAGGAGGGCATGGCAACCCACTCCGATATTCCTGTCTAAAAAATCCTATGGACAAAAGAGCCTGGCGGGATACAGTCCATAGAGTTGCAAAGAATTGGACATGACTGAAGCAACTGAGCACAGTCAACATATGTAAATATCCTGCATCCTTTTAACAGTGGTGTAGTTTAGTTCATAGGGGCTGGAGTTCCAAATATATTTAAGGTAATAGTGGTAGGTGCCAAGTGTGTCAGAGCTGGAAAGAAGTCCAACTTCCCACACTTATATGGCAGATGGAGAAATGAGAGAAGAAAAATTATAGTTGGCAGCAGCCCTAGGATAATGCAGTTCAGCTTTCCTTTCATGCTGAGTGCTCCATCTCTTCCTCTTTCTCTTAGAGTAGTAAAAATACCTAACTTATAAAATTTCAAAGTCTTTTCAAACATTCCTCTGGAACGGTCTTCCCAAGAGAGACGGAAGCCCGATGGTGTGACTATTCTGGACTACTGTCTGAAACCTACCAAAAAATCACTCTTACCGAACTCCTGAGTGACCTTCCATGGAGTCTTTGTTCCTTTTAGCTGCCACAGGGAGATCTGGATGTCCTGTTCTCAAACGTTGATGACATCATCAAGGTGAACAGCAGACTGCTTCGTGATCTGCAGGAGACAGCCTCCAGGGGAGAGGAACAAGTGCAGCTGATCGGTGAGCAAGAAACCAGGCAGCTGGCTGCCTGAGATTCCCGTGGAATTGTTCTAGGCATGTGGTCATTGCCGTACATTCCCCAGCATTCCAGGGAGATGCAGCTCAATGAGAGGCTGTTTTGGGAGTCCCTGAAATATAGCATGTCAGAGCTGGCAGGACCCTCAAATGATATCCAGCCCAACCCCATCACTATAGATGAAGAGGCTGAGGCCTCAAGACAGAGAGGACCTGCTGATGGGCATGTAATTAATGGTGTGGCTGACACTCTATCCCAGGGTTTTTCACAGTTGTTCACTCAGTAGGTGCTTAGTGATCACCTGCAGTGTGCCGTTCACTGTGCTGTGTGCTGAGGTAACAGAAGGGTCCAGTCAACCAGAGGGTCTGACCTTTTGTGCTTTTGGGTTAGTGAGTGAGAGAGATAGAAGATACACAGATAAACAGGAGAATTTTAAGTAGTAATTTGTAATTTAAAGAATAACAAATACGGTAACTTTTGAGAAAAGAGAAGGCCTCCTGAGGAGAGGACATTTGAACTGAGACCTATTAGGGAGGAACCAGCTATGAGATGATCTGGACAAAGAGTTGAGAAAATAGGTATTCAGAGGCCCTATTCTTTGGCAGAGATGAGCCTGGGATATTTGATGGACAAGGCTGGTGAGGCTCCAGGGCAATGAGTTAGGGAAGAGTGTAGGAGATAGGATAGAAGAGGCAGAGAAGGACAAGATCCTGCAGGGCCTTCTAGGAGTGTGGGTTTTCTCCTAAGTATGATGAGATGTCATTGGACAATTTTGAGCAGGGGAGTGATACGGTCAGATTTCTTTTTCAAAGATCCTTTTGGTAGTTGTGTACAGTGGATTGTGAAAGAGTGGCAAGAGTGGAAGTAATGAGATCAGCTGGTGGTTTTACCTTCACCTAGGTGAGACATGGAGGTGGACTCCTGATTCTGAAATAGGATGACCAGACATAAAAGAGGAGGAATGAGTAGGTGTAAACTTCAAACTTCTGTAGTCCCTTCCTGTCTCCTGTTCTGGGGCTACTTGATAAAACTTCTATGGTCAGAGGTTTTCAGGTGGAGTCAGAGGACAAAGGTGGATGGGCTCAGAAAGGTAGATGGGCACAGGCTCAGGAGTTGTGATGCACAGGCTTAGTGCTCCATGGCCTGTGGGATCTTCCCAGACCAGAGATTGAATCCATGTCTCCTACATTGACAGGTGAATTCTTTATCACTGAACCACCAGAAAGCCCGACTATTTCCTTTAAATGATAGAGGAATACAAAATTAAGGAATGAGATTTTTTTAACAGTATCTAGGTAATATTTTTACCTTTTATCACTTTATCTATATTTCTGTTAATGATGACCACTTATTTGAGATTTTTTATTACATTTTATTTGCACTGGATTTCAGTTGCAGCATGTGAACTCTTAGTTAAGTTAAGTGGGATCTCGTTCCCTGACCAGAGATCAAACCCGGGTCCCCTGCACTGGGAGTGCAGAGTGTTAGCCACTGGACCACCAGAAAAGTCCCTTGAGTAGAAATTGTTACAGCCTCAGGTTGAAGATGCTCCAGGGATCTGGGGACTCTGAGGCCAGTATCTTCTGTTGGTATGGGTTTGAGATTCAACTAATTCCTTGTTAAGGGTCCTTACCTGTTCATTTCTGCCTTCCAGCTTAACCTGTAAAAAGTTAAGATGTTACTTTGTCCAAGCCTGGTGACATCTCCATTCCCTGGCTTCCCTGTTTCCCTGATAGATTCGCCACATAAAATACAAGATGCCCAATTACATTTGAATTTCACATAAACAATGAAAGTTATACTAAGTTTACTGAATTATACTAAGTTTATCCCATGGAATATTTGGGACATACTTATATTAAAACTTTGATTATTTATCTGAAGTTCAAATTTAACTGAGCATCTTATGTGTCATCCTCCCCCCCGACCCCCCTGCATTTTGTCAAGCCTGTCCCCTGGCCTTTACTGAGTGTACAGAAAATAGCCTTCTCATCCTCTGCCCCTTGTGGTTAGCCAAAAAGAGATACAAAGAATCCACACGGGCTTTTCTTTTCCTAGGTGCAACTTTGTGCTTGATCATGGCTGAGCTGGTTTCTACCGGCTCTTCCTATTCCTCTCTTATCCCCATCCCAGTTCCATACCACAGCATTTTAAAAGATTTTTGGACATCGGGCATGAACCTCCCAAATGAGTCAGGTTCCGTGTTCTTACGAATGATTTCAAATGCAACTCTGGGTGGAGTTCCCCCATGGGCTCCTGTCACTGGAAGGCACCGTGTTCTAGTTCAGTCTTATCTAAAACAAATGCACTGTGAGCCATGAATTTAACTTAAGACTTTTGAGTAGCTCCATTAAAACAACTAAAGCAGTGAAATGAATTTTAATGATATATCTCATTTAACCCAATATGTCAAAATAATATTTCAACATGTAATTAGTGTAAAACTTACTCATTCTACTTTTTTTTTTTTTTTTTTACAAAGTCTTTGCAATCCAGTGTCGTTTACACTGACAGCACATCTTAATTGGGATTCTCCATATTTCAAGTTTCCAGAAGTCATATATGGCTTGCGGCTTATAGGTCAAGTGGTTTAGAGCAGGGGCTTTGGAATCTGACTTGCAAGGTTCTGTCACCCACATCTCGTTCATGTCTCTGAGCCTCAGTTTCATGCCATCTGTATGAAAATAGTACCCATTTTGGTGCCAGCCATGACTATGAGTACCTAAATCAATCCTGAATACTCACTGGAAGGACTGATGCTGAAGCTGAAACTTCAGTACTTTGGCCATCTGATGCAAAGAACTGACTCATTTGAAAAGACCCTACTTCTGGCAAAGATTGAAGGTGGGAGGAGAAGGGGACGACAGAGTATGAGATGGTTGGATGGCATCTCCTACTTGATGGACATGAGTTTGGGTAAGCTCCAGGAGTTGGTGATGGACAGGGAAGCCTGGCGTGCTGCAGTGCATGGGATTGCAAAGAATCGGACACAACTGAGCAACTGAACTGAACATGAAATAGCCCTTTTTATTCTCATGACCTTATTACTTATTGATTATTATTATTAATGGGCAACAGAGGATCCAGGTATGCTGCATCCAGCCCATAGGGTCTCAAAGAATCAGGCACAACTTAGTGACTGACCAAAAACATTATCATCCCCATTTTATTGAAGAAAAACCCAAGACTCAGAAAGGTTAAGTAACTTTCCTAAGGTCAAACAGCTTGACCAGGTAGAGTCATGATTTGAGCAGCTCCTTCAGACAACATCCTGCCTCCCTTTCTCATTTCTTCAGCCAGAGGTAGAGTGGCCTTTTGAAATACTGAGAGTAACTCTTAGCTGCTGTGACTTCTTCCCAATCTGTGACTAAAGAGGACAAGAGGAGAAGAAATAAGTCTTTGGTGCCCCTGCATTCCTTCTTGTTGGACAGCTCTGCTCTCTGCTCTAGGGAAGTTTGCTTTCCTCCACCTTCAGTTATGGAAACACCTCTGCCCCTGGCCATGCCAGTGTGATGCAGTTTCTTTGGCAAAAGTCACATTCCTGCAGAACAGCCTAAGTAGAGAAGAATGTGGGAACCGCCCCAGGTTTCAGGGCTACTCCCAAGCTATCTCCTAGTGAAGTCATCTCTGCAGCTAGCTGATCTCCCTATCCTATGCATTCTCCCTAACTGCAGTTTTGGGTAGTCTTTCCTGGTCACGTTCTCCCTTATTCTGGGGGCTTCTTCCGAGGGAGTTCTTTCTGAGGATTGTCTTGACCAGCACTGGGGAGGGGTTTTGGTTCCTGGGGTGGTAGTCTCGCTGTGGGAGCCTTTGTTGAGAGCTGGACCATGTTGGTCCAGTTACTCCCTGTCTCAAGGGGGGCCGGGTGCATTTCACAGGTACAACACACAGCATCAGCAGGCTTTAGGCTTAGTGTGGCTTTCTGTGGTCTGTGGCTTCCTTTTGTGGCTAATACATTTCTCTTCACCCTCACCACTATCCCCTTAGATAGACAGCCAAACAGTCTTGCCTTTTTTTTTTTTTTTTTTTAACATTTATTTATTATTGACTGTGCTGAGTCTTTGTTGCTGCGTGGGCTTTCTCTAATTGTAGAGAGTGGGGCCTACTCTCTAGTTGCTGTGCACAGGCTTCTCATTGCATGGCTTCACCTGTAGAGCACAGGCTCCAGGGCACAAGGGCTTCAGTTGTTGTAGCTCATGGGCTTAGCTGCCCCAAGACACGTGGGATCTTCTCAGACTAGGGATCATACCAGTGTGCCCCAAATTGCAAGGAGGATTCTTATGCAGTGGGCCATCAGGGAAGTACTGTAGTAGCCTTTTAATAGCTATTCTTTCCATGTTTTACTCCTGATTTAGTCTCACCATAGTGTAGGTCTAATAGACTATTTTTTTAGAGCACTTTTAGATTTACAGAAAAATTAAGTAGAGGGAATTCCTAGTAACTAGTTTTCTTCTACATATATTGCTTGATTGATGGCATTAAAATTGATTTATAATATTCTTAATATATATTAATAGTTTCATGTGTACAACATTTCATTTGATTTTATATATACTACAGCATGCCCACAACTGAAAATTTAGTTTTTATTTGTCACCAAGCAGTTGACCCACTTTNGGGAATTCCTAGTAACTAGTTTTCTTCTACATATATTGCTTGATTGATGGCATTAAAATTGATTTATAATATTCTTAATATATATTAATAGTTTCATGTGTACAACATTTCATTTGATTTTATATATACTACAGCATGCCCACAACTGAAAATTTAGTTTTTATTTGTCACCAAGCAGTTGACCCACTTTAACCATTTTCAGATCAGTTCACTTCAGTTTAGTTGACCCCATGAATTGCAGTACTCCAGGCCTCCCTTTCCATCACCAATTCCAGGAGTTCACTCAAACTAATTTAAGTTTATACATGAACTAAAAAAGACATTAATGTTACAGAAACAATGACTATAACGCTAATTGCTGATGATCCACATATGAATTTACTAGG
Source organism: Neotragus moschatus (assembly GCA_006410615.1). Lineage (NCBI taxonomy): Eukaryota > Metazoa > Chordata > Mammalia > Artiodactyla > Bovidae > Neotragus > Neotragus moschatus. The sequence continues at coordinate 2,573,658 of SJYA01001296.1, read as the reverse complement.
TCATAGATTGAATGTGTAATTTTAAGGTTTAGCTATCACCTAAACCGTTTCCTGACCCTGAAATTAAAAAGTCACTTGAAATTCTTAAAATTCTGGAGACAGTGAGTGCTCAGTTCAGTTCAGTTCAGTCACTCAGTCCTGTCCAACTCTTTGCGACCCCATGAATCGCAGCACACCANTGGAACCAGTCTGTTGTTCCATGTCCAGTTCTAACTGTTGCTTCCTGAATTGCATATAGGTTCCTCAAGAGGCAGATCAGGTGGTCTGGTATTCCCATCTCTTTCAGAATTTTCCACAGTTATTGTGATCCACACAGTCAAAGGCTTTGGCCTGCCCCCAATTCCCCTTTCCACCTACATTTATTAATTCTTATTCTATAAGCAAGAAATGTCCCTTCCTTTCATTTTTTAAAAGTTATTTTTAGTTGTCAAATTTTTAGGTATAGTTGATTTATAGTGTTATATGTTTTAATTGTATGGCATAGTGATTCACAATTTTTATTATTTATTATATTTATGGCTGTGTTTGATCATCATTGCTTTATGCAGGCCTTCTCCAATTGAGGTGATTGGTGGCTACTGTCTAGTTATGCTCAGGCTTCTCATTGCAGGGGTTTCTCTTGTTGCAGAGCACGGGCTCTAGGCATGTGGGCTTCAGTAGTTGTGGCACCGGTTCATAATTTTTAAAGGTTATAGTATAGATTTTTAAGTGTAAACTCATGGATATTTGCTTTATTCCATGAATCAGAATCCAGTACTATTATTATCTATTTTCTTGCTCAAATTTTACCAGCTTTGGCCATAGGGAGCTCTTTCACCTGTGTCCTTTCAATGTGTCTCTAACAATTTGTGAGCACTTTCTTGCTTTCTGGCACCACAAGGTGTTCTCAGCTCATCTTGTATTTTCCCTGCCCTATCCTTGTGATCAGCTTTTCTCCTGGGAAGCCTGGTTCCTACCTTTGGTGTGCTTATTGCTCCTGAGGTGTCATTGCTTCTAGGCCCTTGTAGCTGATATTTAGGAAACATGTGTATATATACCAACACATGCATGTACACATATCTACATTTCTTTCTATATCTATCCATCTATGTTGTTGTTTAGTTGCTAAGTCATGTCCAACTTTTTGTGACTCCATAGACCATAGCCTGCCAGGCTCCTCTGTCCATGGGATTTTCCCAGGCAAGAATACTGGAGTGTGTTGCCATTTCCTTCTCCAGGGGATCTTCCCGACTCAGGGATCACACCCACATCTCCTGCAATGGCAGTTGGATTCTTTACCACTGAGCCACCAGGGAAGCTCATCTATATTTATATATTTAAAATACATAAAACCATGAGTTCCTACTAATATTTCCAATTCCCGTCCAGTATCTCAGGGTTCATTCTAATCTTTCCTCTTTTCTTATTTGCAGCATCTTTCTGTGAGAGGTAGAAATGGTTGCCATTATCTACAGTGTATTTACTTATTTGTTCGAAGTTAGTAGTCACTTAGAGAATTTTTTTTTTTGGTTATGTTATGTTTTAACCAAAATTACTAGCCTGTACCTTTGTGAAAAATACTTACATTAATTTTTCGTACACCCTTAAGTGTGATTATGTTATTCATTTGTACTAGAGTTAGGTTCATTCCTTATTGCTTATATTCTATTTGGGGTTCCCCTTCCACATCCTGGTTGGTCTTAGCTGTATATTTATTTGGGGAGTATGTAAAATATTACCATGGTTCCAAGATCAGAGCTATATAAGGAGGTATATTCAGTAAAGCCTTGTTCCCCTCTCATCCCTACTGTCCTATCCCATTCCCTGTTCTTTCCATCCCATTCTGTCTCCCCAGTAAGTAACTAATCTCATAAGTTTCTTCTTTTTTTTTTTTTAATATAGAATGTCACAACTTAGCATGTCATTCGTGTGCAGGGGACTGCCAGTCTGTCTTGTATTGTTATAACTTTAGTGTAAGTGATATTAAGCAGAGTGTGATCCTTTTAAAACAAAAACTAGATCATTGTTGCCCCTGCTCAAAACCTTCTAGTTGCTTCCTGCCACCATTAGAATAAAGCCTGGACACCTTACTACACCATATTTACTTACTTCAAGGCCCTACATAATCTGGCTTCAGTTTTCTGTTTATTTTCTCTACTTTGTGCCCTTGCTCACTGTGTTCCAGCCATACCTGCCTTCTTGTGGCACCTGCATGTCAAGCATTCACTTGCCTTAAGGCCTTTGTATTTGTCCTTCCCTAAGCCTGGCACTGCTTTTCCCTCAGACTTTCTCAGGGATGGATTCTTTTGGACTATGATAAACATCCACATCTTTATAGAGGTCTTTCCTAAATAGATCTCCGTGTGTATGTACTTAGTTGCTTAGTCACGTCTGACTCTGTGACCCCATGGACTAGCCTGCCAGTCTCCTCTATCCCATGGAATTTTCCAGGCAAGAATAAACTGGAGTGGGTTGCCATTTCCTACTCCAAGGGATCTTCCCAACCCAGAGATCGAATCCACGTCTCTTGTGTCTCCTGCATTGGCAGGCAGATTTTTGACCACAGTGACACCTCTAACTCTTTATCTGGCTTTGTTTAAATCTGTGGTACTCATCACTACCTGGCATCAGTTCAGTTCAGTCACTCAGTCGTGTCTGACTCTTTGTGACCCCATGAACAGCAGCATGCCAGGCCTCCCTGTCCATCACCAACTCCCAGAGTTTACCCAAACTCATGTCCATTGAGTCAATGATGCCATCCAACCATCTCATTCTCTGTCGTCCGCTTCTCCTCTTGCCCTCAATCTTTCCCAGCATCAGGGTCTTTTCAAATGAGTCAGCTCTTTGCATCAGGTGGCCAAAGTATTGGCGTTTCAGCTTCAACATCAGTCCTTCCAATGAATACCCAGGACTGATCTCCTTTAGGATGGATTGGTTCGATCACCTTGCATATGTAATACATAAATAAATATATTTATTTATTGTCCGTCTTCCCCATGAGAATATCAGCCCCATGAGGAAGGGTCGTTATTTCATTCAAAGAACTTAGAAGAGTGCCTCATACACAGTCAGTACATAAGTAGTTTGTAAGTTTTTGAGAAATGAAGTTTGTGTCAGGTGCTTTACATACATTTTTAAAATTAATCATCTCAGTGAGCACTTGGAGGTGAGTACTATTTGTATTCCCGTCTATAGATGAAACTATGGAGGGTCAGAGGGATCAGATACTCACCCTAGACTGTACTACTGGGAAAGGGTTGGCTGGAGATCTGGCCTTACTTCTTTCTGACTCCAAAGCCCACATTTGTGACTATCCATGCTATGCTGTAGGGTGTCTTTGTAAACAGGGTTTGGAATTGTACTTGCCATACATGGTAATTATAAAGATATAACATGAATGTGTTTTGTAAACTATAAAGCATTGTCCAAATGTGAGAATTATCAATATTATTACTGTAATTATAGATACTGTTTATTAAGCACACACATCATTGTGTCACTTAATCCTACAGCAGCCTTTTGAAAGTGAGATGAAAACAATGGGAGCTGAGGAAGATGAGGTGACTTGCCCAAGGTTGCAATGCTGGTTAAGCCAGGCAGTCTTACGTCAGAGCTAAAGTGCTTAGCTGTGTCACTCACGGCCTCCCTGTTCTAAGCAAGAGGACATGCAGAAACGCTTTTGAGAACTTGTTGCTTTTTCACTGTCAGGTAATGCATTCCTGGAATTCCAAGAGGAGTTGGAGCAAGTCTATAAGGTGTACTGTGCCAGCTACGAACAGGCCTTGCTGCTGGTAGAGACCTACCGGAAGGAGCCAGAGCTGCAGCGGGAGATCCAGGGCATCATCGAGGCAGTGCTGTGAGTAGAGTGATCCCTACGGATGCCGAGGTCAGGGGCTGTTAAAATCTCACCCTAGCTTGGGGCTGCTCGCACTGTTTCAGGAGTGTCCTGGTCAGGCTAGGCTAGGCTATGCTGCAGAGACAGACAACCTCCAACTCTTTCAGTGGTTCAGCCAATGAGATTTCCACCTTCCTTGTCCTCCAGTGTGGGTTAACTGGGGGCTCTTCCCAGTGTCATGCTCACTCTGGAACTCAAGGTGACACCAGCCACTGTCTGGAACATGGCTGGTGACTTGGCAAGGAACAAAGACCTCTGGAGGGGCTCACACTGGTTACTAAATGTTCCAGGCCAGAAGTAACATCCATTGCTTCTCATAATTCAGAGTCCAGAACTAATCACCTGACTTCATCCAGGAGCAGGAGGCCAGGGCATGCCTTCCAGCCATGTGTTCAGAGGTGGAAAAGCAGAAACATTCGGTGAATAGCACTTGTGCGCACCATAGGGAGGGCAGTGAGATGGTGGGAACCATGTGCTGTAAGCAGCCGTGGCAGGAAGCAGGCTCGCACCACCTGAGGAGACCTCTCTACTGATGGCTGGAGTCCTGCCCCACAGAAAAGGATCAGAACTGCCTTGGGAGGCGTCACAGCCCAGAACTGGCACCAGTGAGTGGGAGCTCAGGGTAGAGATATGTAGAGAATAAATTTTTTTAATTAAAATTTTGAACAGATAGCACTTAACGCAGTTTAAAAGCTTTAAAACATCTGAATTTAAACAGTAAAAGTGAAAGATCTCTCCCACCCTGTCCCTTCATCCATCCAATTGCTGCTACTACCTGCAAAGTCAAGTTAACCATTTTTAAATTCCTTATGGATCTTTGTAGAGTTCCTGTATACCTATACAAGTAAATCTAAATATATACTCTTATTTTCCCATCTTCTTATAAAAGTTTATAAATTTTTTCACTTATGTTGTATCTTGGAGGTCTTTCCAATTCAATACATATATGTATGACCCTTTGAATGGCTATGTATTGTTCTACCATGTGGTTGTTCCACAGTTTATTTAACTGTTCTCTATTGATGGATATTGGTTTGTTTCTATTCTTTTTAGCATTACAGATAATGCTATGTGATTATTCACGAACATATGTTATTTTACTGAGGTGCAAATAAAAGTATCTATAAGTTAAATTTCCAGATGTGAAATTGCTAAAGGAAGTATGTGTTAATAATTTTTATAATATTGAAAACTTTCTCACTGTAAAGGTAATACCAGCTGATATTCCTGTGAACAAATATAAGGGTGTTTCCCCTCAGCCTCACCAGCAGAGTACATTGTGAAACTTCAGAGTTTTTACCACTGAGATAGGTGAAAAATGGCATCTCAGTAATGTTTCATTTTGTATTTATCTTCTTATGATTAAAGTGGATCATCATATCTTTAAAAAGATTTACATTAGGACTTCCTTGGCGGTCTGGGGGTTAAGACTTCATGTCCCCAATGCACAGGACACAGGTTCGATCCCTGGTTGGAGAATTAAGCAGCATAGTCAAAAAGAAAAAAGCTTATATCTTCTCCAAGCTTACCAAATGAAGACAGATGAAGGCCATCTTCTGGAAATCAAAACAGTGTAGGAGGAACAGAGGTTATTATTGTTATTTCATCTTACTTAGGCATTTCCTGTTTATACCCAAGGGAGTGTAGATTTTGGTCTTTAAAGCTAGCATTATCTCATGTGGAGCCTCCTGCTATCTCTCTTCTCTCCCTTATCATATCCTTAACCCTTGTGCCCCTTGAACCCTTCTTTTGAAGTAGCCATGTCCTAGCCCCTCCCAGCCTTCAAAAAAGCCTACTTTCATTTTCTTTGATTCCTTTGATCCCTTCATGGATCTTACAAACTTAGGCTTTTGTAAGGGTCCCTAAATACATTTCTACAGGAGTGAGGCAAGTAACAGAAATGAAGGAAGCAGGACGCCAGCTGTGAGACAAAAGGGAGTAATGGAGACTGTGGCAAATCAGAGCCAGCAGTCCCAGTATAGAGTGCAGCTGCAGCCCAGCCTAAGCTGATCACTGTTGTATCAAGTAGCTTTCGCTATAGCATATCACCCCAAATATAGTGGTTTAAAATAGAAATCATCTCCAAAATTTATTTAAAGCAAGTATTTCTCAAGGTCACATTTGTGCATGTTAGCAATTTAGCTAGACTCAGTAAATGATTTTTCTAGTCCTGGCTGAACTCCCTCACATGTCTGTGATCAACCATAGGTCAGCTTTGCTGATGTTGGCTGGGCTTGCCTATGAACATGGGACACACGAGCTGACTCAGCTCTGCCTTTTGAGATCTTAGCTTAGAATTGGCATGGCTTGGGAGTGGAAAAATAGTCGCCACTTCTTGGAGGGAGAAGCTTCAAAGTCATATTCAAAGGGTATAGATACAGAGAGTAAAGTAATTGCAGCCATTTTTTGGTAAACCACCTACCTCAGTTGCTGTGTAGAAATATGATTCCACTGTGGCCAGATCCTCTGATCTTTCAAGAGAAACCAGAAGCTTTGATGTAAGTCTCTGCAGTGTTAAATATTGGCATCTAGTTCAGACACGTTAGAGACTCTGTGTGGGGGGCCCTAGTTGACACAGAGGCTGCTCTTTGTCACATCTTCTACACTCAGGTCTTTCCCAGCTAGGCCAGACATTTCTCATGGGCTTTGGCGCCAGGCAGCCTGGCAATGAATTGAGCTCTCTGCTCTTTATTCACCTTGGCAGAAGCCATTTAGTGTCTCAGAACCTAGTTTCCCTACATGTAGAGTGGGAGTAAAAGCAACAGCTCATGGGGATGTAGACTCACTGCATACAGGTAATACTCAGTAATTCCCTAGTAATACCATAGCTGTGGTAGTTGTCTTGATTAGGAAGGGATTATGCTTCCCTGAGACCACACTGTGGTTCTCTGCTCGTTCAGTCCAGTGCTCCCTTTTTATAATAAATTTATTATCCTGAGTTACATTCTGAAAAAAATTCTCCAGCCCATATACATAATTGACAAAAATAAACATAATGGCTTAGCTATAATTAAAGGAGAAATAAAAGGAAAATAATTTCTAATAATGTAATATGTATTACATATGTAATATAAAATATATATAATGTATGCAAATGCTTGGGCACCGCTACACTAGCGATCACATGCTTATAAGCGAAAAAGAATCAGAAGCCATTCTGTACACAAAGTACAGAAAACCAAAAGAGCAGAGAATATGTGTACCCCGGAATGACACAAACTTGACTTCCTTGTGTATGATAAGAGAAAGAAGGAAACAACATAATTGAAGTAGGGATAATATTACATACTGGGAGGCAGAGAAAATGAGGAATGATGTTCTTGCAGATGGCCTGTGTTGTATTTACAAAAGGTAGTACCATAGCAGTCTTGCCTGGAAAATCCCATGGATGGAGGAGCCTGGTGGGCTGCAGTCCATGGGGTCGCTAAGAGTCAGACACGACTGAGCGACTTCAGTTTCACTTTTCACTTTCATGCATTGGAGAAGGACGTGGCAACCCACTCCAGTGTTCTTGCCTGGAGAATCCTGGGGATGGGGGAGCCTGGCGAGCTGCTGTCGATGGGGTCACACAGAGTCGGACACGACCGAAGCGACTTAGCAGCAGCAGCAGCAGCAGTACCATAAGTAATTCCCAGTGTGAAGATATGTGACTGGATGGAGTCCAGGTGTCACAAAAATGTCTGTTCTTGAAATTGCAGCCCGTTTCAAGGCATTCATTCAGTCTCTGAATGTTGAGGGGCATATGAAGTGTAGAACAATTCTCCATAATGCAAGACTGTCTTTGAAGGATATTCTGCTTCCCTGGGACCCTGTCCACTAAATGCCGGCAGCACCCCAGAGACTGCAGGTTTTAAGAATGCCCTCAATGAAATCCTCTGATCTAATGTTGCAGCAGGAATGACATCCTTTCAGTCATCCCAATTTTACTCTGTATTTACAGGAAGACAGAAAATAGACTTCCTGTAGGAAAGTATTGACATTGGATGGTGGGTGGATGGATGGGTAGATAGAATGAATTTGAAGGGGCTCCTACTATGTTTGCTGCTCTAGAACTATTAATCACCTCCCTCCCTCCTGAGACAGTCATCCTGACTTTCTGTGCTGATGATCATGGGGCTCTTTCTGGAGCCTGGCCGACTAGGATCACACCAGCTGGATATCCAGAGATGATAAATGGCACCATCTCAATAGATCTTTGTGATTACAAAACATATGCTACCTCCCACTTTTTATTTGGGTTGGGTGAATTGGTGAGGTGTTTAGTTTATCCTTGGAGAAGGCAATGGTAACCCACTCCAGTACTCTTGCCTGGAAAATCACATGGACGGAGGAGCCTGGTAGGCTGTAGTCCATGGGGTCACGAAGAGTTGGACACTTACTGAGCGACTTCACTTTCATGCATTGGAGAAGGAAATGGCAACCCACTCCAGGGTCTTGCCTGAAGAATCCCAGGGATGGTACAGCCTGGTGGGCTGCCATCTGTGGGGTTGCACAGAGTTAGTTTATCCTAGCTCTCAAGGCCAGAGAAGGCAGTGGCACCCCACTGCAGCATTCTTGCCTGGAAAATCCCATGGATGGCAGAGCCTGGTAGGCTGCAGTCCATGGGGTCGCTAAGAGTCAGACACGACTGAGCGACTTCACTTTCACTTTTCACTTTCATGCATTGGAGAAGGAAATGGCACCCCACTCATCTTGCCTGGAGAATCCCAGGGACGGGGAAGCCTGGTGGGCTGCCGTCTACAGGGTCGCACAGAGTCAGACACAACTGAAATGACTTAGCAGCAGCAGCAGCACTCTACATTCTAGGACTTGTTTTTTCACTTAACCATAGCCATGAATTATTTTACCATGTTCCTTTTTTTTTTAACCATGTTCTTCTTTACTGGCTACATAGGGTTCTTTTCCAGCTTATAGTCAGCTCATCCCCTGTTGATGGATATTTGAGTTGTTTCCCAAATTTTACTGTTACAGAGTTGCTGAATAACTTCTACCTTTATCCATGCTCACTTGAGTTAATATTTCTGTGGGTAGATTTCTGTAGTAGAATTGAGGGAATTGTATATTTCACAAATTGCTAAATTACTCTCTAAAAAGATCCCACCAACTAACTGATACACTCACCAAGAGAATGTAAGAGGACTGGTTCCCCCATATTCATACAACTCTGGATGAGTCTTTCAATTTTTTTTTTTTTTGGCCACACCATGTGGCATGGCAGATCTTAGTTCTTCAATCAGGATTGCACCCATACCCTCTGCATTGGGAACATGGAGTCTTAACCACTAAACTACCACAGAAGTCCCAAGTCTTTTAATTTTTGTTGCCTGTCTAATAGGCTACATAAAGAGTTTTTTCCAAATTACTTTAGAAGGGCTGTAAAGAAAGAGGTGGCTGTAATTCTGTAGTTCTTGATGATTGTGGAGAAGAGATGTAATCATCTCTTTGAAGGCTCCCTGCCCTCTGTGGTCTCTGATTTGTGAGGCAATAGTTGTCCCCACAATGGCACCCCACTCCAGTACTCTTGGCTGGAAAATCCCATGGATGGAGGAGCCTGGTGAGCTGCAGTCCATGGGGTCGCTAAGAGTCGGACACGACTGAGCGGCTTCACTTTCACTTTTCACTTCCATGCATTGGAGAAGGAAATGGCAACCCACTCCAGTGTTCTTGCCTGGAGAATCCCAGGGATGGGGGAGCCTGGTGGGCTGCTGTCTATGGGGTAGCACAAAGTCGGACACAACTGAAGTGACTTAGCAGCAGCAGAAGTAGCAGTTGTCCCCATGAAGCAATTGTCCTTTTCCCATGAAAAGTAAGCCCAGAGGACAGAGTTTTGCAAATATCTGACCACTGTTTCCACCTCTCCTGCCCACAGTCAGCCAGGCGCTAGGAAACCCTTGGTGAGAGCAGATGGTCAGCACAGGCATATCCTGACAGATAGTTCAACCCCTGTGTTCCAACCTCCTGCAGTTAATGGGAGGGAGGGAGTAGTTCCCACCTGCTCTGTCTGTTCCAGGCCTTATGGCTGATCTTTCCTGAACATTTGGTCTGGAGGTTTTTTCCATAGGAAGAAAAGCAAGAGGCAAAGAGAGGAGGCCAGATAATAGTCATGAGAGGTATTTGTGTCTTCATGAAGGAGGCATGCTTAGACATTGATGTTGAAACCCTCGTGTGTTTCTCAGAAGGTGGATCCGAGGGCTATTGGTCATGATCAAAGAAAGACTGTTGGAGCCTTGTCCCAGATGCGATTGACTTGGGCACTCTTTCTGCAACTAACAGACATCTGGAAAGGGGCTAGAAATAATCATTTATGCATCAAATGGTACATCTGGAAGGGACCTTGACACTATTAGTTCCTGTGTTTTGTATTTTCCTTTTTCAAATTAAAATTTTCAAGCCCTGTAGAAAAATAGAATAATGTAATGAACACACACACCCATCACCTGAAATGAGCAAGTATAAATGCATTCTGTTTGCTGCATCTAGCTTTATACTAAGTAATTTAAAGGAAATTACAGATACTATGAGTTTTTACCCTTAAATACTTTACATGCCTCTCTAAACATTAAATTCCTATGATTAAAAAAAAAAGTTTGGAGGGGGCTGTGCCCCAAGGCTTGTGAGATCTTAGTTCTTCCACTGGGGATTAAACCTGGGCCTATAACAGTGGAAGCACTGAATCCTAACCATCAAACCACCAGGGATTTCCCAAGTTCTTGTGATTTTAAAAGCACTTATTTTTTGAAGCAGTGGGACCATTTTTTAAAATGAAATACCACGTGCGTGTCCAGCAGATGGAGCTGTGCTTGAGACATACCCAAGTGGAGATCTCAAGTAGGCTAGTTGGCCATGTGAGTCTGGAGCTCTGGGCAGAAGTAAGAAGTGGAGATCTGGGTTTGCCTTGTGTTTAAAGCCATAGAACTAAAGGAGCTCAGAAAGAGAGTGAGTGGAGAGAGGAGGCCCCAGGGCACTCCAGCATTGGAGAGAAGCCAGGAAAGTGGCCCATGGAGAGAAACAGGACAAAGGGCATCTCTGGGGCCAAAAGAAGAAAGTGTCTTGAGAAATAGGGAATGGTCTGCTGTGTCTGCTATTGAGAGACCGGAGTAAACTGAGGACAGAACTGACCTTTGGATTTAGTACATATGGGGAGCCGAGGTCCAAAAAAGGGTAAAGTGAGAACTAGCAGCACCCGATGAGGAAACTGAGGACTCCCGAAGGAGGGCGACTTGCCTGAGATCACACAGAGAGTTAAATACAGAGCTAGGACTAGACCCCAGGCTCTTTGGTGCCCCCAAGGGTGGACTTGACCTACTTAACACCAGCCTTCTCCCTTAGGCCGCAAGCTGGACCTTCAGGCCTCAGTTTCTTGCTGGTAATTCCTCTGCAGAGGATTACCAAATACCCATTGCTGCTGCAGAAAATTCTGGAAAACACACTCCCTGATGCCAGTGCCTACGCTGTTCTTCAGAGGGCTACCTCTGCCCTCCAAGATGTGGTCACCAACATCAATGAGTACAAGAGGCGCAAAGAAGTGGGTAAGGACTTGGGATATCTAGGTGATACATTAGTGAGAATGCTTCTAGTTAACAAAAAACTCACCTCAAACTGGCTTCACTAGTAAAGGGAACACAGTCACTTATGTAACCTACAAGTCCAGAGGTAGCATGGGCTTTAAGTAGGATTTAATCTGGGAGCTGGTGTCATTTCCCTATAATTCTCTTGTCTCTGACTTTCACTATGTGTCACTTTCCTCTTCAAACTGGCCTCCCTCATAACAATAAGTGGCTATTGCTGTCCTAAGACTCACATCTGAACACCACACCTTCTAGGAGAACATGGACCCTTTCTCCACTTAGCTGTAAACGCTAAATTGGAGCTTCATTCTAAAGGATTTATTTGAGTCATATGCTCACCCTGAACCAATTGCCATGGTTAGGGGTATGCCATGAACTCTTTGGCTTATGCCTGGGTTGTAAACCTTTTTTTGAACCTGTCACTGTGGTAGAGGAGTTGGGATTGTGTGAATTGTCTTATAACAGTCAGCAACCACTCCCTGAACTAAAGTGAAATCATTCTTATCCACACCACATGGCTGCTATACTAAGGAGAAATGAATACTGGGAGGCAAAGAGCTGTGTATGTATCAGGGATGAGGGTAGGAGGAGAAAGTAGGGAGATTGTTGCCTCTCAAGTTGCTAAAACAGAAAGGTCTGCGGAGTGTCACAGTGTCCTAGGTAGAGGAAAAACTTACACAACTAAGACAGTATAGTAATGATAATTTAGCTAATCTTTACTAAGGGGTAGCTATGACTTGTTTTTTTCATTTATTATTTTGTTTGATCCTTACGATAGTCCTGAGGTTGGCACTGTTAGTCTCATTTCAGTTGGGTAAAATGAGAGCTTAAGTCATTTGCTTCATTTCCATCATCTTATGTGATCTCCCAGCAATCCTGGGAAGTGGTTGGCCTCATTTACAGATGAGGAAACTGAGGTGCAAGAAATCAAGCTGGTATGAACCTCTTCAGTCATTGAGGACTCTGAACGCTGCGTTTTACCTCCAAAATTTGCCATTCTAATGGGTGTGACCCTGACATTTGAGAAGAGGGCCTAAGAGGTGCCAAGCTGGGATGTCAGGGTCTCTTACTTTCCTGGGTCAGCTCTGGTCCCTGTGCCTTCCTTTTCCTCTGTTGGTGCAGCCTCCAAGTACACCAAGGTGGAGCCGCTGAGCCTCCGGGAGCGACTGGCTCGCATCAATACACACACCCTCTCCAAGAAGACCACCCGGCTGAGCCAGCTGCTGAAGCAGGAGGCGGGGCTTGTTCCCAGGGTGAGCAATGGACTGGAGGAAGGGTTGCATGCCAGCCATCTCAAGGGGCAAGATGGTGCGGTGGGGAGGCGGAGTCTTAGACTGCTTGCAGAGATGAGGAGACTGAGGCCAGGAAGGGGCAGAGTAGGCACCCTCACTTGATTCTTTCATTTAAAGTTTGCTGGTTCTTTATAGATTTTTTGCTGTGGACCATTTTTAAAGTCTTTGAATTTATTTCAATATTGCTTCTGTTTTATGTCCTGGCATTTTGGCCACAAGGCATGTGGGATCTTAGCTTCCTGTTCAGTTCAGTTCGGTCGCTCAGTTGTGTATGACTCTTTCCAACTGCATGGACTACAGCACACCAGGCCTTCCTGTCCATCACCAACTTTCAGAGTTTACTCAAACTCATGTCCATTGAGTCAGTGATGCTATCCAACCATCTCATCCTCTGTCTTCCCTTTCTCCTCCCACTTTCAATCTTTCCCAGCATCAGGGTCTTTTCAAATGAGTCAGTTCTTTGCATCAGGTGGCCAGAGTATTGGAGTTTCAGCTTCAACATTAGTCCTTCCAATGAATACCCAGGACTGATCTCCTTTAGGATGGACTGGTTGGATCTCCTTATAGTTCAAGGGACTCTTAAGAGTCTTCTCCAACACCACAGTTCAAAAGCATAAATTCTTCAGTGCTCAGCTTTCTTTATAGTCCAATTCTCACATCTCTACATGACTACTGGAAACACCATAGCTTTGACTAGATGGACTTTTGTTGGCAAAATAATGTCTCTGCTTTTCAATATGCTGTCTAGGTTGGTCATAACTTTTCTTGCAAAGGGTAAGCATCTTTTAATTTCCTGACTGCAGTCACCATCTGCAGTGATTTTGGAGCCAAAAAATAAAGTCTGTCCCTGTTTCCATTGTTTCCCCATCTATTTGCCATGAAGTGATGGGACCGGATGCCATGATCTTAGTTTTCTGAATGTTGAGTTTTAAGCCAACTTATTTTTTTTTTTAAATATGTATTTATTTGATTGCCACAGATTTTAGTTGCCACATGCGGGATCTTCGTTGCAGGGCAGGGGCTCAGTAGTTGCAATGCCTGGGCTTAGTTGCCCCACGCCATGTGAATCTTAGTTCCCTGACCAGGGATCGAACCTGCATCCCCTGCATTGCAAGGTGGATTCTTAACCACTGGACCACCAGGGAAGCCCTTAAGCCAACTTTTTCACTCTCCTCTTTCACTTTCATAAGAGGCTCTTTAGTTCCTCTTCACTTTCTGCCATAAGGGTGGTGTCATCCACATATCTGAGGTTATTGATATTTCTCCCGACAATCTTGATTCTAGCTTGTGCTTCATCCAGCCCAGCATTTCTCATGATATACTCTGCATAGAAGTTAAATAAGCAGGGTAACAGTATACAGCCTTGACATACTCCTTTTCCTATTTGGAACCAGTCTGTTGTTCCATGTCCAGTTCTAACTGTTGCTTCTTTACCTACATACAGATTTCTCAGGAGGCAGGTCAAGTAGTCTGGTATTCCTTTCTGTTTAAGAATTGTCCATAGTTTGTTATGATCTACACAGTTGAAGGCTTTGGTATAGTCAATAAAGCAGAAGTAGATGTTTTTCTGGAACTGTCTTGCTTTTTCAATGATCCAACAGATGTTGGCAATTTGATCTCTGGTTCCTCTGCCTTTTCTAAATCCAGCTTGAACATCTGGAAGTTCACACTTCATGTACTGTTGAAGCCTGGCTTGGAGAATTTTGAGCATTACTTTGCTAGCCTGTGAGATGAGTGCAATTGTGTGGTAGTTTGAACATTCTTTGGCATTGCCTTTCCTTGGGATTGGAATGAAAACTGACCTTTTCCAGTCCTGTGGCCACTGCTGAGTTTTCCAGATTTCCTGGCGTATTAGGTGCAGCACTTTCACCGCACCATCTTTTAGGATTTGAAATAGCTCAACTGGAGTTCCATCACTTCCACTAGCTTTGTTCATGGTGATGCTTCCTAACCAGGAATCAAAGCCACACCCCTGCACTAGAAGTTAGGAAAGTCCCTCTACTTGATTCTGAACAGCCAGGGTGGGCTTTCTCCTCTGTGCCTCATGCTGCTCTTTCTCTGGGGGCTCTTGATAAGGTGTGTGTGTGTTTTCAGTCACTCAGTTGTGTCTTTTCGACCTTATGGACTGTAGCCCACCAGGCTTCTCTGTCAGTGGGATTCTCCAGGCAAGAATAATAGAATGAGTTGCCATTTCCTCCTCCAGGGGATCTTCCTGACCCAGGAATCAAACCTGAATCTCCTATGTCTCCTGCCCTGCAGGCAGATTCTTTACCTCTGAGCCACCAGCAAAGCCCCTTGATGCAGATAGGAGAACTTATGTCTGGGCCTGAGCAAGGAACCAGCCTTAAACAGCTACTCGTAGAGACTTAGGTTGACTGAGTACTTATTCTGAACCAGGCATTAATGGTTCCACACAATGAAGTAAATGTTCATGTTATCCCCATGTTGCAGGTGCAGAAACAGGCTCCAAGAGGGCAAAACAATTGCCTAAGTTCACACAGACAGGAAGCAAGTGAACCAGGGCTCATGTGTCTGATTTCATGGTCTGAATACAAAAACATTAAGCTGCACTCACTGCCTCTAACCATCCCACTCAGTTTGGGGACTGGTGGAATGGCTCTGATGTGCGGGTCTGTGGAAAAGTGTGTGTGTGTGTGTGTCTGTGTGTGTGTCTGTGTGTGTGTGTGTGTCTGTGTGTGTGTGTATGTGTGTCTGTGTGTGTGTGTGTCTGTGTCTGTATGTGTGTGTCTGTGTCTGTGTGTCTGTGTCTGTGTGTGTGTGTGTCTGTGTGTGTGTGTGTGTGTGTTTCCTAGCAAGGACTTGGGACAGAGGTGTACACTGCCCCCATGTGGATGTTCTCGGCCCTCATAAGCATAACTTTACTCTCAGATGGAAGACAAGGAATTTGATGACTTAGAAGAGAAGTTCCACTGGGTGTCGCTGTGTGTGACTGAGCTGAAGAGCAATGTGGCTGCTTACCTGGATAATTTGGAGGTGAGGGCCCTGTGGTAAATAATGGGGGTGGGGAGTAGGGCTGGGATACCTGGGCAGGTATGTAAGGCCCATGGAACAAGCCCCTGACAAAGGCACTAGCTTCAAAAACCAATTGGAAGAGATCATAACAGTTGCTGGTTGGAGGCCAGAGAAGGGCTATGGGCAAGCACTCCTTATTCTAGAGGTTATCTGGCTGGGCAACTTCTGAGTTCATTGAGTGTTCAGGGACTAGGGTTCCCACTGGCAGAGTCAAATTCACTGGAAGCAGAGTCCTCTGGAAGGACCCTGCCAGACCTGTTCTAGAGCAGGAGTGACAAACAGGTGCTCAAAGGGACCAGGAGGTGATATTATTGACTGAAGTGTATAGGTGTATAGGCCTATTGTCTATTTATGAGACTTTTATGGTAGAGTTCAATATGTAGTAATATTTGGAGTTTGAATGACTGAATAAATTCATAAGTGAATAAAATAAAATTAAATGCCCTGTCTCACGGGAGTTGTTGCTGCATGGGAGTGTATACCCAATGCTGCCAGTTCTTCTGATTTTAAGGAAGAAGAAAACTGAAAATTGAGACCTTTAGGTGAAATCTCATGATGTTTTCATGTGAGCACCTAATTAAATAAGAATCTAAATGTTATGTGGGCCCAACAAAATACATTTTTGCAAGCCAGATTCAGCCCACAGGGACACCAGTTTGCATTCCCAACCAGCACATTACTTTCCTTGCGCCCAAATTCCCACTTCGCTCTTGTCATTGCTGCTGATTCATTCCATCCACTCTGTCCTTTTTGCGTGGTTTTGTTCTCAGTCACATCCATTTGCACAGACCAGTTCAGTCAGATGAGAACAGTCTCTTTGGATAATAGGATTTGGAGTGGCATTATTGGAAGTGTGTACAAGGAGAGACGTTGTAGCTCTATGCTTTTCTGTGTGGGGCACACCCCCTGCTTATTCCTTCTCCATCTTGCCCCAGCCCCCACAGAAAGCTAACAGCACAGTGAGTGAGAAGGGGAAGGCCTTCAGAGAAAGAGTGGAGGGGCCTTGAGAGAGAGAAGCCAGAAGCCCCCAAGAGACACGTCTGGCTTTGCAGAGAACAGATACTTAGAAGCATGAAGGCTGCATTGCCCTGAATGCAGGATTTACATGAGAGATACAGTGTTGACATGAAATCCCACAGCAAAAAATTGACTCTCTTTTTTAATCCTCAGAGTCCAGGAAAAGCCTCTTTTGCTGACATGTAAATAAACCAGCAGAACCAGTCTCAGGCTGGAAGCCTTCAGCTGGCCATGACACCCAGACAGAATTTAATAGTGTTTTTTTTATAGCAGTTATTTTTAACATATTTATGGCAATTATTACTGGCTTTTCCTTTATGGAAGTAACATAAGGTGGTTTGTTTTTTGGCCATGCCATGCAGCTTGTGGGATCTTAGTTTCCTGACCAAGGACTAAACCTGGCCCTTGGCACTGAAAGCACAGACTCCTAACCACTAGACTGCCAAGGAATTCCCCATAAGGTGTTTTTTTTGTTGTTGTTTGTTTTAATGCACTGATTTAAATAGGGATGCTAGGTTGATTTAAGGAAAAGTATTATTAGAACATGAGGAGGAGACATGGCAGAAAAAAAAATTCCCAGAGGTGATAATGAGAAGTATGTGAACTGGAGGCAACACTGTAACAGGGAGAGAGATGTGGGCTTAGAGAAAGAAGATTCTAATCACCTGAGCTGTGCAAGAACAGATTAGCTGTGTGCAGACACTTGGAGGGTGTGCAGACAGCCTGGGCAACCTTTTCTGGGATGTCGTGGAGGGGCTTTCAGGTGTGAGATGGTCTCAGTGGGCTGTGATTGGCTCTCCTTTGACCCCCATCTAGGCCTGCCTCCGCTTCCGGCCCCAGGACTACAATCTGGAAATCCCCGGGGGGCCTGTGGTACAGTACTGTTACCTGGCAAGAGACCTGCAGCTCCAGGCCTTCCCAGAGTTTGTGAGTGGAACTTCTCCCTTCTTTTTTTCAGGCAGTTGGCAGAGTCTATAAGAATAATATTTAGAAGTGAGGCCCTTTCCTCGATGGTTACATCCATAACTGTCCTGGGTAGTCAGCAGGGTGGAGATTATTATTAGTGCATTTTCCTGATAAAAATAGGGCCAGCTAATGTTTATTGAGCCATGTTATCTGCCAGGCACTGTGCTAAAGTCTTTACATTCTTTACTCATTTAATCCTCACAACATAGCTTACAGGGTAAATACTGTTAATAACTCCATTCTGCAGATGAGGCTCAGAGAGGGTGACTTCCCAGGTTATTCAGATGATCAATGGCAAGCTGGGATCTTAGCCCCAAGGACTATGGTTTTGATCACCATCCTATACAAAAATTTTTCAACATCTCTGCTCAGTAACCATATTAAGAAATGACATATATTGAATACTCATTCTGTGCACTATGCTAAGCTTGTTACATGCATTGTCCCCATTTCTCAGATGGGCACCTTGAGACCCAGAAAGGTTAGATATTATGCTAGAGGTCACAGCTGTTCAGTGAGAGTGGCACTGCAACCTCTCTCCAAAGCTCCTTCTTCCTGTGGCCACCCTCTNGTGTGGTAGTTTGAACATTCTTTGGCATTGCCTTTCCTTGGGATTGGAATGAAAACTGACCTTTTCCAGTCCTGTGGCCACTGCTGAGTTTTCCAGATTTCCTGGCGTATTAGGTGCAGCACTTTCACCGCACCATCTTTTAGGATTTGAAATAGCTCAACTGGAGTTCCATCACTTCCACTAGCTTTGTTCATGGTGATGCTTCCTAACCAGGAATCAAAGCCACACCCCTGCACTAGAAGTTAGGAAAGTCCCTCTACTTGATTCTGAACAGCCAGGGTGGGCTTTCTCCTCTGTGCCTCATGCTGCTCTTTCTCTGGGGGCTCTTGATAAGGTGTGTGTGTGTTTTCAGTCACTCAGTTGTGTCTTTTCGACCTTATGGACTGTAGCCCACCAGGCTTCTCTGTCAGTGGGATTCTCCAGGCAAGAATAATAGAATGAGTTGCCATTTCCTCCTCCAGGGGATCTTCCTGACCCAGGAATCAAACCTGAATCTCCTATGTCTCCTGCCCTGCAGGCAGATTCTTTACCTCTGAGCCACCAGCAAAGCCCCTTGATGCAGATAGGAGAACTTATGTCTGGGCCTGAGCAAGGAACCAGCCTTAAACAGCTACTCGTAGAGACTTAGGTTGACTGAGTACTTATTCTGAACCAGGCATTAATGGTTCCACACAATGAAGTAAATGTTCATGTTATCCCCATGTTGCAGGTGCAGAAACAGGCTCCAAGAGGGCAAAACAATTGCCTAAGTTCACACAGACAGGAAGCAAGTGAACCAGGGCTCATGTGTCTGATTTCATGGTCTGAATACAAAAACATTAAGCTGCACTCACTGCCTCTAACCATCCCACTCAGTTTGGGGACTGGTGGAATGGCTCTGATGTGCGGGTCTGTGGAAAAGTGTGTGTGTGTGTGTGTCTGTGTGTGTGTCTGTGTGTGTGTGTGTGTCTGTGTGTGTGTGTATGTGTGTCTGTGTGTGTGTGTGTCTGTGTCTGTATGTGTGTGTCTGTGTCTGTGTGTCTGTGTCTGTGTGTGTGTGTGTCTGTGTGTGTGTGTGTGTGTGTTTCCTAGCAAGGACTTGGGACAGAGGTGTACACTGCCCCCATGTGGATGTTCTCGGCCCTCATAAGCATAACTTTACTCTCAGATGGAAGACAAGGAATTTGATGACTTAGAAGAGAAGTTCCACTGGGTGTCGCTGTGTGTGACTGAGCTGAAGAGCAATGTGGCTGCTTACCTGGATAATTTGGAGGTGAGGGCCCTGTGGTAAATAATGGGGGTGGGGAGTAGGGCTGGGATACCTGGGCAGGTATGTAAGGCCCATGGAACAAGCCCCTGACAAAGGCACTAGCTTCAAAAACCAATTGGAAGAGATCATAACAGTTGCTGGTTGGAGGCCAGAGAAGGGCTATGGGCAAGCACTCCTTATTCTAGAGGTTATCTGGCTGGGCAACTTCTGAGTTCATTGAGTGTTCAGGGACTAGGGTTCCCACTGGCAGAGTCAAATTCACTGGAAGCAGAGTCCTCTGGAAGGACCCTGCCAGACCTGTTCTAGAGCAGGAGTGACAAACAGGTGCTCAAAGGGACCAGGAGGTGATATTATTGACTGAAGTGTATAGGTGTATAGGCCTATTGTCTATTTATGAGACTTTTATGGTAGAGTTCAATATGTAGTAATATTTGGAGTTTGAATGACTGAATAAATTCATAAGTGAATAAAATAAAATTAAATGCCCTGTCTCACGGGAGTTGTTGCTGCATGGGAGTGTATACCCAATGCTGCCAGTTCTTCTGATTTTAAGGAAGAAGAAAACTGAAAATTGAGACCTTTAGGTGAAATCTCATGATGTTTTCATGTGAGCACCTAATTAAATAAGAATCTAAATGTTATGTGGGCCCAACAAAATACATTTTTGCAAGCCAGATTCAGCCCACAGGGACACCAGTTTGCATTCCCAACCAGCACATTACTTTCCTTGCGCCCAAATTCCCACTTCGCTCTTGTCATTGCTGCTGATTCATTCCATCCACTCTGTCCTTTTTGCGTGGTTTTGTTCTCAGTCACATCCATTTGCACAGACCAGTTCAGTCAGATGAGAACAGTCTCTTTGGATAATAGGATTTGGAGTGGCATTATTGGAAGTGTGTACAAGGAGAGACGTTGTAGCTCTATGCTTTTCTGTGTGGGGCACACCCCCTGCTTATTCCTTCTCCATCTTGCCCCAGCCCCCACAGAAAGCTAACAGCACAGTGAGTGAGAAGGGGAAGGCCTTCAGAGAAAGAGTGGAGGGGCCTTGAGAGAGAGAAGCCAGAAGCCCCCAAGAGACACGTCTGGCTTTGCAGAGAACAGATACTTAGAAGCATGAAGGCTGCATTGCCCTGAATGCAGGATTTACATGAGAGATACAGTGTTGACATGAAATCCCACAGCAAAAAATTGACTCTCTTTTTTAATCCTCAGAGTCCAGGAAAAGCCTCTTTTGCTGACATGTAAATAAACCAGCAGAACCAGTCTCAGGCTGGAAGCCTTCAGCTGGCCATGACACCCAGACAGAATTTAATAGTGTTTTTTTTATAGCAGTTATTTTTAACATATTTATGGCAATTATTACTGGCTTTTCCTTTATGGAAGTAACATAAGGTGGTTTGTTTTTTGGCCATGCCATGCAGCTTGTGGGATCTTAGTTTCCTGACCAAGGACTAAACCTGGCCCTTGGCACTGAAAGCACAGACTCCTAACCACTAGACTGCCAAGGAATTCCCCATAAGGTGTTTTTTTTGTTGTTGTTTGTTTTAATGCACTGATTTAAATAGGGATGCTAGGTTGATTTAAGGAAAAGTATTATTAGAACATGAGGAGGAGACATGGCAGAAAAAAAAATTCCCAGAGGTGATAATGAGAAGTATGTGAACTGGAGGCAACACTGTAACAGGGAGAGAGATGTGGGCTTAGAGAAAGAAGATTCTAATCACCTGAGCTGTGCAAGAACAGATTAGCTGTGTGCAGACACTTGGAGGGTGTGCAGACAGCCTGGGCAACCTTTTCTGGGATGTCGTGGAGGGGCTTTCAGGTGTGAGATGGTCTCAGTGGGCTGTGATTGGCTCTCCTTTGACCCCCATCTAGGCTTTCCTCCGCTTCCGGCCCCAGGACTACAATCTGGAAATCCCCGGGGGGCCTGTGGTACAGTACTGTTACCTGGCAAGAGACCTGCAGCTCCAGGCCTTCCCAGAGTTTGTGAGTGGAACTTCTCCCTTCTTTTTTTCAGGCAGTTGGCAGAGTCTATAAGAATAATATTTAGAAGTGAGGCCCTTTCCTCGATGGTTACATCCATAACTGTCCTGGGTAGTCAGCAGGGTGGAGATTATTATTAGTGCATTTTCCTGATAAAAATAGGGCCAGCTAATGTTTATTGAGCCATGTTATCTGCCAGGCACTGTGCTAAAGTCTTTACATTCTTTACTCATTTAATCCTCACAACATAGCTTACAGGGTAAATACTGTTAATAACTCCATTCTGCAGATGAGGCTCAGAGAGGGTGACTTCCCAGGTTATTCAGATGATCAATGGCAAGCTGGGATCTTAGCCCCAAGGACTATGGTTTTGATCACCATCCTATACAAAAATTTTTCAACATCTCTGCTCAGTAACCATATTAAGAAATGACATATATTGAATACTCATTCTGTGCACTATGCTAAGCTTGTTACATGCATTGTCCCCATTTCTCAGATGGGCACCTTGAGACCCAGAAAGGTTAGATATTATGCTAGAGGTCACAGCTGTTCAGTGAGAGTGGCACTGCAACCTCTCTCCAAAGCTCCTTCTTCCTGTGGCCACCCTCTGCTACTTCTTTCTTCAACTCCCAAGCTCATCTCTCCCCACAGAAGCAGCAACTGGAAGCCCAGGTGTGGCAGCCATTGTGCAGCCTGGCCAAAGCCTTGGCAGGCCCTCAGAACCTGATCAAGAAGCGTCTGGACAAACTACTGGACTTTGAGAGGGTGGAAGAGAAGCTATTGGAGGTGGGCAGCGTGACCTACGAGGAGGAGGCAGCCCGGCACACGTACCAGGCACTCAACTCCCTGCTAGTGGCTGAACTCCCACAGTTTAACCAGCTGGCCATGCGGTGGCTCGGCCAGATCCTGTGCGCATTTGTGACTCTCCAGAGGGACCTTGCAAAGCAAGTGCTGCAGAGGGCAGAGGACAGCTTGGCCCAGGTAAGGCCTCTGGGACTGGGGTGCGTCTGGGAAATTGTCTGGATGGGTCTCCTCAGCCCTTCCGCGGGTTGTTTGAAGGGGCTGGGGTGGAGTGAAGTTGGGCCTCCCAAAAAGGCTACCAGGTGCTCAGGAGGAGGCCATGGGGACCTTCTGGAACTCTCTCATGCCTATTCTCCCTCCTGTAATAAAGTCAGACCATGGAAGCAAGGGTAGTATAGAATTGGGACTCTAGGCCACTTGCAGGCTCTGGGACTCAGAAACACAGGAGGCTCGCCTGGGAAAATAAGAGGCCTTGGGGCCATTGCCTGGAGTATATTAGAAGCAGGTGACAAGAGACAGGGCCCCTTCTACATTAGTCAGGAGTAAATGCTTCAAGCTGGTGTTCCTGCCCCTGCTACTACTTCTAGCAGCTGCCTCCCTGTAAGCCTTTACTGCGCACTGGGTTTGGAACACTTTCCATATATTGTCTCACTTAATCCTCACTATAACCCCACAGAGTAGGTACTGTTATTATTCTCATTTCAAAAGGAAGCCGGGACCACAGATGTTAAGCAGCTTGCCCAAGCCGTATAGCTCATGGCTAAATTTAAATCCTGGCAGGTGAACTCTAGACCCTGAACCACAATGCCCGACAGCCTGTTAAAAACAGCCATCTGCTGAAAGCATAAATAGGGCACAGAGAGGCTTAAACAAATTTCCAAGTGTAAACTTTGATTTTAGAATTTTGAAGACTGAGGTTGGTATAGGAAAGAACACTCAACTGTTCTTCAGCCTCTCTCTGATATCAACATCAGAGCTCAGTGGCCTGTGGGTCTAAGCTCTGCAGAAATGTCAGTGTTGCTCGTTCCACATGGTGCCTCCTGTGCCTCACATGCCCCAGCTCAGCTTTCTCCATCCAGTTTATTACATAAAAATCCGGCTGAAATTTTCCACCCCCCACCCTTATCACTGTGTGATACCACTTTGACTGTGTGGATCACAGCAAACTGTGGCAAATTCTTAAAGAGATGGGAATACCAGACCACCTTACCTGCCTCCTGAGAAATCTGTCAAGAAGCAACAACAGTTAAAACCGAACATGGAGCAACAGACTGGTTCCAAATTGGGAAAGGAGTATGTAAAGGCTGTATATTGTCACCCTGCTTATTTAACTTAAATACAGAATACATCATGTGAAATGCTGGACTGGATGAAGCACAAGCTGGAATCAAGATTGCCAGGAGAAATATCAATAACCTCAGATATGCAGATGACACCACCGTTATGGCAGAAAGTGAAGAGGAGCTGAGGAGCCTTTTGATGAAAGGGAAAGAGGAAAGTGAAAAAGCTGCCTTAAAATTCAACATTCAGAAAACTAAGATCATGGCATCTTCGTTCCATCACTTCATGGCAAATAGATGGGGAAACAATGGAAACAGTGACAGACTTTATTTTCTTGGGCTCCAAAATCAGTGCAGATGGTGACTGCAGCCATTAATTAAAAGATGAAATTAAAAGATGCTTACTCCTTGGAAGAAAAGCTATGATCAACATAGACAGCATATTAAAAAGCAGAGACATTACTTTGCCGACAAAGGTCTGTCTAGTCAAAGCTATGGTGTTTCCAGTAGTCATGTATGGATGTGAGAGTTGGACTATAAAGAAAGCTGAGTGCCCAAGAATTGATGCTTTTGAACTGTGGTGTTGGAGAAGACTCTTGAGAGTCCCTTGGACTGCAAGGAGATCCAACCAGTCCATTCTGAAGGAGATCAGCCCTGGGATTTCTTTGGAGGGAATAATGCTGAAGCTGAAACGCCAGTACTTTGGCCACCTGATGCAAAGAACTGACTCACTGGGAAAGACCCCAGTGCTGGAAAAGATTGCAGGTAGCAGGAGAAGGGGATGACAGAGGCTGAGATGGTTGGATGGCATCACCGATTCAACGGACAACTTTGAGCAAGCTCCATGAGTTGGTGATGGACAGGGAATCCTCACGTGCTGCAGTCCATGGGGTCAAAAAGAGTCAGACATGACTGAGCAACTGAACTGAACTCTTACCACTACCTTCTCAGCCCATAGTCTCACTCTGCAGCTGTAGCCTCCCACCACTTCTGAGTATGATCACAGCCACTTTGCATAGACTCCTTCTTCAGCCTAGAATGTCCCTTCCCATCTCCCCCATACCTTTCACAGTGCCTGACATGTGGTAGGACCTCCACAAATAAGGGAGAAATGAATCTCTCCATGAAGCTCTCAGAATCCCCTTTCTGCAGCAGGGAGAACCCATCTCCCCATCCTCTGTACTCCAGCAGCCCTCAGAATGTGCTTCTCCTAAGCTCTTACCAGAGCCTGCATCCTGCTGGGGTGATGGTGAAGCTGTTTCCCCTCATTAAACTTCTCTTCTCTTTGGCCCTCACAGCATTTAGTACAGAGTTCTGTCCTCAGACACTGTTTTTGAATTAAGCTCAAACCATCTGCAAAAAGAAGCTTTTCTCTTTCCTGAAGTCAGAGGGTAAATCTGATTAGATAATTTTCTCATTCTCTTCTCACCTTCTAGTCTTCTATCTAGGGCAGCCAGACCCTCTTGTATTTACACTGGGCTATGCAGGGCTGGAGAGTATTCTAGGATACTGTAGTGGGGAGGTCAACTTCATAAGGGNAGCTATGGTGTTTCCAGTAGTCATGTATGGATGTGAGAGTTGGACTATAAAGAAAGCTGAGTGCCCAAGAATTGATGCTTTTGAACTGTGGTGTTGGAGAAGACTCTTGAGAGTCCCTTGGACTGCAAGGAGATCCAACCAGTCCATTCTGAAGGAGATCAGCCCTGGGATTTCTTTGGAGGGAATAATGCTGAAGCTGAAACGCCAGTACTTTGGCCACCTGATGCAAAGAACTGACTCACTGGGAAAGACCCCAGTGCTGGAAAAGATTGCAGGTAGCAGGAGAAGGGGATGACAGAGGCTGAGATGGTTGGATGGCATCACCGATTCAACGGACAACTTTGAGCAAGCTCCATGAGTTGGTGATGGACAGGGAATCCTCACGTGCTGCAGTCCATGGGGTCAAAAAGAGTCAGACATGACTGAGCAACTGAACTGAACTCTTACCACTACCTTCTCAGCCCATAGTCTCACTCTGCAGCTGTAGCCTCCCACCACTTCTGAGTATGATCACAGCCACTTTGCATAGACTCCTTCTTCAGCCTAGAATGTCCCTTCCCATCTCCCCCATACCTTTCACAGTGCCTGACATGTGGTAGGACCTCCACAAATAAGGGAGAAATGAATCTCTCCATGAAGCTCTCAGAATCCCCTTTCTGCAGCAGGGAGAACCCATCTCCCCATCCTCTGTACTCCAGCAGCCCTCAGAATGTGCTTCTCCTAAGCTCTTACCAGAGCCTGCATCCTGCTGGGGTGATGGTGAAGCTGTTTCCCCTCATTAAACTTCTCTTCTCTTTGGCCCTCACAGCATTTAGTACAGAGTTCTGTCCTCAGACACTGTTTTTGAATTAAGCTCAAACCATCTGCAAAAAGAAGCTTTTCTCTTTCCTGAAGTCAGAGGGTAAATCTGATTAGATAATTTTCTCATTCTCTTCTCACCTTCTAGTCTTCTATCTAGGGCAGCCAGACCCTCTTGTATTTACACTGGGCTATGCAGGGCTGGAGAGTATTCTAGGATACTGTAGTGGGGAGGTCAACTTCATAAGGGCAGAAAGAACACATTCCTTTTTTTCTTTTTTTGACTGTGCTATGTGGCATTGGGTTCCCCAACCAGAGATTGAACTTGTGCTCCCTGCATTGGGAGCACTGAGTCTTTACCACTGGACCACCACCATGGAAGTCCCAGAAAGAGGGCATTTCTTGACTGATCTTGTAATATAGAATCTTAGGGCCTGTTAATGATTGAATACAGCTTCCTGTCTGTGTCCCATGTCCCATTCTCCTGGATAGTCTTCTGGAACCTGGGAAAGGCCCACATGGTAGAACCTCAATCTCTTTGCATCCCGGGGGCAGAGGAAAGGCCCTGGTGGTTTTGGTGATCAGCAGAGAGGACATGTCTCTGTTAGCTGTGGGGCCTTGGTCACTTCTAGACTCTCTGATGAAAATGCAAGAGTTGCCCAGCAGGGCCAAATTCCCAGGATGAAGCATCATTCAGAACTCCTTGGGCTCCAAATCAGCTTAGGCATAAAGAACATATTATACAATTGTGTAACTGAGAGAGCCAACAAACAATGTTGTTGAGGCTCTGACTTTCACTGCATCTCCTGGCTATTTCCCTCTCTGGGTTGGCTTTATTGTCAAGCAGGCGTTTTCTACAAGGTGGGAGAGAGTGGCTCTCAACAGCTCCAAGTGTTTACCTTAACATCTCAGGATCTAAAAGAAGAATCACCCTGTCACTCTCAGCCTTCATGTACTAAATCTGATGGGAAGACTCCTATTGGCCTTGCTCTAGTCCACTGTCCACTCCTTGACCAATCATGGTAGATAAGAAAAGGGATGGTGTGACTGCCAGTCCTGTGGCCAGGCACCACGAGGGACAATACCCCTGGACCCCCAAAGAGGGATGCTTTCTTAAAGGAAGGTGGGGCAGTACCCAGGCCAAACCAAGACAAAGACATAAAGGCCCATCCTAACACAGCTGGGGCTGGAGTGTGGCTGTCAGGGTCTCCCTGACAGAGAGGTCTCCTCTCTGCCAAGGAGGGCTCTGATGACAGTGTCTGTGCCCCCCAGCTCCCCCACCACCACCTGTCTGAGTCGGCCTTCAGGAAGCTGGTGGAGGATGCACTAGGCCAGACCAGTCATCAGCTTCGCACCTTTCAAGAGAGCTTTGAGAAAGTGCTGCCACCTCCCACCACACAAGTAAGTGTCCCTCCTTCCCCCTCAAAGACTATCCAGTCCTTCACCTGCCAGTGGGGTGAGGTCAGCCCCCTGTTTCCTTCCCCTTTTCTTTTCCCAGTTCCCTGTTACCCTAGAAACACATTGCCTTTCCCTCTCTCTTTTCTGTGACCTGGGGGTGGCGGTGGGGAGGAAATCTCTCTCTCTCACACACATTCTCTTCATGGTTGATAAGTATAAAAGCAGGTTAAGAAGATAACCTAAAAATTTTGCTCTTAATGACATCACAATAGACAAGTAGCTTTAACACCCTGAAACCTGCAACTTCTTCAGATTTTCCAGCAAAATTAACCTTGTTTCCTCATCACTTTCCCATAGAACTTGCTTCAGATACAAGTATTCAGGACAAATAAAATGTTTGAACTAGAAGTAATTTAGATTTTCTTTTTGCTATGAAGTTTTTAACTGCAAAAGACAGTGTTTCAGCTGCATTGTGGTTGACAGAAGTGTGGCTGGCCAAAGGCTTTTTTGGGGGGTAAAATGGTTTTCCTCTAAAATATAATGAAAGAGTATCTTGCAGTCCACTTGAAGAATTCTTCCAGAATATATAAAATAATGGAGTAGGATGGGCGGAGTGGGAAGGAGACTTAAGATGGAGGGCATATATGTACACTTATAGCTGATACACGTTGTATGGCAAAAATCAACACAGTATTATCAAGCAGTTATCTTCCAATTAAACAAAAAGACAAAGCCATAAAAAAGAATAAAATCAGCCTAATAATTTTAAAAAGATATATAAACTTTAAAAAAATTTAAAAAGAATATATAAAATATTATGTATGTTTTAGTAACTGATATAGCTGAAAGGCAAAGGGACTCTCAGAGTATGATGAAACCTGGGTTTGAGAAAACTGAAACTATATTCAGTCACGTGTGAGATGTGAAGTGAGGGTCAGGAGATGGGTCCAAGATTCTCCCAAAGGGAGAAGGGGGCCCAAGAGACATGGGAGAACATTAAAGGAGCCCAGAAGAACTGGGCAGAGACAGGTAGCCTTTGCACTTGATCAGAGTGTAGAGGACATCAAAGAGCCTCAGAGGGGTGTGTGCACTTCAAGTGGGGTGGCCTCCTCCTGGGAGTGAGCTGTCCCCACTTCGTTGCCCACCCTGAGACGCCCAGCAGAGGACTCACTGGGGCTGTTACATGGGCTCTGCGACCCGAGGGAAGGAAGGGTGAAGGAAATCAAGAACAGAGCGGCCACTCAGATGAGCCATGGAAACTTCTATCTTCTTCTACTTAAGACAAAAATAACATTTTTTTCTTATTGGAAAATCAAGCCATGGTGATTGCAGGAAAAAGAAGAGACAATACATAAAAATAGAAATGGGAACATCATAGTCCTGGTGTGTTGCAAATTGGTAGGAAGAGAAGGGACTCCCATGACCCCAGCCCCATCCCCAGCTTCCTCATCTCTCCTCTCATGTACCCTGCAAGACACACATAGATACACAGACACACACCTTCCTATAAATTCCTGACTTATTTGGCTACGAGTACAGATCCCAGAGGAGTGGGGTCACCCCCCCAGGACATGAGAGTACCAGTGTGATCTTTGCAGGCCTCCCCAGTGCCTCCAGGGAGTCCTGCTGTTCTTCACACAGGGAAGGGCAGAGACTTGAGAAAGAAGACAAATGTTTGCTACGCTATACTTGCATTAACACCACCATTCTGAAAAAGAGCTACTCTGTCTCTACACTTTTGTTTGAGGGCCTGTTTAGAAACCTGGGATTCTCCTGGTTCTTGATCCTGATTCAGGACCTTTTGGAAGTAAGGGAAATGGCAGAGTCCATGCCCAAGTGTCCCTGAAGGGCATCTCTGCCTACCTCCCTACACCTAGCACCTCTCCACCTGGAAATAGCCATATAGAATATAGTGAATATATGTCCATCCATATATATCTAGCGATAGAGAATATATAATAAGTCTATATTCAATATTTTTAGCTTCTTTGTTTTACAAAAGGGGACAATCTCCTGAGTCCCTTCTTGTTAATACTTTAGTTGGAAGCAGTGAATGAAAAAACAAAGACAGTGCCAAATTTATACATGCTCTGAAAGTACACTGAATCATTCTCCTTAGCTAGATGGCAATTTCCATTAAGGAAAAACTCTGTTGTCACTCACAAGGCTTACCATGCCTTGTAAATGGTAGAGGGCTCAATAAAGGCTTGTGGACTCAAAATCCATGGGACAAAACACTGAATTTCCTTTGTTCACCCGTGTGTGAGGAGTCTACGTGTGTCAGCCCTGTGCTGGCTATTTAAGATCCCAGGTGAGTAAGGGCTGGTACTGACATGACACTGATAGTCTTGCTCATTGGTGTTGGAAGATGTGTGTAAGGCAATTTCCTGTGGGACAGCTTAGCTTAATGCTATGGGCAGAATTAAGGGCCCAGTCCTGGAGTTCTGTAACTGGGAGATTCAGAAACTTACTTAGGATTTTAGAAATCCCAAGAAATTTAGACCAGAGAAGGATTTTAGAAGCTTCTTCTAAAATGCCTTTCTTCTGAATGCATTTCTTCTAAAATGCCTTTCTTCTGAATGCACTTCTTCTGAAATGCCTTTCTTCTGAATGCATTTCTTCTGAAATGCCTTTGGATACTAAGAGCATGTGTTTCTCATCTGATCCGTCCATTTGTTATTGAGGAGGCTGTTGCCCTGACTGGGATGGGTCTATGGGGAGCAGAGGTGGACTTGGCCCAGGACTCCTAGCTGTCCGCATGTCAGCCAGCACTGGTGTTAGCTTTAACCCTCCAGCTCCAGCACTGGTATCTGTCTCTCTCCCTCTCCCAGCCACTCCTTCCAGGGGCTGAACGCCAGGTGCAGGCGCTCCTGAGCAAGTATGGCCCGGGAAAGCTGTACCAGGTGACAAGCAACATCAGTGGGGCCGGGACTCTGGACCTGACCCTGCCACGGGGCCACATCGTAGCCCTCCTTCAAAACAAGGACACTAAAGGCAACAACAACCGATGGCTGGTGGACACTGGAGGTACATGGGACTTCAAGGGGGCACTTCCCCGCCCTTTGGGAAAACCACCCAATGAGAGCCAGTGGGGAGACACAGGTGCTCTTGTGGGTGGGGTCTGGCTATGCAGATTCAGGATGGGAATGAACACAGGTGAACATGGAGGGCTTGGGGACATAGCCAGCTGAGTGTGGTGTATGAGATGCCAAAGAGAAGTTGTCTTATGTTGCAACATCCCTATCAAGCACCTACTATGTGTAAGGAAGGTAAGGACTCGCGAGGACTCTGCCTTGGGGACCTCACAAGTCACTGGTGTAGTCGCAGTTCTGTGGATCACCTTGAAGAATGGCAATATGTGGAGAAGGAACACTTAGATCCCTCTGCTCTGGTCAGGTCCCTGGGTGTGCTGCTCAGACATGGGGGCCCCA
This sequence comes from Neotragus moschatus, assembly GCA_006410615.1. Lineage (NCBI taxonomy): Eukaryota > Metazoa > Chordata > Mammalia > Artiodactyla > Bovidae > Neotragus > Neotragus moschatus. The sequence continues at coordinate 2,542,855 of SJYA01001296.1, read as the reverse complement.
GGAGGCAGCAGGGCAGGAAGCAAGGGGCACCATGAACCCAGGACGAGATGCCCCAGCATCTCCAGTGTCTTCCACAGAGGGGCATGCATCCTCAGATGACGGTTACACAGGACTATTGGGAGGAATCTGCAGACAGTTTTTCCCCACTTCAGATACTTTATTTTAATTCAGTATTTTAATGTGTATTAGAAAAAATATAATTAGTACAGAAACTCATGATTTTATTCATTGTTATCAATGTATAGTACAACACTAAGTTTTAAAAAGTGAGTTTATTAAAAAATTAAGATGGTACAGATCTTGCAAAAATCATAAAAGGGGAAACTCTGGACTCAAGTTGAAAAACTTGAGCTGAATGAAGATTAAAACAAGGCCCCTGGAGTCAAGAAGGCCAGGTTTGGATCTCAACTCAGCACTTTACTAACTGCATGATCCCAGAGGAGTTATGGAGCCTCTCTGAGCTCCACTGATTCAGCAGTAAAATGGAAATAATAATACTGACCTTGAGAGCTGATGTAAAGACTAGGTGATCCAGTGCGATTCAGCACGAGACAAGCTCTCAGAAGGTGACGGCCATTCACAGTAACTGCAGCCAGAACACCCCTGGGGTAGCTGTTACAAGAAGGGATTGGGGGCACTTGGAGAAAGGAAAGGCAATTTCTGTCTCCTAGGAAGACAGTCCTGCAGTGAGGAGTAGCCTTGCTTGGACAGGGGACCAGAGGTGCCAGCACCAAGAAAACAGTTTTCATTCCAGTCCAAGGAAGAACTTTTTGTCTCTCCAGAGCTGTTCCAAATGAACTGGGTTGCCTCTGTGGGGGAATGAGCTCCCTGTCACTGGGGTATACAAGCAGAAGCTAGAAAGAGTGAGCGCAGGGTAGGGTGAGTGGTTTTGTGAGGTTCTGAGATGACTTTTCAAGGTCCACTGTAGTGCTGAGAAGCTTTATTGGACGCAGTCACATCCATGAATGGCGGTGACTTCCTCTACCACTGAAAAGGGTGATCCACAACCAGGTAACATTCTGTATGTCCTGCAGGACATCGAGGGTATGTGCCAGCTGGAAAACTGGAGGTGTACCACGTGGTCCCCAGTGAGGAGGAGCTCAGAGGGCAGGCGAGGCCTCACAGAGACTCCCAACATCAGACACCAGAGCTCACCTTGGCCCCGGTGCCCTCTGTCCCAACTGTGACCCAGGTAAGCCTAGAAGAGGGGTGAGGGCCATCTGGAGCAGAGCTTTGGTTTTTATCCGGTCAGGAGGAGTTACTACCCTGTGGAGGGGCCAGGGCCTTGATCAGTGACCACACCAGTTTCTGTGTACCTGGGGAAAGCAGACTCTCAAGAGCAGAGAGCTAATCCTTTACTCTCCAGGAAGCACAGCAAGTGGGATTATTTCATTCCTTCATTTAGTCATGTATTAATTATTCAGTGTACTCCACACACTGTGTTAGATGAGAGATACAGTGATGAGCAGAGGTCAACCTGGGCCCTTGACTTCCTCAAATTTACAATCTAGGAGGTGGGGAAACAGTGATTAATAAAATAATTATATAAATGATCTTAAAGTTCTATTAGTGATAAGTGCCAGAGCCTTAAGTGAGGGAGAGGATTAGGGAAGGTTTTTCTGAAAAGAATCATGCTTATGCTCAGATTTGAAGGATGAATAGGAAGTAATTGGATAAAGGGGTGCGAATGGGAAGAGCTTCTCTGAAAACATGCCCAGCAAATGCAAAGGCCCAGGGCTGGGGAGGACATGGTTAGTAAGGAACTGAGGGGAGCCAGCAAGGTAGGGGCAGTGAGGTACTGTTGAAGAGGTGAGGTGGAGCCAGCCATTGGGGCCTGTGGCCTTGGCAAGGGTGTCAGTCTTTCTCATAAAAAGCCATGGGAAACTTGTACATGCATGTTCATAGCAGCATTATTCACAACAGCCCCTAAGTGGAAACAACCTATGTATCAACTGATGAAAGAATAAACAAAATCTGGCATATCCATGCAATTTCAAATATTATTCAGCCAAGAGAAAGAATGACATTCTGGCACATGCTACCACACGTAGCTCGATACAGAAGACCATGCAATGTGTTATTTTCTATTCAAAATGTATAGGATAGACAGTTACACTGGGACAGAAAGTAGACCAGTGGTTGTCAGCAGCTCGGGGCAAGGGGAGTAGGGTCTCTTTTTGGGATGATGAAGATGTTCTGGAATTAGATAGTGATGGTGGTGGCACAACCTTGAGAACATACTAAAAGCTACTGAATTGTACACCTTGAAAGAGTGGAGTGTATGTATGTGAATTATATCTCAAAGCAAAAAGTGATGGGAAGGCTTTGCAGAGCCAAATCCTAGGGGGAAGAAGGTCAGTGGAGTCACTGTGAGGGTTGATTGAGGTAGTTAGCAGCTGGCACATAGGAACGTCAGTAAATGGAGGCAGCACACACGGTTATGGAGGAGGAACTTCACAGGTGATGAATGAGCAGCAGAAAGGACCCAGGCCCAGGGGCAGGGGCCCAGAGGCTTGCAGTGAATAGCCGGGGAGCCTGGAGTAAGCTGCCGGAGAGCTGCATAGAAGCCCATGGAAGCTGTGATGTACAGCTCTGGCATGTTTTGAGAAGGTTCTCAGGCCAGTGCCAGGAGAATTAGCTAGAAGTGCTACACCAGGGCTGCCTCCAGCTGGACACACCCACTCATCGGCAAAGGACCCACAAGGGTCCCACAAGGGAGGCTGGCCATTCAACTCAACACCGTCACCAGCCAGTGTGGATGGTGTCCCCAGAACCCCCACCTAGGGGCTCATGTGGAGAGCTCAGCTGTCCATCAGCCCAGAGACATGAGCTGCTTCCTCTTTGTTTGTGGGTCTGCTTAGTGGGACTCACATGGGGTCACTCCAGTCCCCTGTTGCTTCTGACTCTTCCTGGCCCATAGTAATAAAAGTCATGGTAGGAGCTTCCCTAGTGGCTCGGTAGTAAAGAATCTGCCTGCTAATGCAGGAGACACGGGTTTGACCCCTTATCCGGGAAGATGCCACATGCCATGTGGTAACTGAGTCCATGTACCACAACCGTTGAGCCTGTGCTCTGGAGCTTGGGAGCCACAGCCACTGAAGCCTGCACATCCTAGAGCCTGTGCCCTGCAACAAGGGAAGCCACCTCTATGAGAAGTCCACATACCACAACTAGAGGAACAGAGCAACTAGAGAAAACCACAGCAACAAAGACCCAGTGCAGCCAAAAGAAAAAGTCATGGTAGAAATAACTGGAGCAGGGAATTCCCTGGTCATCCAGTAGTTAGAACTCGGCACTTCCACTCATGAGGCCTGGGCTCCATCTCTCGTCAGGGAACTGAGATCCCTCAAGCTGCATGGCATGGCCAAAATAATAATAATAGTTGTTGTGAAGTTGCTCAGTTGTGTCCAACTCTTTGCAACCCCCCAAACTGTAGCCTGCCAGGCTCCTCCATCCATGGGATTTTCCAGGCAAGAATACTGGAGTGCGCTGCCATTTCCTTCTCCAGAGGATCTTCCCAACCCAGGGATTGAACCTGGGTCTCCTGCTTTGTAGGCAGATGCTTTTACCGTCTGAGCCACCAGGGAAGTCAAAGCAGCCTGCATTTGTTGAGCTGTTACTAGGTACCAGGCACAGGCATTCATTCATTAAGTTCCCACAATTACCTGGAGGGAAGAATATCATACTTCCATGTTACAGATGATGAAACTGAGGCCCAAGGAGGTAAAATATTATCCTAAGTGCTCTCCCCTCCATTATTGTCTTTTTTGGGGAACCCTTTACCTAAAAAGTAACTAAGTTGCCCAACCATCCCTCCTGTCTCTACACCAAGCTGGGAAATTGGTCTGGACCGATGATCTGAGGATCATCGGACCCTTGGATCTGAGGAGGGTAGTGAGGAAGGGACTCTGAGTCTTCTGCTCAGTAGGATGGCAGCAGTGGGCTGAGAGCACCCCTTCTGAGGTCAGACAGGTCAGCTTCACTGCTTTGTGATTTTGAATTAGTTCCTTGACGTCTCTGAGTCTCAATTTCCTTATCTGAAAAAGGGAGGAAATAGAATTATAGAACTGTGAAAATCAAAACCAGGCAAAGAGCCTGCCATCCAGTAGGTATTAGCAGACATCTTTGGACAAAGGACGCACTTGGGAGGCGGTGACTGCCCAGCCACTGAGTCAGGTGTCAGGGAAGAGGGTAGACAGCTTTTCTGGGTTGGGTTTGTCCGTCCTCTCACCCTGACCACTTCTGTATCATTCCCCATGTGTTTCAGGTGATGGCCGTGTACCCCTTTGTGGCCAGAAGCAGCCATGAAGTGAGTCTGCAGGCAGGCCAGCGGGTGACTGTGCTGGAGGCCCAGGACAAGAAGGGGAACCCAGAATGGAGCCTCGTGGAAGTAAACGGACAGAGGGGCTACGTGCCTTCCAGCTTCCTGGCCAGGGCCCCAAGTCCAGCTCCGTGGGGCTGGAGTTTGCCTTCTTAGGGTGCCCTCCTTGACGTCCATGTTCCAGGAGGTTTAGAGGCTGTGACCCTGGGAAGGAAAAGCAAAGAGAAGGTGGGGGTGAATGGGGAGATCAGGTCAGGGCGGGGTGAAGGGCATGGAGAAGGTAGCCAGAAGAGGGAGATGAGCCTTGCGGAACGCCTGGCGTGGGTGGGCATGAAAGGCCCCAACCAGGGCAGCTCATTATGTCTGCCTGGAGAGGGTGTTCCAACCTGAGTCATAGCACCCCGATGGCAGGTCCCAGCTGACGCGCCAGGACTTGCTTGTGGCCAGTCTTCCCTGTGCTCCTGCCCCAGCCTGTCCACGGAGTGGGTCACCTAGATGAGCATTACCTGTGTGCTGTGTGGTTGCATGGAGGGCCCCTGGAGAGTCCAGAACTACCTGGTCTGACAGCTAACTTTCTTCCTGTGATATAGAGACACCATAGCTGACCAGTCGGCTTTTATTTCTCTAAAGTGGGAGCTGAATTACCTTGGGCAGTGAACACACAGGAGCCCTCTCTAGCAGGGAACGAGGGCTTGTCAGGGCAGTAGAAAGGTTCCCAGGAGTCTTTTGGCTGGGCCTGGAATGGGTGTGAGCAAGTCATGATTCTGGAATGTGTGTAGGCAAATGCAGAGGCTGCTCCAGGGGAGAGGGGTTTTTGAGGGTGTGTTAGGTGGGGTGTGTGAAGTTGTACAGTTGAGGGGTGTGTTAGGTTGGCAGCAGTTGTACACTGCTGCTGTGTTCTCTGGACTAGGGGACAAAGGGCCATGCAAATCAGAGAGGAAACTGTGAAGCAGGTAACTAAAGACCTGGTGGGTGGGTAATGACTTGGTTTCCTATTTNCTTAGGGTGTCCTCCTTGATGTCCATGTTCTAGGAGGTTTAGAGGCTGTGACCCTGGGAAGGAAAAGCAAAGAGAAGGTGGGGGTGAATGGGGAGATCAGGTCAAGGCGGGGTGAAGGGCATGGAGAAGGTAGCCAGAAGAGGGAGATGAGCCTTGCGGAACGCCTGGCGTGGGTGGGCATGAAAGGCCCCAACCAGGGCAGCTCATTATGTCTGCCTGGAGAGGGCGTTCCAACCTGAGTCATAGCACCCCGATGGCAGGTCCCAGCTGACGCGCCAGGACTTGCTTGTGGCCAGTCTTCCCTGTGCTCCTGCCCCAGCCTGTCCACGGAGTGGGTCACCTAGATGAGCATTACCTGTGTGCTGTGTGGTTGCATGGAGGGCCCCTGGAGAGTCCAGAACTACCTGGTCTGACAGCTAACTTTCTTCCTGTGATATAGAGACACCATAGCTGACCAGTCGGCTTTTATTTCTCTAAAGTGGGAGCTGAATTACCTTGGGCAGTGAACACACAGGAGCCCTCTCTAGCAGGGAACGAGGGCTTGTCAGGGCAGTAGAAAGGTTCCCAGGAGTCTTTTGGCTGGGCCTGGAATGGGTGTGAGCAAGTCATGATTCTGGAATGTGTGTAGGCAAATGCAGAGGCTGCTCCAGGGGAGAGGGGTTTTTGAGGGTGTGTTAGGTGGGGTGTGTGAAGTTGTACAGTTGAGGGGTGTGTTAGGTTGGCAGCAGTTGTACACTGCTGCTGTGTTCTCTGGACTAGGGGACAAAGGGCCATGCAAATCACAGAGGAAACTGTGAAGCAGGTAACTAAAGACCTGGTGGGTGGGTAATGACTTGGTTTCCTATTTCTGGAAGAAGGGGAGCCAGGGGAACCCCTGGTGGTTTCAGGAGGGTGCTGAGGGCCTGGAGGCCACAGTGGAGGTGATGTCAGTTGGCTGTGGAACCTCAGACATAGGACACAACCTCAGTTTTCACATTTATTAAGACCTAACTCAGGCTTGTGATGAGGTTGAGGAGATGCCAAAGTTGTGGAAGCTCTTTGTGAATCACGAAGTGTGACATAAATGTAAAATTTCAGGATGTGCAGGAAGTGGTCTCAGGATGGCCCCAGGCATCAACTGGCCACTCTCCATGCCCATGGCCATGACCAACGTTAATAATCAGTGGCATCCTTTCCTTTAAACCCAGGGTCCCTCCCAGTGCTGCATTCTAAGTAACCAAACTTTTGAACTTGGTGAGATCACATTAATTGTCATCCCTTTCTAGAACCTAGAAATTGAAGCCTCTCAAAAGAGTTACTGTTCAAGGAAGACTGACTACCAGGGCAAATTTGGGTGCAGCAGCTGTGGATCATCATTTCTAAGTTGTCGCTTTAGGCTCAGTTGTAAGATTCATAGGAGAGAGAAAAGGTGATTCAGTGTACCTTTTAAAATAAATGACAAATTTCAGAACAAATCCACATTAGATTGTTAAAACAGGTGGCAGTTTAGACTTAATTCCAAGAACACCTCTGTATTATAACTATAGTGCCTAAAATTGTTAGCTCTGGTTTGTGGAGAGCCTTTAATAAGTGTGTACATGTCTGTGTCAGACAGTCTGTAACTTACCTCCTCTGGGCTTGTGAAGGCATGAAGGCTGCATACATAATGCAAGAGAAACTCATTCCCCACAACCTTTCACCAAAACAAAATCGACTCTAAGATGCTCACGACTCATTTTCCTTTCTCTTCCCTGCTCAGATTTCTGATGCAAACAAGAAGCACAGGAGAACAGGTAATAAAATAGGAAATACAGCTGTGATAGAACCAGTGTGGTTCAACAGTACTTTTGAGAGCCTACTGTTGGCACTGGGGCAGCTTTCAACTATGACTGAAGCGAGGTTCCCACTCAGATGCTGATGCAATTTGTCTGGAGTGTGGCCCAGCCTCAGGAAATGAGAGAGCTCCTCAAGTACTTCCAGTGTGTGGCCAGGGTTGGAGATCTCTGCCCTGGACACACAGTGCTGGTCGAGATAGACCTGGGGTCAGAAATGGTCCCAGGCTCTAACCTAGGATGTCCCCCATCCGAGCTTCGTACTTGCTGAGATGCTTTAAACAGGCAGCTTGAGAGGAGGTTTGAAACAGGACAGCCTGTTCTTTCAGGTCCTAGAATGTATATTTATTAAGTGCCATTAAAAGGGACCTGAACAAAACTGGATGTTCTTGTAGGCATAAGGGAGAAAACAGAAATATACTTGGAACCAAATCTATCTCACGAAAGGAAAATAAAAATGTATTCAGTAACACATGGGTTGTGGTTTTTCATACCAGGGAATGAGATTAAAAGTCACTGAAGGGTGAGGAAATGCACAACCGAGAATATGGAGAACGGCCTGAATTTTCTCCAGAGGACTTGGTATAATGTGCCTTTTCCCTCCGGATGCCTAGAACCATTGCACTGTGTCTTATTTATTTCAATGCTGGGCCATCACATGTTAGACTCGCAAAGGTATTTGCCTATGACTTGAACAACACTTCCAAGAGTTGAAGACTGATTCACGAGGGTGCCCCTTGCTCCCTGCAATGGAGTTTAACCTTTTGGGCTCCAACCTAGATTTAGACATGGGAACCAGATTACAATATCTCAATGCTCAAAAAGATGAGCAAATTATTGGTTAATGTGCTGAGTTCTAGCTTGGTGAATAACTGATATGAACTACTGGGAATAAAGGTCTTAAAGATGAAATGTCGCTGAAATATGTGTGACTCTAACCATTGGAGGGCCAGTCAGTGTGACCTTTGTTCACTAGACACTTGCTATATATAAAAATGGCACCTCATTTATTCATGTGTTCATTTAATGAGTGTCTACTGCATATCTTCAGTGCCTTCAGGAGTTGGCCTTGGCTGTTGGAGATGCAGTGAGAAGTCCAAGATGGGGCCCTGCCCTCCCANGCCAGTCAGTGTGACCTTTGTTCACTAGACACTTGCTATATATAAAAATGGCACCTCATTTATTCATGTGTTCATTTAATGAGTGTCTACTGCATATCTTCAGTGCCTCCAGGAGTTGGCCGTGGCTGTTGGAGATGCAGTGAGAAGTCCAAGATGGGGCCCTGCCCTCCCAAAGCCTATACTGATGAAGGAGACAGGCAAGGCAACAGTTACACACAGTGTTAGTTGTTATGGGTGATAATAGGTGCCACCAGAGCCCAGGGGGAGGCCAGCCGCTGACTTAGACGTGGTGGCTAAGGAGGGCTTCCTGAAAGAAGTGATATCCAAGCTGATGGGAAATGGAATAGATGAAGGTGGGAGGGAGGGCATGTGCAAAGGTCCAGAGATAAGAGAAAGCATGGCTCATCAGGGAACGGAAATTCTGTAAGGCTGAAACGCATGCCGTGTGTAGGGGTGGTAGGTGCAGTGGGAGATGGCTTAGTGAGCTGTGCATGGTAAGGAGCTTTGGGGTTTATTGTGAAGGCAGTCGGGGGCACTAAAGGGTTTCAAGCAGAAGAGTGACACCCAGGATTGTGGTTTAGGATGCAAGTTCTAGTTCATCCCTGGGCCTCCCTAAGCATCTGTCACATGCCTCAAGTTATAGATGTTCAATACACGTTGCTCAGATAATGCCCAGGTGGGATTGGGACACCAAAGCCTACCTCCAGTTATCTCCCATCCAGCTCTAAAGGACATATGAGCATCAAGCTGTTACCTGGCACCACAGGGCAGAATGCTGTCAGCCCCAGAAGTTGTTATGGCTCAGTCTTCTAGATGTTCAGAAAAGGAGGAGCTTCGGGGATGCTGAGCGGGGTCAGGGAGGCTTTCTGGAGGAAGTGGGGCTGGTGCTGGGTTTGTGGATGAGTAGGATTGGGGAGCTGACTGAGCCACCAAACTTCCCCGGTACCTCAGTGGTAAGGAATCTGCCTGCAGTGCGGGAGTCCTGGATTCGATTCCTGGGTTGGAAGATCCCCTGGAGAAGGGCATGGCTACCCATGCCAGTGTTCTTGCCTGGAGAATTCCATGGACAGAGGATCCTGGCAGGTTACAGTCCATAGGGTCTCAAAGAGTTGGACACGACTGTGACTAAGCACACAGGATTGGGGAAGGGGAAAGGGAAGACTTCTCAGACCAAGGGAAGCAGCATCGTAGTGTAAGTGTCTAGCACTTGGCCTTAAAACCCCTGAGTTCAGGGCCTACCTGGCCACAGGCAAGTAGCAAATTCATTTACTACAAGTTTCTGCATGTGAAGAAGCTTGATGAGGGTCCCCAGCCTGCCCCTTGGTCTTCTGTTTTTCTTATCAGTAATTTTTGAACTTCCTTTTTCTGAATCAATGTGGGCACCTTTCCCGTTGAGGGCAATCCAAGACATGGGCTGGAGTGTCCCAGATGTTTTTCTTATCTGTAAAGTGTGTGCAATTCCTCTTCTCGAAGGGCAAGTTGAGAGGATTGAAGGAAACGCTTGTGAACGGTGGTTGATCACAATGGGAGCGTCACTGCTGTGTAGTGAGGGAACTTGTGAACTCTGACCACTAGGTGGCAGCAGGGCTCTATCAGCTGAGATTGGGCCTGGAAGTGCCCCCGGTCAAATTGAAATACAGAGGCTGCCAGGCAGGTGGTGCAGATGGAAGGAAGGGCCAGGTGAAAGACCCTAAGGGAATCGCAGGAGCTGTGATGGACCAGCGTGAACACACTCCAGCTACAGGAGCTTGCAGCTACTCAGCTTCGGCCAGTGCTGCCACATCAGAATGAGGGCCGAGTGGTACCAGGCATTCTGATTTTTTGAGAGAAATCAAATACCAGGGTTTTTTTATTTTTATTTTTTTTTTGATGTGAACTCTTCTGTGTGGAGATTGGGCGGGTCACAGAAGGTTCCCCCCCCCTCCAAGTAGATTTTCTGCCAGAGTGTGGTGGAGAATCTCCTCTGAAGAATTAGCTTCATGGCTAGGTCCTGTGAAAGCCCTTCATGTGTCTCCACTTCACTCACTTCTTCATCAGACATTAATTTTCCTTCCTTGAATCTCTGGGGAGCACCATTCTTTTTTATGCTGTTACTGTTGTTTTCATCAAACTTCTGTTAGGTTGTGGGCCATATTTTCTGACCACCCATGAGGATCTCCATAGGACCTGTTTCACAAGGTTCTTTTGAGGAATAAATGAGCCAGGGCCTGGCTCATTAGCACTCAATAAATACTTATCATTATTATGGGGACTGAGGGGAGATGAGATGACATTTGGAGGAAGGTTTGCAGGGCCTGTCTTTCTCTCAGTATAGGGGCTGGTGACAAGGCCTGGCCACTCCCTTATGTGGATGAAGCCCCCGGCTCGTGAGGGCCTGGTGGAGACTGGTTCCAGCCCTTCCCTCAGAGGCTGCTGTTACACCTCAAAGGCATTCTTGGGACTTCCCCTGGTCTGGATCCCTGGTGCTGCATCTGGGTCAGGGTGGGCAGCATTCCCATCCAGGACAATCCCAGTCATGGGCAGAGATGTCCTAGATTCTCCTGCCTCTCCCTGGGGATAGGGCTTTCTGCAGTTCACTGCATCAGGACAAGTCAGGCAGCGATTCAGGGATTCAGGCGATAATCAGGCATGCAGGTGCACTGAAGCAGGACTCTGCTCATAGGCTTAGGGCCCTTTGCGTCCAGAAGCATCTTCTCAGGGTGTTCCCAGGAGACCCAGCAGCTTTGGGAACCAAATCTCCTTGCTGGAGTTTCCAGTAGCAGATTCAGGAACAAAGCGAGGGGGAGATTAGATTTGTCTTGCAGGCTCTGATTTATGCTGGGCTCAGGAGCACGAGTGAATGCTGTTCCATTAGGTCTCAGGCAGCTCCCATGCTTCCAGGGCACCTCAGGGTGGTGGTTGTGGGTTCCCTGCGTTGGACCCATGCACCTGTTGTCAGGGGTCTGGGCAGCCTTGAGGCCTATGTGTAGGAAGGGAGCTCAGTGGCTGAAGGTTTGGAACAGCCTTGAGCCTCAGAAAAATTGAGGCCAGAGCGGGTGTAAGAGTTGCATCCACCCCTTCTGAGCAGCTCTCCTTTCCAGAGGTTAGTCATTTGCTTGCTCGCTCTCACATTTATTCCCTGACCAGCTCTGCTGTGTGCTACAGAGAACTACATTTCCCAGGCTCCTCTGACCTCTGATTTTCTGGTATGTTTGGCCAGTGGGAGACACTGGCAGGAAGAAGGAGAGGAGAACTCTAAATATTTCTCCTTCTCTCAGTTTCAGGCTGCATCTCTGCCTTGGCTGGTCTCCTCCATGGTTCTAGCTTCCACTGGATGTTCCTTCCCTCTTGGGCTTGGGAAGAAGGCCTGGCTGTGCTTCCAGTTTCTGTCAGATAGCATCAGATACCGGCACTAGTAACACTGCTACTTCCCTGCGTTCCTCCAACCTAGAAACTGGAGTGTCTTTTTGCTATTGTTAATCCCTGTGGTACTTCTAGGATCTTCTTTAACCTGTGTAACTCCCTCCCCATGTCCCTCTGTTCACAAGTCATAGAGTGGTTCTCTTTCTGACTGGAGAGTGACTCTTATTTGGCTTAGTGGCTAAGGGAACAGGGAGGTGGTGGATAGTGGAGCTGGGGCTCCAGATGCCTCTGCCCCTTGGGCTGCCCAGCCTTCAGAGGAGACTGGGAGCATCACCAAGTCTGCTACACCTTCCCTGGGTTAGGGAACAGTCGGGCCCTCCCCACCCAGAGATCTTGGAAGAGTGTTCAGTTGTAGACAGCAGCTGAGTGGGTCAGGCTCAGGGTCAGTGGCTGTGAGAATCTGCAGATCAACCCTTGTTTGGGGCAGCTGAAGCTGTTCCTACAGGGTCCAGAGAAGCAGACCCAGAGGAGACCCACGGGTCACTGTGTGAGAGCAGAGCCAGGCTGCATGCAGGAGGAAGGGATCACCTTCTTCTAGCCATAGGGCCCAGGCTTGGGAGGGGTAGTGAGATAGGAACTGGAGGTGGGGCTTCTGGCCAGGGAAGAGCTTGCTTGTCTTGATTCTGGGGTCTCAGTGATTCTGGGCACATCAGCAGAGTCTCTGGCCTGGGAAAAGGCCAGTGCAGTAATAGCAATCACCGCAGCTTCTGTTCATGTCTCAGACGGCTGTTTGAGGGTGATGTGAGGGAATCCACTTTACATGATTAATCCAGTGCTGGCACATAGGAAGCTCTCAAGATCTGCAAGCTAAAGAAAAATAAAAACCAAAAAATAACCCCTACAAATCTCAACAGCAACTAGCCTCTGTGAACCTTATTCTATAGGCATTTCATGGAATAGGCTGGTGTCTAGTTTGCAGTGAAACCCAGGCCTCTCCCCTGGAGTGGGGCTGGGGCTGGCAACACAGCCCCAGCTGCCAGGGCCAGGAAGAAGGTCAAGTTGGGTGACGAGTTGTGAGGTTGGGAGATCACTGTGCTCCCAGGACACACGCCCCAGAGATATGGGGACAGATAGTAGGTGTCCAGAACTGCAATGGGGCACTTAAGGACAAGTATCACCTCATGTTCAGACAGGAAAGATATTAAGGCCAGGTCAGAGAGTGGGTACCAGTCTTTGGGTTGAAGTTCAAGTACTAGGCCCTGGGGACTTAGCAATCAGGTCCACTAAAATCAGGAACTGGCAGGAGGCAGGATTCAGCACTGGGCACAAAGAACTTCATTTGGAGCCCTAGGGACCAGAGCTGCTGGAAACTCTCTCATCTGAGAACAGGATTGAACCTTAGGAGCAAGATGGGTTGCCTGTGGGCGAGGGGCTGGGATGGAGAGGGTATGGGACGAAGAGGCCGTGGGGGTCAGGAGCCCAGACTTCCCATTGCAAAACGTCCAAATTCAAATCCCAACTCCACACCTTCCAGCTGTGTGACCTCATTGAACAAGTTACTTCATCTCCCTAAAACCTCACTTTCCTCTTTGTGGGTAAGCCAGGAAATAGTCCTACCTCAAAGGGCTGTTGGAATGTCTAGATGGGATCTTTCATGGAGGCGTTAGCACTGTGTCTGTGATGTAGGAACGCTGCTTGAATAATCCTCAAATACACAGCCAGTTTTGCTGGCTCCCATCCCCTCCAAAGGATTCTTCCCAAAGTTTGCCCACCGTGACCCCAACCCGAGGCTTCTCTGGGCTGACGCTCTAAGTACATTCAACCTTTGCTCTAACATCTGTGTTCCTGACCCTTCACCACCTCAGGTTCTAAAAAATACCCCCTTACTGCGTAGGCTCTTTCCAAACTGTAAGCAAGTGGATGTCTTAAGAGGCCAAAGGTCGTCCCCCTGGGAACGTAATGTGACCACGTCCTCGGATACTCCGTGGTGCTTAGAGCTCGCCATCTTGGATTACTTCACCCTGTCAGGAAGCTTGCTCACAGCCCAGGCAGAGCAGTGGAGATAGCCTTGCTGAAACGCCTTGGTGAATATACTTTTTCCTGATGTTTGTTCACTGCCACATTTCTAAATATTTTTTTCTCAAACTCCTTGTCACCCTTCTCCCACCCCTCTAATATGAGGCAGAGCAGCAAACATAAAGAAACAAACAAACAAACACAATGACATGCACAACTGGAAAAATCCGAACATCTATCTTCTTCCCCTTTACACTGCCCTGCCCCCCCACGCCCCCTCCCAAGCCAGAGATTCCAAGGCATGGCACCCTCCCCTTAGGAGTCATGTGTCCCCATCCCCACCTGAAAAAAGCACAAAGGGAAATCACTCAGTCATGTCTGACTCTTTGTGACCCCATGGGACTGTAGCCTGCCAGGCTCCTCCATCTGTGGGATTTTCCACCAAAAGCACTTGGTCCAGATTTACTTTTCAGTTTTGTGAAAAGGCACTTTTCACATGTGCCTTTTGTCTTTCTTTGTGTATTACAATATGCTGCGACTGCTGCTAAGTCGCTTCAGTCGTGTCCGACTCTGTGCGACCCCATAGACGGTAGCCCACAAGGCTTCCCCGTCCCTGGGATTCTCCAGGCAAGAACACTGGAGTGGGTTGCCATTTCCTGCTCCAATGCATGAAAGTGAAAGGTGAAAGTGAAGTCGCTCAGTCGTGTCTGACTCTAGTGACCCCATGGACTGTAGCCCACCAGGCTCCTCTGTCCATGGGATTTTCCAGGCAAGAGTACTGGAGTGGGGTGCCATTGCCTTCTCCGATGCACGTGATATATTATGTTTAATAAAATTGACTATGGAATTTGAATTGTATCTCTTTCTCTCCTAAGAGCTTGTCACACTTCCCTAGGCGCCTATAAGGGACAGTGCCAACAAATACCTAATCTGCCACCGTGAGCCCAGAAACACTCTTCCTGCAGTCTCCTGTCAGTTGTTCATGCCAAAAACCCAGGATTCATTCCACTTCCTCTCTTCCTTTCAGCCCTCTATATTCAGCCCTTCAGCAAGACCTGTCAACTTTACTTCCAGAACCTTCCCAGCTGGTCCACTTTCCCCTCTCCACCCCCTCCACCCCTCCTGGGTCACCTGAGCTCCTGAAGGAGCCCCCTGACACTCTCGATCCCCACCCCTGTGTTTCCCCCTCACCCACTCTCTATAGAACAAAGTGATCCTTCAGAAAACTAAATTAGAGAATGTCACGCCTGTGCTTAAATTCGAACAAGACCCAAACTCCTTATTCAGACCTAACCAGCCCTGCATAACGGACCCTGCCTCCCTCCCACGGCATCACGTACCACCCCCAACCTTGATCACTATAATTTGGCCAACACTTCCTTTCTTCCATCTATTCCTCAATTACTCTAAGCTCCTTCCTGACTCAGGGACTCTGCACTGGCCTTTTCCTTCCCTGAGACACTCTTGTCCCAGATCTGCCCTTCGCTGGCTTCTTGCCACACAGGTCAGCTCCTCAGCAATGCCTTCACTGACCACTCCATCTGGGTAGTCTCCAACCCTCTGTGCCCTGACCCCAGCACTCACTATTCATCGCCCTGTCTTCCTCTCATAACAGTTCGTGCCCCTCCCCCTCATTTTCTCGTTTATCTGTTTGTCGTTTGCTTTTCTCATTAGAAAGGAAGCTCCCCAAAGGTAAGGATTTTANGTAGTCTCCAACCCTCTGTGCCCTGACCCCAGCACTCACTATTCATCGCCCTGTCTTCCTCTCATAACAGTTCGTGCCCCTCCCCCTCATTTTCTCGTTTATCTGTTTGTCGTTTGCTTTTCTCATTAGAAAGGAAGCTCCCCAAAGGTAAGGATTTTATCCATCTTGCACGCATGCAAGAGTCACGTCTGCCTCTCCATGAACAGTGGCCCGCCAGGCTCCTCTGTCTGTGGGATTGTTCAGGCAAGAATGGTGGATCGGGTTGCCATTTCCTTCTCCAGAGGATCTTCTTGACCCAGGGACCAAACCCGCATCTCATGTTTCTTGTACTGGTAGCAGATAATTTACCTCTGAGGTACCTGGGAGGCCCTTTTATCCATCTTATTCAGTCCTAAATCCAAATAGTCTTTGGTACGTCCCAAATGGAGCATGCTTGTACTAAAAAAATTATTCATAGTTTATCTGAAATTCAGATTTAACTAGGTGCCCTGAATTTAACTGGCAATCCTGCATGGGACTCATGGTCCCACATCTTGAGAATATGGTCCCAATAGAATGAAACCGGTATGAAGAGAAGGGAGAAAATGAGACAGGAGAGTAGGTGGGGGAGAGGGAGAGAAACGGACAAAGACAGAACAGGAGAGCAATAGAGAATGAGTGAGCAAGAAAGAGACAAAAAGAGTCACAGGTAGACCAGTAGACACCCTCTGATGGGGTTCACGTCTCACAGTGACCCACGCAGAGTCAGTGCCACCCCATCCTTTCTGTCGCTTGTTTGTTTACAGGTACCCATAAATTCCCCTTTCGCTTCAAAATAACAGCCAACATTCTCGAGCACTTGTGTGCGCCAGGCACTGGGCCAAGCTCTTTGGAGGCACTATCTCTTTTAGGCTGTCACCTCACACAGTTCTAGGAGGGTGTTACTGTCGCTTGCTCTACAGAGGAACAGAGAAGTTAAATAACGTGCTCATGTTCACGCAGACTCTGGGCTTCAAACCCAGGCGGTGCTTGACCACTATGTGGAGCAGCTCTCACTCATAATCAAGAGGGTCTTGAGTGGCTCACTGGACTGCTGACCCTCAAGGGGCAGGCAGGCATCATGTGTGGATTCGGGAGCCAGACTAGACAGGCTCAAATCCAACTTTCCTCACCCATGGTGTGACTTTGGGAAAAGTTCCCCAATTACCCTGAGCTCAGTTTCCTCTTCTGTAAAATGGTGTTGACAGTAATAGTAGCTATAGCATAGGGTTGATATGGGGACTTAATTAATTAATGTCTCTATACACACACATAAGAAGTCAGTAGATCAGATTAGCATTTAATAAATACTTACAGACGTCTTTATTATTTTCAGCTCGTCTCTGATGCCCAGCACAGGATCTAGTACAAAGGAAGTCCTCATGGTTCCTGTGTGAGTGATGATAAGAATGAAGAATATTAATGAGAACCCTAATGACTGTTTATTCAGCACCTACTATGTACCAAGCATTGTGCTAAGCACCTTACACACATCTTCTCAGGCCATCTTCACAACAGCCTACTAAGTTGATATTGTCATCCCCATTTTACAGACAAGGAAACTGAAGCTATAAGAAAAGCCACAGAGAAAGGTCCAAAGCTCAACCCTGGTTTATAAAGAAAGAACATTGGATCTGTGATTGCTTTGAAGAAGGCAGAAAGCAGACAGGCTTGCATTGAGATGTCTTCGTGTGGACTGACTTTTGAGTTCTTCCCATTCTCTTCATAAGCTCCTTCATGTCCCGTACAGATACCCTGTGTACCTGCCTTTTCATGCACTGCTATCTCATTAGATGGGTATGGAGTCCCATTTTATGAAGGAGGCACAGGTACTTGCTGAAGGTCACAGTTGTTATGAACAGGCTCTGAACTTGGCTTCATCTGACTGCCAGTGCGGTCTTTGTCCCCTGTACTCAACCTCTGATCTCTGTAGAGAACGCCACCTGCAGAGCATGATGTCCCTCAGGCCTCCCAAAGACACCCACTTCTGACAATCCCCACTGCTAGCAAACTCCCAGGCTGGGACCTCCTTCACAAAGCCACCACCAGAGTCGGCTTCATGGTCTGGCCCCTGCTCATCCCTTCTCCTTGAACTCTGTGCTCTGGCTGAGCTCAGTCTACATTGCTCTCTCTGGTCCCCTTCGCACTCACTCCTTCCTTCACCTGGGTGGTGCACCCTTTCCCATTCCCCTCTCCTCCTACCAAATCATCTTTCAAATCTCAGCAGCATGTCGATTCTTTCAGGAAGCCTTCCTTTCTTGGTTCAGGTGCTCTTCCTTTGTAGGCCTCTATTAGGTCCTTGTCCCTCTCTATTGAAATTGCCTTTTTACCTGAAGGCCTCTCCTTTGCTCCAAGAGGGCAGGGCTATGTCTGCCTATTCACACTGCATCCCCAGAGCTTGGCCTGGGGTCAGGTACCTGGTTGGTGCTCAGTGAAATCTGGGTAATGAATGAGGGCTCCCTTCTATGTTTCATTGTACTGGCCTCAGTTTGGTGGCACATAGTAGGCTCTCAATGAAAATCTGTTGAATAGATAATGGATGACTGCATGAATAAACAACATGGTTCAACATCCCCTGACTCACATCTCTCTCTCTCTCTCTCTCTCTCTCTCACACACACACACACACATACACACACGTACACACACACGTACACACACACACACACACACACACACATACACACACACTGGATTTGTTTACCCCTCTGCCTTGGTCTCTTGCAGAACAAAAGGGATTCCAGCTCCTTGTTTGAATGCTGTGGAGTTTTGAGGAGAAAAAAAAAATACTGCTCCTTCAACAAGAAGAGTTTCAGGCGATAAAGGCCTTTCTTGCTGGCTAAGGGAGGAGGGACAATCGGGGCCTCAGCCCAGTTTCAGGATGGCCTCAGTTGGCCCCAGACTGACTAATAAAGTGTGAAATTGACTTCACCCCCCGCCACGTCTCCCCAGCCAGTGTGTCCCTGCAGCGTCTCCTCCTGCCACCGCGGACACAGTGCTGCCGCCATCCCCTCTGTCACTGGCAGACAGGCAGGTCATCAACACCCACGCAGCCCCAGGGCCCAGCGCTCTGCAGAGCTCTGGAAGCCATCTGGCCTCGGGCCAGGATGGGCTTTCAAAGCTAGAAGCATCCGATGTGGCATGTCTGACGCACCTCCTAAGTCAGCTGCTGGCCCCTCCTGGCCCTATTTACTCCTCTGGCACTGGCTGCTGAGGCATGGGTGGGGGCTGGAAGCAGGGACAGTGTTAGGTGAGCTCTTTGAGATTTTACCCCACCCCATCCAGTCCACTGCACCAAATGCAGGACTGGAGAATAAGAGCGAAAGAGACCTCAGCAAACAATGAAAGCAGGGAGATTTTTAGGGGGCATTAGGGGCTGCTTGGGGAATGATAGAAGGCCTCCAAACCTGTCCTTCCACCAGGACACTTTTCCACCGCAAAGGACCACTGTGGGGTCTATTTTGTTTATTTGCTTCCGTTTAAGATTTTCCAGGAAGAGAGGGATTCTGTGGCTCTGTTGTTCAGCCGCTCAGTCCTGTCTGACTCTTTCTGACCCTGCGGACTGCAGCACGCCAGGCTGTCCAGTCCTTTACTATTTCCCGGAGTTTGCTCAAACTCATGTCCATTGAATCAGTGATGCCATCCAAGCATCTCGTTCTCTGTCATCCCCTTCTCCTCCTGCCATCATGCCTTCCATGGCTCTGAGTGAGTGAGTGAGTGAAGTCGCTCAGTCGTGTCCGACTCTTTGCGACCCCGAGGATTGTAGCCCACCAGGCTCCTCTGTCCATGGGATTCTCCAGGCAAGAATACAGGAGTAGGTTGCCATTTCCTTCTCCAGGAGATCTTCCCAACCCAGGGATCAAACCCAGGTCTCCCACATTGCAGGCAGATGCTTTAACCTCTGAGCCACCTGGCTCTAGTGAGTCCTAAAACCAGTGACCTGTCCAGCAGTCATTCCCAAACCTGCCTGTGCATCAGAATCAACCAGGCGACTTGGTGAAAAGGATTGTGAGATCTGTAGCATGTTCATCTGCTCAACACCCATTTCCTATTCTTCTGAAAAGAGCCCCTATTTTAGAGAGCTATTGTTGCCTCACATAGCCCCACGGAGTTTGGGTGGTCTCCAGGGGTGAGCATGTTACCCAGGGTGGGCCAGTCACAGAGTAATCTGCTTAGGGGTCTAAACTAGGCTGGAATGGGCAGCTGCAGGATTTTGGCAGAGCTGTAGGGGAAAAGATGCTCTTTTTCAGAGGCTGGTAGCTATCAGACTGGAACTGCTGGCTAACAATGAAATCAACACAGAGGTAAATTGTGACAAGGAATGACAAAAGAGAGAGAGAGACAGTGAGCTCATAACATGTTATGAGCACCTAGATCCAGCCATGGCTGAAGTTTACTCCTCTGGGCTATGCAAATACATGAGCCAATAAATTACTCTTTTCTTTTTTCGTTTGCTTTCTCCTTCTTCTTCTTCTTTTTTTTTTTTTGCTTTTGCTTCAGTCACTTTGAGTTGGGATTTTGCAATTTGTGACTGAAAGAGTCCAGACTAATACACAGACCCGACCTCAGATCTATTGACTCTTGATTCCCATTGATAAAGTCCAGGAATCTGGATTCTTCAAGAAGCTTCTGAGGAGGTTCTGATNTTTTTTTTTTAATTTGCTTTTGCTTCAGTCACTTTGAGTTGGGATTTTGCAATTTGTGACTGAAAGAGTCCAGACTAATACACAGACCCGACCTCAGATCTATTGACTCTTGATTCCCATTGATAAAGTCCAGGAATCTGGATTCTTCAAGAAGCTTCTGAGGAGGTTCTGATAAAGGGTCACTACTTTATCAGTCATTGTGTGGACATCATTGAGATCCTTGTCCAATGATGTACAGACAAAAGTGATCCTTCCATATGTGGCCATTATAATTATATGTCAGAACTCTGTACATGGTCTTGACCCTCACAACAGCTTGATGAAGTACAGGTTATTCTTCCTATTTTACAGACAAGAACACTGAGGCCTAGAGACATGGTGAATGAATGTATTCAAGGGCACACAGCTAGTGACAGATCTAGGCATATGAGTCTCTGAAGTACATCCTTTTTCTACTATTCTACGTGTTCCAGAGGGGCTGTGCAACGTGGTTAGAGCCTCCACATCCAGTGTTGGAAATGTCCTCTCTCTTCAGAAGCTCTTTCAGTAAGCAGAGCCTATCTGAGTCACTTAGTGTCTTGTGGCCACAGTAAGAGAGGACTCCAATGTGATGGGCCTGAGCAACAAGGATAATTTATTATACTACACTCTAAGAAGCCCAAAGCAGGATGATTCCAGAACTGATTAATTTGGGGGCTCAGTGTCATAAGCAAAGGTTCAGGTTCTTTCAATTTTTCTTGTCTGTCTTCTTCAGGAGTCACAAGGCCTTCAGTCTGACTTTCTTCTTGGCTACGAGATAGCTGCTGCACTTACAAACATGACAATGTCCAGCACAGGGAGATGTTCTGAGTCTTCCTATGTGTTTCTTTTTTTCTGTAAAGAAAATGGTTCTGAAAAGCCATTGGTCATTGGTCGGAATTACATCACACATTCCGACTTAGTTCAGTTGTTGGCAAGAAGGATGGGACATCATGATAAGCTTGGACCAATCACGATGCACCGTGAGTCTGGGCTGAGTGGACACCTGAACAGTAGAGGGCTTTCAAGAAGGATGGAAGGGGAGGAAGTGTGTTGAGTAGTGTCTGCTCCACGATTCCTTCCCAATTCCCTGGATTTTCCTCCCTGATTCTGGGCCCAGGCTCCTGAGGCATCCTTCTTTTCATTAGTCATGGTCTTTGCAGGAAGGTCGACTTTCAGATCTCAAAATCCTCTGCATGGCTTCCTCATCCTCCCCTCCATCCCCCCCCCTCCAGAGCTAGCAAGATGTCCTAAAGAAACACAGGACTTTCCCACCAACATCCAGAGGTGCTCCTCCTGGCTTTACTTCCCTTGCTCCCTGTCAGACTAATGCTAGCTCACTAGGTTGCCAGAAGCAGTGGTATAGCATGTGGTGTTGTGGGCCTGTTACTGCGTGCCCATCACCCATTTCCCCTTCTCTGAAGCACAGAATGCACACTGTCTTTAAGGACCACCCTTTCCCACTCTCAGACCATGTGTGGAAGCAACACTGACTCTCACTGTACCCCTAACTCTTTTTTTTTTTTTTTTTTAGCTGAGAGGCATGTGGGAACTTTGCTCCCTGACCAGGGATTGAACCTGTAATCCTTGTATTGGAAAAGTGAAAGTGAAGTCAGTCAGTCATGTCTGACTCTTTCTGAGCCCATGGACAGTAGCCTACCAGGCTCCTCAGTCCATGGACTTCTCCAGGCAAGAATACTGGAGTGGATTGCCATTTTCTTCTCCAGGGGATCTTCCTGACCCAGGGATCGAACCCAGGCCTCCCGCATTGCAGGCAGACGCTTTACCGTCTGAGGGAAGTCCACTCCCAACTGTTAATGGGGTCTCTTCCCTTGCATCCTGGGGCATGTGACTTGAGCCTGTTCAATCACTGTTCAATGCCTTTTGCCACAGGACTTGATTTGGAATGGACAATAACCCCAGTTTTCTGAGAGCCACTTCCTGAGCCTTGAGCTTAAACTCTTGGGGGAGTGAAATTCTATTTATACTAGGGTTATTGAGTTCCAGATTTGAGCCTGGAGCTTTCAGTAACCATTTTACAACTTCCTAAGGGAAAGTTGGTATGCAAATGAAGCTCACACTGAGCCGAGAGAATGAGATAGAGAGATCGTAAGGTGCTGGATCCAGCTGGGCCTGATGCCAGACAGCTCTGTACATCTCGATCACATGAGCCAATGAGTCTTCCTTTCTTGGTCAACCCAGTCTGAGTTGGCGTTCTGCCCCTCGCAACCAAAAGCAGCTAATATAGCATGTGCTTTTGAAAAAGCTGAACTGTGCTCTCCTTTGGCTGAGTCATGCAAGTATAGAGGGGAGTAATGGGAGATAAAGCTGGGAAATCAGGCTATAGACACATGGCAGAGATCACTGAAGACTTTGAGATGGGCCGTTCAGTCTCTGAGACCACTGGGGAACACAGGAGTTCCTGAGGCCAGAGAATTGCCGAACAAGCTAAACTTTGACCCACACCCCCCCACACCCCACCCCCGCTCCTGGGGATCAGGTTGATGTCTTTGTAGCTGCTGATNCTTTTTTTTTTTTTTTTTTTAGCTGAGAGGCATGTGGGAACTTTGCTCCCTGACCAGGGATTGAACCTGTAATCCTTGTATTGGAAAAGTGAAAGTGAAGTCACTCAGTCATGTCTGACTCTTTCTGAGCCAATGGACAGTAGCCTACCAGGCTCCTCAGTCCATGGACTTCTCCAGGCAAGAGTACTGGAGTGGATTGCCATTTTCTTCTCCAGGGGATCTTCCTGACCCAGGGATCGAACCCAGGCCTCCCGCATTGCAGGCAGACGCTTTACCGTCTGAGGGAAGTCCACTCCCAACTGTTAATGGGGTCTCTTCCCTTGCATCCTGGGGCATGTGACTTGAGCCTGTTCAATCACTGTTCAATGCCTTTTGCCACAGGACTTGATTTGGAATGGACAATAACCCCAGTTTGTTTTCTGAGAGCCACTTCCTGAGCCTTGAGCTTAAACTCTTGGGGGAGTGAAATTCTATTTATACTAGGGTTATTGAGTTCCAGATTTGAGCCTGGAGCTTTCAGTAACCATTTTACAACTTCCTAAGGGAAAGTTGGTATGCAAATGAAGCTCACACTGAGCCGAGAGAATGAGATAGAGAGATCGTAAGGTGCTGGATCCAGCTGGGCCTGATGCCAGACAGCTCTGTACATCTCGATCACATGAGCCAATGAGTCTTCCTTTCTTGGTCAACCCAGTCTGAGTTGGCGTTCTGCCCCTCGCAACCAAAAGCAGCTAATATAGCATGTGCTTTTGAAAAAGCTGAACTGTGCTCTCCTTTGGCTGAGTCATGCAAGTATAGAGGGGAGTAATGGGAGATAAAGCTGGGAAATCAGGCTATAGACACATGGCAGAGATCACTGAAGACTTTGAGATGGGCCGTTCAGTCTCTGAGACCACTGGGGAACACAGGAGTTCCTGAGGCCAGAGAATTGCCGAACAAGCTAAACTTTGACCCACACCCCCCCACACCCCACCCCCGCTCCTGGGGATCAGGTTGATGTCTTTGTAGCTGCTGATAAAGTAGAATTCTTGATCTGCAGTGGGATTCATCCTCCAGGCCCGCCTTTCACAGGAAAGAGTGGGTGAGTTCCGCATAACTGAGAATGTTCGGAAGATGGGAGCTACTGGCATATACCAACTGCTCCTATGTACCAGGAATGATGAGGGTGGGGAGGAGCCCAGCGCAACTGACAAGAAGGTGAGGGATACCAACAAATGTAGACAGCTCTTTTACTTATTTATTTATTTTTGGCTGCGCTGAGTCTTCTCCCATTGCTGCACACAGAGTGTCTCTAGTGGTGAGTGGGGGCTACTCTTTGTTGTGGTGCATGGTCTTTGCATTGCGATGGCTTCTTTTGTTGTGGAGCGCTGGAGCACTGGCTCTAGGCACACGGGCTTTAGTAGTGGCAGCACTCAGGCTCAGTAGTTGTGGTTCAAGGGCCCTAGAGCATGAGCTCAGTATCTGTGGTGCATAGCCTTAGTTGCCTCGCAACATGTGGAATCTTCCCGGACCAGGGATCGAACTTGTGTCCCCTGCGTTGGCAGGTGGATTCCCATCTATTCTAATCTCTCTTAAATTGCCCAGGGTAGGAAATGGGCTGCCCAGAGTAGGTAGAAAGACATAACTTCCCTCTTTCTACCATACCTACTTCTATTAATGTGGCCTGACATTGTACTCACTTTGGTGTAGCACATTTTGCTTTGTATGAAAATGGATATTATATGTGCTGCTACCAGGTCATGTCTCCTCAGTCACCTCAAGTCTTCCAAACCCTCTCCCACCTTGGCAGAACTGCCTTAAATTTCTTTTTAAGACTATGTGAATCAAAAGTCTTGTGCTCTTGAAGAGGTGAGGTGATCAAGGAGGAGATAAGAAACCGGCTCTCATTCTTTTTAATACTCAATAGCAGCAAAACCACCCCTCCCCACACACACAAAAAAAGACAAAACGCCCATTAGTATCTCTGTACTCAGCCACACAGAGGCTGTGCCTTCTGAATTGCCATCTGCATAGTCCATACATTTGTTCCTGACAGGGTCTCTAGGAGTCCAGTTCCACCCTCCCCCAGTCACTCCCAGCCATACCCTCCGTGCGTTCCACTGTCTCACCTCTTCATTGAGGTTTCTGACCAAAGAAAAAAAAAAAAAGGTTGCCCAGGACAGTATCAAGGATAAAGCCACCATTGCTTCTGATTTTCCTTCCAACCAAATCCAAAACATAAAATCATTGCTTAATCCCTCATATACATGATCTTGTTTGTTTGCTTATATATTGCTGCATGTAGACATTGGTCCTGGTGCTTTACACATATTAACTCATTTCATCCTGGAAACAACCTCTAATCACAATTGTTAGTTGCATTTTACAGAAGAAAAAGTTGTGGCACATATGAATTAAGTGATCTTCCCAGAGTTACAAAATTAGGAAGTGACAGAACAGAGATTTGAACCCAGGTGGTTTGTACTCTTAAACCTGTGCCAAGGGTAGGCACACTTCTTCTGTAAAGGGCCAGATAGTACTTTAGGCATTGAGTATCACATACAGTCCCTGTTCCAATGACTCAGTTCTGTTGTCTTAGACAGCACATAAATAAATGGGTGTGACTGTGTGCCAATAAAACTTTCTTTAGAGACACTGAAATTTGAATTTCATATCATGTTCAATGTCAGGAAATATTACTTTTTCTTTTGTACCACTTCCCCCAGTCATTTAGAAACCATGACAACCCACTCCAGTATTCTTACCTGGATAATCCCATGGACAAAGGAGCCTGGAGGGCTATATACAGTTCATGGGGTCGCAAAGAGTAGGACACTGCTGAAATGACTGAGCACACACAAACACAAATTCTTAGCTTGCAGGGTCATACAAAAATAGGGAGTGCACCAGATTTCGTAGGCAGCCCATGATTCGCTGACTCCCGCTCTATGCTATACTATTGTTCAACTTGGTCCTTACACCTTACCTCTTTTCATCTTCATTTGCCAGACAAAGAAATCCAATTCATCAAGTTAATGATGACTTGCCCAAGGTTACACACTGATAGGTGGGGGGAGTCAGGATTTGCACCCAGGTTTGTCTTGATCCCAGAGGCTCTAGAGGCAGAAAGCAGGCAGAGGCCAGTGGGTGGGCAAGAGGCAGGGCTGAGCTGGTGACATCAGTGCTGCCTACCTTGGCCTGAAGCTGTCAGTCTCCAAATGCTGGCAAATTCCACCCTCCCCGCAATCTCTTCACCCCAGTCCCCAGGAGCCTAGTACAGCAGCCTGGAGTTCCTCGGCCCTGATCTGCCACTGAGGTCCTGTTTAACTAGGACTTGCAAGAGTCTGAAAAGCTCTGTCTTTCAAGTCTGGAGCCGGAAAAGCCCAGAGACTGTTTTGACTTGGCCTGATCTTGCCTACTGCAACCATTAGGGCAGGACAGACCTGATTTAAGGGGACTATCACTCATGGTAACACTTCAGCTCTGGCCGGGGTAAGACTGGGAAAAGGTCCAGAAGGAGTAAGGGAAGGGGAGAGATAGAGAGACAGAGGAACACCTGGAAAGAAATATGAATCAGAGAGAGATTCAAACACATGTACACCAACACACAGAAATATCCCTTAACAGCTGTTTTTCTGAACCAAAATCCTATTTCCTGTTTCTTTAGCCCTGCAGACACAGAAAAGCCAGTACTGCAGCAGAAAATCTCCCCATATTACTTGTTGTTAATAATTATTTGTTTTGTCTTTTCTCGGTTTCTGCAACGTTAACTACTTTCAAACCAATGAACAGCCCCTGAAGTGGGCAATGTGGAAGTTACTTGCTTGAGGAAGGATGTAGAGTTCAGAAAGCTCCAGCAACTTGCTCAAGATCACACAGCAAGTTCATGGTCAAGCTAGAAATGAAGATCAAGACTCCAAACTTCCAGTGCAATGTGAGTCTCCAACAAACCACCCACAGAAATAAAGGGGACATTGAATGTCAGGGATTCAGTACCTTCACTTTCCTTCAGTAAGCCCCTTAAGTCCCTCTTTGACAAGGAAATGATAGCAACATAGGTTTCCCAAGTGTCACTAGTGGTAAAGAACCTGCCTGCCAATGCAGGTGACATACGAGATGCAGGTTTGATTCCTGGGTTGGGAAGATCCCCTGGGGAAGGAAATGGCAATCTGCCCCCGTATTCTTGCCTGGAGAATCCCATAGACAGAGGAGCCTGGCAGGCTATCGTCCATGGGGTTGCAAAGAGTCAGACACGACTGAAGCAAGTTAGCATGCATGTATGAACTTGAGCAAGACAATGGACAAGCAGATGCATGCTATCCCCATGGTTATGTATGATGGAAAACTGTGAGACAGACTCAAGGAGAGCTGGATAGATTGTAGCCAGGAGGAGATCAGTACCAGAAGGATCTTGGTGAACTGGGTTTTGTGGAAGAGGATGCTATGTCATGTGATTTTTTTTACTAAAATTGAATGACTTGAGTCCCCATCTCATCTCTTCTGAGAATGACTCTCCCCAGCATGGGGTCCTCCCTTCCAGGGTAACTCTCAGAGCAGTTACTTAGTCCAAAGGGGCAGTTCTCGTTGTCATCTCCTGAAGGAGAAAAACCTGGAAGCCTGACGGTTGTGTATCCTGCAGTTGCTGAATTCTGCCACATGGGGACACTGTTAAAACCGGGCAGCTGGGTTGCCTACAGTCAGTGCTCCTCTAACACATCTCCAGAGCCTGGAGACACACAGTCAAGAATACCTACCTGGGTCCAGCTCCGGTGGATCCAGGGAATTCGAAGCGGGGACGGAGTCGGTGAGGAGAGACTTATTTATTAGAGATTTAAAGAGAGTTTAGGGAAGAATAGTGTATAGGAAAATTCATGGAGAAAAGAGCTGAATAACTTGGTTTACACAGGAGACCAATAAAACTCTGAGACAAGGGGCTTGCACCATCTACGTTAGGCCACCGGTGCTCGCTTGAATAGCGGAGGGTGCCCTGCCTTGGGCTCCCTCTCACGTGGGTCTTAGGGCGACACGGAGAGCCTCTGTGCTCCAGATGGGAATTCAGCCTGAAAGGGGAGAAAAGAACGACATGGGGGAGCCAGGCATTGGTGTCAGACCCACAACTTTATTTTCAAAAGNAGGCTATCGTCCATGGGGTTGCAAAGAGTCAGACACGACTGAAGCAAGTTAGCATGCATGTATGAACTTGAGCAAGACAATGGACAAGCAGATGCATGCTATCCCCATGGTTATGTATGATGGAAAACTGTGAGACAGACTCAAGGAGAGCTGGATAGATTGTAGCCAGGAGGAGATCAGTACCAGAAGGATCTTGGTGAACTGGGTTTTGTGGAAGAGGATGCTATGTCATGTGATTTTTTTTACTAAAATTGAATGACTTGAGTCCCCATCTCATCTCTTCTGAGAATGACTCTCCCCAGCATGGGGTCCTCCCTTCCAGGGTAACTCTCAGAGCAGTTACTTAGTCCAAAGGGGCAGTTCTCGTTGTCATCTCCTGAAGGAGAAAAACCTGGAAGCCTGACGGTTGTGTATCCTGCAGTTGCTGAATTCTGCCACATGGGGACACTGTTAAAACCGGGCAGCTGGGTTGCCTACAGTCAGTGCTCCTCTAACACATCTCCAGAGCCTGGAGACACACAGTCAAGAATACCTACCTGGGTCCAGCTCCGGTGGATCCAGGGAATTCGAAGCGGGGACGGAGTCGGTGAGGAGAGACTTATTTATTAGAGATTTAAAGAGAGTTTAGGGAAGAATAGTGTATAGGAAAATTCATGGAGAAAAGAGCTGAATAACTTGGTTTACACAGGAGACCAATAAAACTCTGAGACAAGGGGCTTGCACCATCTACGTTAGGCCACCGGTGCTCGCTTGAATAGCGGAGGGTGCCCTGCCTTGGGCTCCCTCTCACGTGGGTCTTAGGGCGACACGGAGAGCCTCTGTGCTCCAGATGGGAATTCAGCCTGAAAGGGGAGAAAAGAACGACATGGGGGAGCCAGGCATTGGTGTCAGACCCACAACTTTATTTTCAAAAGCAGCGTATATACCCCAAGTTGTACATAAAGAAATAATGGAATATGCAGAGTTATGCAGGGGCAGCAGTCCTGACCCTTATTGAGACCAGGCTTTCTTTTTGCATACCTTCCTGTATATAAAAGGTCTCAGGTGGTTTTACATCATCTTCTGGCCAGGGGGCCTGTTAACATTTTTATGGCTCTCTTCCTAGATAAATGTCTATCAACCAGAAAACTCATTTTCCCTTGAAGTGTTTTTTCTTAATCTGCATCACACTCAAAGTACTAAAGTTACATTCTTGTAGAACAAAGGTGCAGTGGGTTATAACAAAGAAAGTACTTAATTCAAGATCTAATGTTGCTAATGCCAGGGCTACTACCTGTTTTTTCTACATACCAACTATATCAACAAATAAAAGATATGAAAACTTGGCAGCAAGTATTGGCTCAACAAATGAAATCCTTAATCAGTCCTATTCTAATGATTTTGACTCCTTGGAAGCCCCTACATTTCTAGGATGTTTTAAGCTTCCTGTGCCTCTCGAGGTTAGGAGGCTGCAAACAATCACATGAGCAGCTGTAAGAGTCCGGCAGGCAGGCTACAAAGCCATCAGAGGGGTTTTTGGATTGAAACACTCTTATTATGCCCAGGAGACTTATTATCTAAAAGCTCTAAATTAACTTTTTCCAGAAAAAGGTGGTAGGGGGGCAGCCCCCTGTTAATGTCAGAAGAGTAGGTGGAAAGCATAACACAGTAAAGCAGGAAGACTCTGGTTTTCAGGGTAGATTCTCGAGAAAATCCAAGGGGACCCCTGAGGCCTGATCCCACCTTTGCATTTTGTCAGGCCCCTTTCCTCATGATCTTTGCCATGGGCAGGATTCCCCATGCTGGCTCCCAGCAAATACCCAGCACCAGGTACAGCCCCTGCCCTCTAAGGAAACCACTTCATTGATGGAGGCAAATTCCATCTCACTGGTCCTGCAGGTGCTTCCCACGGGGATTTGGGAAAAGAAAGAAACTTTTCTTGCACACGCTCCATGACACATAGCCTGGACATCCAATGTAGTGGCTCTTTATTCTACCTACACTCAAACAATGTTGCTTTATTTCCCAGGTATGCCAACAGTGTGCTGGGGTAGTGGGTTGGGACTGATTTGCAGCATCAGTGATAAACTGGCCCTAGAAGCAGCAACCCTGAAGCTCTTGCCCTCTCTAGCTCGCTAGTGGGTAACTCTTGGTTTGAAGCTGTACACCACCCCCTCCTAAGGGCATCCTTGTTTCATTAAGGAAAATTGTTCATCTCTGACTATTTTGAGGGAGCAGTACTTCTTGAATCCTTCCTTTCGCTGCTGGCCTCCTCCAGTTGAAGTCAAAGAGATCAGATCCCTCCTCTTTCTACCTGGATGAACTAGTGGGGAACATGTGATCCCAAATGCTCTTTCCTTAGGACTCTGACTCTGGCAAGGACAGAGGAATGGTGTCTGGTCATTCTCTTTGTGGCAATAGCCATTGTGGATCACTGATAGCATCCTGACCCATATCCCTATCAAGTGAATGATGGTTTTCCTACTTTCTTCTTCTTGACTCTAAGAGTTTCCTTAACTCCTGCTGACCCAAGTCTGCTCTTCTAGTCTTTTATCAATTATGTAAGCTCCCATTGGTCTTCCAAAAGAACCCCCTCCTCTCTCATTTCTGGTGCTTACACACGAAGAACCCTGTCTGATACAACCCCCAAGACTTGAATAAATCTCCTCCTTTTTCACTTCTAAGACTCACCCCAATTCATTCCTAATTGAAAGTAGTTTGGGTCTCTCAGGGCCAGTCTCCACCTTACCTGATGTAAATCTTTATAGATTAAGCAAACAAACACAAAGGAACACGCTCCCCAAATGTTGTCAATGTCAGCACAAGTGGTGAGATTACTGGGGGTTTTATTTTCCTCTTTTTGCTCATATTTGTCCCCTGAAAAAAATTTTCCCTATTTCCATAAACTCCACTTTATTAAGAACAATAGAATTTACCTCTGTGTTTGTTCAATTGCAGTTAGAGAAACTGAGACACAATAACACTGCTTCTCATGCTGAAGGAGGGAGCCTCAGTCCCTGTGTGGGTGTCCTTGAGAAGGAGACTTGTCAGTGTTTGGGCATCGCACTGGTGGCTGTTATCACCCACTGGTTTGGGTGGATTTATTGACAGAGCCAAGATCTGATATCCTTTCAGCTTTGTTGTATGCATGACTCAGGACATGACCTCACCCCTCCTTGTGCCCCAGGTCTCCCCACAGAAACAAGGAGGAGAATGGCACTAAATGACCTCCAGGAGCTCTGCTGCTCCGTTCTGGGGGCTTTTGGAAGATCATTGCCTAATAGGAGCTGCAACCAGCTTAAAACCTGGAGTCCCACGCAGTCTCTGGGTGGGAAGGCACTTTAGATATTCCATGTAGACAGCACTTTTTTTTTTTTTTTTTTTGGCTAAGTGGCATGGCTTTCAGGATATTAATTCCCCAACCAGAGTTTAAAACTAGGCCCTTGGCAGTGAAAGCACAGAGTCCTAACCACTGGACCACCAAGTAATTCCCAGCACTTCTTGAACTGCACATGAAAAAACACACCTCAAATTGGACTAAGCTAAAAAGAGAATTTATTTATTGAAATGTAGTTGATTTACAATGTTATATTCATTTCAGATACACAACATAGTGATTTGATATTTTTATATATTATCCACTGAAAGTTATTATAAAATATTGGTTATATTCCCTGTGATGTACCAAAAGGGAATTTATTGACCCAGATAACTGAAATATTTAGGTCTGAATTCAGGCTTGGCTGGATCCAGGAGATGAGAAGGTTATCATCTAGGAATTGGTCTCTTCTAGTCTATTCTGCTCTCCTTTGCCTGCTTCATCCTTGGGCAGGTTCTTACCAAGCAGCCCCAGGCTTCCATCTTACCAGCTTAGCACTTCTTCCCAAGAGTTTAAGCAAAGGTACCAGGGCTGACTCTCACTTGACTGTTAAGTGACATGCCCATTGCTGAACCAATCACTCACTGGAGCCAGGGTGTAGACTCCGTTTACTGGCCAGACTTAGTCATGTTCTTACCTCTGAAGTTGGGAGGCCGCTTACATCTGTGGCCTAAGACATGAGGATGGGTAGTTCACTAAAGGCAAGTCACGAGCTCTTACCAGAGTGGAAAATGATGCTGGGTAGGAAAAAAACCCAAAGGTCCACTCAGGTGCATCTGGGTCAGCGGTTATCAAAAAGTGTTCCCCAGGGCCTCCCTGGTGGCTCAGTGGTAAAGAATACACTTGCCAATGCAGGAGACATGGGTTCAGTCCCTGGTCTGAGAAGATTAGACATGCTGTGGAGCAACTGAGCTTGTGTACCACAACTATTGAACATGTGCTCTAGGGCCCGAGAACCACAACTATTGAGCCCGTGGGCCTCATCTCCCAAAGCCCCCACACGCTAGAGCCAGTGCTCTGTAACAAGAGCTACTGCAATGAGAAGCCCACGCTCTGCAACGAAGAGTGGCCCCTGCTCACCATGACTAGAGAAAAGCCCTTGCAGCAGTGAAGACCGAGCACAGCCAAAAATAAGCAAATAATTAATAAAAAACTAAAACACTTGTTCCCCAGATTGGTAGCATCCACATTACGTGGAAACTTGTAAGACCTGCAAATTCATAGACTCCACTCCAGACCTACTGACTGGAAGGGGCCCAGCTCTATAGGTGACTCAGATGGATGTTAAAGTTGAGAAGCACTCATGTAGAACAGTAGCTCTCCAGCCTGACTTCAGTGAGAATCATCAGGGGAACTTCTAAGCCTCCTGGGTCCTATTCCCAATCTGATCAGGGTAAGGGGTAAGTGAAGGAATGACGTCCATCTCTGGTGTTTTTGTAGTGCTCCCAAATGATTCTAACAGCAGTGCAGGTTGACAGAACCACTGAAATCAAAACCAAACCGAACCACTGTTCTCAGCTCTTTCTAATTTATACAGTGGAGATAAACAAGGATGTGGACAGTCCCTTTGCTGTGAATGTTGGTTTAATAAAGGAATGACTTGGGGGGTGGCAACTCAAGCCAACCCAGATGAAATAACAAAGTGGGGGACACATGATCCACCCAACTTCATGCATTCTGGACCAGGAATTCCTTATGCTATGATAAATTAATCTTTATATCCTCACAGCCAAATCACCCAAGAGAGGAGGCAGTTAGAGGGGAAAAATTAAAGGCACAGTTTAATGAGTGCTTACTGAATTAGGCTCATCTAAATTGCACTCATTTCACATGCTAGCAAAGTAATGCTCAAAATTCTCCAAGCCAGGCTTCAACAGTATGTGAGCTGAGAACTTCCAGATGTTCAAACTGGATTTAGAAAAGGCAAAGGAACCAGAGATCAAATTGCCAACATCCGTTGGATCATAGAAAAGGGAAGAGAATTCCAGAAAAACATCTACTTCTGCTTTATCGACTATGCCAAAGCCTTTGACTTTGTGGATCACAGCAAGCTATGGAAAATGATTAAAGAGATAGGAATACCAGGCCACCTTACTTGCCTTCTGAGAAACCTGTATGCAGGTCAAGAAGCAATAGTTAGAACCGGACATGGAACAATGTCCAGATTTGGAAAGGAGTACATCAAGGCTGTATATTGTCACCCTGCTTATTTAACTTATATGAAGAGTACATCATGAGAAATGCTGGGCTGGAGGAAGCACAAGCTGGAATTAAGATTTCTGAGAGAAATATCAATAACCTCAGATATGCAGATGACACCACCCTTATGGCAGAAATTGAAGAGGAACTAAAGAGTCTCTTGATGAAAGTGAAAGAGGAGCATGAAAAAGCTGGCTTAAAACTCAACATTCAAAAAATTAAGATCATGGCATCTGGTCCCATCACTCCATGGCAAATAGATGGGGAAACAATGGAAACAGTGACAGACTTTATTTTGGGGGGCTCAAAAATCACTGAAGATGGTGACTGCAGCCATGAAACTAAAAGATGCTTGCTCCTTGGAAGAAAAGATATGACCAACCTAGATAGTTTATTAAAAAGCTGAGACATTACTTTGCTAACCAAGGTCTGTCTAGTCAAAGCTTTGGTTTTTCCAAAAGTCATGTAGGGATGTGAGAGTTGGATCATAAAGAAAGCTGAACGTCGGAGAAATGACGCTTTTGAGTTGTGGTATTGGAGAAGACTCTTGAGAGTCCCTTGGACTGCAAGGAGATCAAACTAGTC
Source organism: Neotragus moschatus (assembly GCA_006410615.1). Taxonomy (NCBI): domain Eukaryota; kingdom Metazoa; phylum Chordata; class Mammalia; order Artiodactyla; family Bovidae; genus Neotragus; species Neotragus moschatus. The sequence continues at coordinate 2,509,079 of SJYA01001296.1, read as the reverse complement.
AATCCTAAAGGAAATCAATCCTGAATATTCATTGGAAGGACTGATGCTGAAGCTGAAGCGCCAAATGCTTTGGCCACGTGATGCAAAGAGCTGACTTATTAGAAAAAGCTGGGAAAGATTAAAGGTAGGAGGAGAAGGGGATGACAGAGGATGAGATGGTTGTTTGACATCACTGACACTATGGACATGAGTTTGAGCAACCTCTGGGAGTTGGAGAAGGATAGGAAGCCTAGCATGCTGCAGTCCATAGGGTAATAGAGTCAGACATAATTCAGTGACGGAACAACAAAATCTGATGTAGTCCTGTAAGATAGATAATAATAACTACAAATATAATCCTTGAAGTAGGTAGTATTAACTGTTAAAGAAGAAGACACTAAGGATCAAAGAGCAAAGTTATTAGACCTTGGTGGCTGTGCTGGGATTTAAATCTATAACTGTCTGGTTCAAAAAACAGGGCCCTTAATTCCCACTCTGTGCTGCTTTGAGAGAGGTCATGCTTTCCAATTAGAAGCAGAAGAGCTTTGGAAGGGGTTTAGATGTGAATTCTCTGACTCCACATGTTTTGAGGAAAGAGCCCCGGCCTGGAATCAGAATCTCGGCTACACTCATAGCTCTGTTCTTGACTAGTTATGTGACCTGCAGCAATCACTTCTCTAGCTGGGGCCTTGGTCTCCTGATTTGTACAAATAAGATAGCTTTAAATGATCCCTAAGGTTTTTTTTTTTTTTGCATCCTATTTGAATGATGGTATCAGGAGGTTTCTAGCCAGAGTTTTCTTGTTCCTCAGGATCCTAGGACCTGTTTTGAAATACTCCCATGTTCCAGCCTGACCAGGTATTCAAGTTGTTCTGCTGTTCACTAAAAAATTGCACTCTAGACCAGGAGTCAAGGATTCCTGATTTCTTTAAGGCTTAGAAGACAGCACAGCTCAGATAGAAGCTCTAACATCTGCAATGAAATCTTGGAGAACTAAAACACTGTAAAATTTTGTATGGTCTCAGAACACATTTTTGTCAGATAGGACTGCAAAAGTCACAGTGCCTGACTCCATTTATCAGTAGGTGCAGCATGCACCTCTGGGCTGGCAGTATGGAAGACAGAGATGAACGGGCAGCACTCTGGTGCCAAAGAGGAGGAGAACCACAGCTGGGATATGGCCCTGTAGTCAACCTCACATTGATGAGGGAAATGCAGATGAAAACTAGATGCAGCACCAGTGAAAGGGGTAATCTCCAGGGGTGGCATGGATGTAGTGAAACGAACACTCTCATACACTATTGGTAGAATGTTAATTGGTAGAGTTTTTCCAGAGGATAGTTTGTAACATTAAAAAAAATTCATATGTGCATACTTCTTCAGCAATTCCACTTCAAAGACTGTCTTCAAGACATGCTTACTCTCTGCACAAGGATGTCAAACAAGAATGTGCATCGCTATGCTGTTTGTACTGATAAAAAGTTGGAAACAGCCTAGATAGCCATCAGGAGGGAATGACTGAGCTGGGCTCCAGTTTTTCTCTGGCATACTACCTAGCATTTAACAACCACAAAGAAGATATGCATGTGTGTATGTGTGTGTGGAGGGGAAAGCCCAAGATATAGAAATACATTTTAAAAATCTCAGAACAATATACTTGGCTTCAAAAAATGTATGCAATACAATGAGATACTGCTTCATATCCACTGGGATAGCTATAATAAAAAAGACAGATAATGGCAAGTGTTGGCAAGAGTGTGGAGAAATTGAAATTTTCAGGTGCTGCTGGTGGGAATATAAAATGGATGGCAGCCCACCAGGCTCCTCTGTCCACGGAATTTTCCAGGCATGTGTCCTGGAGTGGGTTGCCATTTCCTTCTCCTGACCCAGGGATCGAACCCGTGTCTCTAGCATCTCCTGCCTAGGCAGGTGGGTTTTTACCACTAGCACTACCTGGGAGGCCCAAATGGAAGCAAATGTTCACAAAAAAATGTGTACACAAATGTTCATAGCAGCATTATTCATAATAGTCCCAAAGTGGAAACAATTGAGATACTCGAAAGCTGATGAATGGATAAGGGAAATGTGGTATGGCGCCATACAATAGAATATTATTCTGCCATAAATAGCAGTGAAATACCAATAACATGCTAAAACATGGATTCACCTTGGAAACTTTGTGCTAAGTCGCAAAAGATCAATATTTTATGATTCCATATAAATAGTCCAAATAGGCAAATCCAGAGAGACAGACAGTAGTTAGGTGGTTGCCTAAGACTTTGTAGGGGATGACAGCTAAAGAGTAAGGGATTTATTTGGGGATAATGGCAAGGTTCTAAAATTGAATGCACTGCTGTGTGCACAGCTCTGTAAATATACTAAAAGCCATTTAATTGTACACTTAAAAGGGATGAGTTGTATGATGTGTGGATTGTATCTCAATAAAGCTCAAAATGCCCACACATACAAATAAATACAAAATTTTTCAATGAAATTTTGTCTAAAATAGCAAAAGAAAATAACCTAAATATGCATCAATAAGTAAATTACTGTAAATGTACCACCATGGAATAAAATGTAATACTATGCCAAAGGCAAAGATGAAGTTCTATATGAACTGACATGGTATGATCTTTAAGATGTATAATGGGACTTCTCTTTAGTGCAGTGGTAAAGAATCTGCCTGCCAGTGCAGGAGCCATGGGTTTGATCCCGATACAAGAAGGTCCCACATGCCACAGCTGCTGAGCCTGTGCTCTAGAGCCTGTACTCCGTCAAAAGAAAAGCCACTGCAAGGAGAAGCTTATGTACTGTAACTAGAGGGTAGCCCCTGCTCGCAACTAGAGAAAAGCCCTCACAGCAACCAAGACCCAGCAGCTGATAAACGAATTAATAGAAGTGTTTTTTAAAAAGTGATGTGTCACCAAGTGAGAAAATCAATGTACGGAATAGTGTGTAGAGCATGTCCCCTTATGGGAAAAAGAGGAGAAAGAATGTTTATGGGTACTTGTGTTTTTTTCTGTGAATAGACCAGGGTTAGCAAACTATAGTCCACAGGCCAAATCCAGCCTGCTGCCTACCTTGATACAGCCCAGCTAAGAATGATGTTTAGATTTTTCAACAGTTGAAAAACAATCAAAAGAAGACTATTATCTCACCATACACAAAAAAGATATGAAATTCAAGTTTCAGTGTTCACAAACAAAGCTTTATTGGCACACGGCCGGGCTCATGAATTAGTTTATTGTCTATGGTTGCTTTCTCAATATGCTGGCAGAGTTGGGTAGTTGTGACAGAGACCATAAGCTCACCAAACCTAAAATATTTATCATCTGGTCCTTTCCAGACAAGATGTGTCAACTTCTGGCCTAGCTTATTTGGAAGGATGCACTGGAAATCGATGACCTGGCTGTCTGCTCTGAAAGGGGATTGCTCATCCCTGGCTGGGGGATGGGGTTGGAGGGAGACTTCTCATGGTAAACCCTTTTAACCCTTTTCTCCCCCCTAATATTTATTTCTTTGGCTTTGCCAAAGCTTTTTTTCTTTTAGCTGTGGCACTTGGGGTCTTTGAGCTTCGTTTTGGTGTGGGGGATCTTAGTTGCAGCATGCAAACTCTTAGATGTGGCATGTGGAATCTAGTTCCCTGACCAGGGATTGAACCCAGGGATTGTGTTGGCAGTATGGAGTCTTAGCCACTGGACCACCAGGGACATCCCTGAACCTAAGTTTTAACAGTCACCAAAACAAAAAAAAACTAACTTCTGGCTTAGCTTATGCTTCTGCAAGTGAACATGTGATGTACATATGTAGAAAAATGTTTCAACAGACATACATCAAATGTATAACTGAGGCTTCTTGGAGGGAGTGACTGGCTGGGGAAAGTGGAGACAAGTGGCTGAGGAAGGTGGAGTCAAGAGTCAAGTCAGGAGTCATGTTAACTTGTGCAGTTAAAAGTAAAGAATGCACACTTTCTAGAACTGTGTGTTCCTAGAAGTTGTGGGCTACATCTAGGGACTCTCTGCAGTAGTTGGTGCAGAATGTGGCCCACAATGGGTGCTGAGATGCCTAATGAATACAAGGGCCCAGGAGATGAGTGTCAAGAGAGAAAGTGCACTCGCAGGCCTGCATAGTTCATAAGGTACTGGGGTATGGGCGGAGGATAGCCGGGAAGAAGGGAGGGGAAGAGCAAGAGTGTCTGAGCAGGAGCGCTGTCCCTAGTGCCCTCCCAGTCCGAGGCTGTCAGCAACCAGGGGGCTTTGGGCACTGTGGTTGAGAAGTCCTAGCTTTCTGGAGTGCTAGAGGCATTTTAGCATCTCCCCACTTCCCTCCCCCGATAAGATTACCCAGTTTTTGTCCTTTACAGACTCTCTTGAAGGACACTATGGGGATCTAGCTGGGGGCTTGTGCAAACCAGCTGTGCCTGATTCTCCCCAGCACTGCTTTCTCAGCAAGTGCCATCTGTGGTGTCACAGCTCTCTGGGGGGAGAGACTCTTCCCACCTGCTGTCCAGCACTGCTGGAATCCTCTGCCCAAGGACCAAGCTGTGGGGGCTGCTGCAGAACTGGACAGATGCTCAGGGGACTGAATATCTTAGTTCCAGGGACATCTGGCCACAGGGGTGTCTCACACAGGGACAAAACAGGTCACCTCTTGTCCTCATTCCTCTATGAAAGATGACATGAGTTGGAGCTATATAAAATAAAGCTGAAGCAGTCATTCCAGAGGAACTGCCTTTCATGTCCTGTTTTCTGTACTTCTGAACTGGACAAAACCACCAACATTCCAAATTAGCAGAAAAACCAGAATGTCCTGTTGAACAGAATGTCCTGTGGAAACAATCCATCAATGAACTTTTACCTAGTGACTGCTTCACCTGACCAGTGAAGTATTAATACAAATCTAGATTTACCTCATCTTTTATCAATGAACACTTCACTGGATGAATTACCTTGACTTGCACCAGTGAACTTTTCTTAAGAAACAGCTCACCTCATCTACATCTCTTTTTCCCCATAAACATCCTGAGACCCTTTCCTATCATGAGGACACTAATTTTTTTTTCTATCTAAATTGTGTATTCTGAATTGCAGTTCTTTGGTCCTAATTAAATACCTTGTCTCTGAATTAAACTTTCATGGTTTTGTTTTCAGGTTGACACCTTCNAGAAACAGCTCACCTCATCTACCTCTCTTTTTCCCCATAAACATCCTGAGACCCTTTCCTATCATGAGGACACTAATTTTTTTTTCTATCTAAATTGTGTATTCTGAATTGCAGTTCTTTGGTCCTAATTAAATACCTTGTCTCTGAATTAAACTTTCATGGTTTTGTTTTCAGGTTGACACCTTCTTCCAGAATCAAGGCCCCTGTTTTATTTAGGGAATCCTTTATGTTCAGTTCATGCATCAGCAGTTTGGGTTCCAGATTGAATGTATGATTCATGGTTGGCCAATCAGAATACTCCATTTTCCTACTCATGGTGATTGGTTCAAAGATGGGCATGTGACCCAGGTCAAGCGAAAGAATGTCACCCTTGATTTTTGCTGGAGTTATGGCAGAAGAGGTATTGTCTCNAACTGTTCCCTCTGCCTGGAAGGCTCTCCCTTTCTCCTCCTTTGTTTAATGAATTCCTATTCATTCTTTAGGTCCCAGTGTTGATGGTACTTTCTTTGGGAGGTAGATCTGGTTTAGGTGTCCCATCCTCAGTGTTCTGTAGCTCCCTTATCATATATCATGATCTTATCTTCATATTTTATTTTATGTGTCTGATCCCTCAGGAGACTATAAGGTTCCTGAAGGAAAGCCCATGTCTATATTCTCTATTACAGTCTCAGCATTTGCCACCCCATAACAATCCATTAAATAAATAAATAAGGTGTAATCGGGAAGCCTGAGGCAGTTACTTGCAGTGATCATTTCAACCACTAGATGACATGCCACCATGACATCCTGACGGGAATGGGCTGAGAGTGGGGGTAAAATGGAAGGTTGAACAAGTTGATGGTGAGGCAAGACTCCCCAGTGGCTTTCAGTCTTCTCCAGACTAAGACCTGGAGACTTTCATGAGCCCTAAGCCTATGTGTTTGGAAAACTTTGCTCGGGTCATTGCCTTTCTGCAGAATCCCGTTTCCAACAAGGGTTACATGTTTTGTGTGTGTGTGTGTGTGTAAAATTAGTTCTCCTCTATTTTTATTTATTTATTTTGATAATTAAAAATATGTTGCTGCTTGAGCAGGGACTACTGTTTGTTGTGGTGTGAGGGCTTCTCACTGTGGTGACTCCTCTTGTTGTAGAACATGGGCTATGGGTGCATGGACTTTAGTAGTTGTGGCTCACAGGCCCTAGAACTCTCAGGACTCAGTACTTGTGGTGTGTGGGCTTAGTTGCTCCTCAGTATGTGGAATCCTCCCGGACCAGGGATCAAACCTGTGTCCTCTGCATTGAAAATGGATTCCTATCCACTATACTACCAGGGAAGTCTTTGATCATCCATTTAAACAAGAGGACAGTTCTGGGGTACAGAGCCTTCTGTGGGAAGGGTTACATGTCCATGCTACACATCAAATGCTTTTCAACTTCTCAGAAGTTTCTTCTTTTGCTCACCAAAGAGCTGTTTTTTGTTGCTGTTGCTATTGTCATTGATCACTTGAAATGGTTTTATAAATTGCTCTTTTTAGAAAAAAAATTACTGTTTAGAGAAAAAGGTGAATTTGTCAGTTTTAGGATCTGAAGTCCCACTGGTTCTAATCCTCCTATTCTGAATTTAGCCAAAACTTCTGCTTTCTGGCTTCAGAAACAACAAGAATATTTACTTCTTTTAGTCCTCCCTTCTATCACTAAGACATTTTGGCTTATTTTTCAAGAAGCCACATTTTATAAAAAGTCAAAAGTTTTTTTTACATAACCTCCTGAGAATTCCAGGGTATATGACATGTGACAACAACAAAGCAATGTTGAAATGTAGCCGCTGGGCAGCAGGCTGGGCTTACTTACTGTTAATATTTCCAGGACACCGGCCTTCTGGAACTATGATTTAAATTTGGGCACAACAAAATGAAACCAGTGCCATGAACATTCTGGTTCACTTCAAAATAATTAAAACCAAAACTTTGAATTGAGCCATGTCAAGAATTTAGAATCCCAAGCTCATCTGCCCATAAGCCCCCAACCTTCCCACACTATTATTATAATGCTGACATCACTTGGAGAATGTTTTTCCCTGGAAAGTAATGACAACCTCAGTTTGGCAGAAATTCAGTCACCTAGAGCCTTGCAGAGGTCTGGAATGAGTATTGGCCTAATGGAGTTAATTCTTGACTACCCTGTTGATGTTCACATGACTGTGTTAACTTTCCTGAGTCTTTGCTTTCTTATCTCTCCAGTGGAGGCAGCAAGACGGCCAGGCCCAGGCTGAGAGAAGCTGTTCGAGCCTCCTCTTTGTATACATATTTGACTTGGAGCTGGTTCCTGATCAGTACAGCCGCAGAAGCAGTTACAAAGGACCCTGGCAATCTGGCTTTTCCTGGACTTCCCTGCTCATGGCAATCACTGGCTGTTATAACCTTCATATCTGAACAGGTTGGGAATTCTTTAGAAATGGCCTTATTTGTCCTTCCTACAATCCAGCCAGGACAGCAGCCATAAGAATGGCTTTGTGTTTCCTTGAGCTGTTGATTAGAGGGTGTGAACAACAAGAGCTAATTAGTCCTGGGCTTTGCCCTGAGACTGCCCAAAGTGGCACACTGGTAGTGGGGGCCAGGCTAGGGACCAGGGCTCCTGGCAGCCCAGCAGTGCCTCTGCCCTCCCCTGGGCTGTTTCCAGGTGCTGTGTGTGTGTGTGTATGTTTGGGGGTTGATATGAATCACAATCACAGTCCTCTCTCAATGAGAATGTCACGGGTGGCCACCAAAATGGATTCAGTACTGGGCTCACTGTTGTTGGCCAGGGGAGTGGGGCTTGAAACCAGAGGAAAAAAGACCCCTTCTCTGGCCTCAGAGATCCTGGTGTTAATAAACAAGAAAGATAATAATATAAAGTAAGGCTGCTTATAACTCCAGTGTGAGGTGAGGTCATGTGTCCTTTGAGATAAAATAACCATTGACTGGAGCCCTATTCCTCCTTAGTGGGAAGGCTGATGCCCTCCTAAGCTTTCTGCAAGTCCCCAGGGTAGTTGTCTTCCCTGGGTTCCTGCTGTCTCTGAGCCTATTTGATTTCAGGGTGACTGGACCCATCTTTCCTTGTTTGCCCCCTAAACTGTCCCTCCAGGGATCTGAGGGCCGAAGGTCTGGTAGCTGATAAGGCAGCAAGGGTGACCTAACCGCTGGCCAGCCCTGGGCTTGTAGGCCCTTAGGCCACCCACCCTGAGATCTCCACTCTGGCCACCCCCATTCACAGACCCTAGAACCGTATTTGCATGCTTGGTCCCTTGCCCTTAGAGTCCACTTTTCCACCTGTTGGAGCTCCCCTAGGAATACAGTTTCTATCACTGTGTCATTAGGAACAGTGGATTCTCTGCCTCTATGTATGCTGATCTCTTCGAACATTCAAATTCATTAATGTGGCATGCTAAGGAAAGGCCACCTGTTTTTTAAATTTTGTTATTGTTGTTGTTCAGTCACCAAGTAGTATCTGACTGTTTGAGACCCAATGGACTGCAGCACACCAGGCTTTCCTGTCCCTCACCATCTCCCAGAGTTTGCCCAAGTTCATGTCCATGAATTTTGTACCATATGCAAATTGTTATTTATTTCCAAAAAACCAAGTAACATTTTGAGCAAGAGTTTCCTAGAATTCACCTTTACTGCAAAGAAAAACCAAAAAGGCTTTGTGATTTGAGCTTGTTGTCTCTGTTGTCTGTCTCCTGCCAGCCTCTCCCATGAAATCATTAGAAATGTATTCTTCCAATGATAGAAATTATGCCTTCTCTCTTAAAAAACAGAAGTCATTCCCATGAGTGAGAGTTTTAAATGACATCCGTTTCTCAAACTGCTCCTTTTTATAAGATGTCTCATTCATTCATTCAACAAAGGAAATGCTAAGGGTTCTATATAGAAGGCAAATTTTGTCTGGGCTAGAGCAGTAAGGGTGGCTTCCTGGGAGGTGGGAATTGACCTGGAATATCAAGGCTGGGAGAAGGAGAATTTAGGTGAAGACAAAGGCAGGGCAGGTAGAAAGTGGGAGTGGGGATTGACAGGTACAGGGAATTAATAATAACCTTCTATTCAATCAACAAGCATTTATGTGGCTCCACATGGTTCAGAACCTTTGCTAGACTCTGGGCTAGAGAGGCAAACAGACACAGGTGATTCCGATAGAGCATGAGCTCGTGGGAGCCAGGGGAGAAACACGGGTCATCAAAGGGGCGGAGTCTGCCTTGAGGGAGACCAGGAGCAGCTGCCTTGAGAGAGTGACGTTGAATCAGAGATGGGAAGAATGTGTGGGTGAAGCAGAGGGAATGTTGTTTATGAAATTCCCAAGTCAAAGAAGAGACTGGTAAGGAAATGAAGAAGTCCAACATGGTGAATTCCTAGAACTGGGGGAGGGAAGAGGGGAGGAATAAGGGAGGAAGGACCTGATCCTGAGGGTGGTGGCAGACAGAGTGGCTTTTAGCAGGGAAGTAGCACAACAGGTCTGGCCGAGCTTTAGAAAGGCCCCTAGGCTGCCTTGGCAGGCACATTGAAGTGAAGAGTCTGAGAAGCAAAAAGGAGTGTTTCGAAAGGGGTTGCTGCACTCCTGCCAAGCTCTGGCCCCTGGCGAGGGTATGACTGAGAGAAGAGACTTTGTGTTGGGCCACAAGCAGGCAGGGAGGGGGCCTAGGACAGAGCTCACACTGGGGAGGCAGAGAGACGAAAGGATTTGCAAAGATGGCCTCCCAGACAGGTCAGAGTGGCTGGGGGTGGCACTCGGGGGAAACAAACTGAGGGGTGCCAAGGCAAGGGAGCCACTTCTCTTCCCCCAAGAAGGGGTGCTGCACCACAGGCTTTCCCAGGGGTGAGACAAGTGCTCCTGGTGGCCAGCGTTCAAGATAGGCATGGCCTAGTGTCTGTTGGCTCACATGGCGAGAAAGTTCATCACTTTCTCAACTCTCCCTCATCCTTCCAGGAGAAAGCCTCAGTTGGGAGCTAGCCTGTCTTTAACATCTCTGACGTTTCTGCCCTCCCTGTTTTACAAAGAGAGAGCAGACCTCAGGCTCAGAGCCTTCAGCCGGCCACAGAGTCTAGCTGGGGTTTGCTAACATTTCCTTGCATTTGTATTTATGGCTGCCTTCCATTTAAGGTAAGTGAAACCAGATTTCCAATTAGAACAGTGATAGCAAGCTTTGTTTTTAAACAAAGGCANATTCAACCTGTCCCTGTTTCCCCCTGAGGGAAATGATTCACATCTTGCCCTGCTGTCCCCTCCAAAGCTCCTATTGCACTCAGGGAAGAGTTCTCAGCACAGGCCATTTAGCCTGGCCTCGGGTCCTGTCTGCTTGAGTACCTGGCTCTTGAGCCCAGAACTCAGCACAGGGACTGTTGACAGATGTGTTCCATGACCTCCCAGACTGAGGACTGTGCCCTGCCTCCTGACATTGGATGCCAGACATCCTCACAGCCATGCTCTTCCCTGGCCTTCTGGAATAAACCCTTGAGACTCAGCCAGTGACCTTCAAGCTGCACATTCTTTTGTCCACACTTCAGGTGTCCACTGTGCCCTCAGGGACTTGCCCTTGTCTTTACAAAATCCTCTGAAACTGCTCCAGCCCCTGACTGACTCCACACCTACTTTTTCAGCAGAGTACTTGGATATGGTTTATAGATAGATTAGAGCCAAAACTTGGATACCCCTTCTCCCCCTCCTCCACACCCTCACAATGAGCAATGAAGGTCAAACTCACTGGGACCAACTCAGTCTAAGATAATATAATCCCATGAAGGCGTCCAATGATGGTGTGGACAGTGTCACTGGAAGAAGCAATAGTTAGAAAATGTCAAGAGATTCAAAAGCTGTGCCACAAAGCCTTAACAAATATGAAAACCTTTTGCTATAGGAATTCCACCTTGAGGAACTCATTTTGATAAAATAATGCATGGAAGCAAGATGAATTTATGAGGATGTTTACTATAGCATTACTTATCACAGTAAAAAATGGAAAGTGACAGAAATCCATCTCAAAATGGGAAAGGCACAGGGAAGACTTGTTGGCCCATGGAATCCAAAGGAGAGTTGAACATTCAAGATTTGGGAAGGACCACAGTGTAGCCAGATCTTAAGAACTGGAATCCAGTTTCAGCTCCAGGACTCACTCCTCATCTGCCATATTTGCTTCTCCCTGTGTACAAGACTGACTTTCTCACTACAGACCAGACAGCAGGGAGCAAGGTCTGGAGCACAAGAGTCTACCCGAAGCTGTTTCTAACCTTCAATCCAGGAATCCCAAGCAAAGAATGTATTGGCTACCTTAGGTCAAGTGCTCAAATCACAGTCAATCAATTGTGGGCAAGGCAGCTAAGCACTGTGATTGGCCCAGCTGGATCAAGACCTGCCTCTGGACCAATCCACTAAGACTGGGGAGGGGTCTCTTTGACATAATGAAAGCTCCTGAATTAAATGAAAAACATCATTTCCCAGGAAAGGGAACTGGACCAGCAGTCTCAGTGATCCTCTGCCTATTGGTGATGGAAATGGACAACAAAACAGTAAGCACAGTAAGGCCCCATTTCTGTAAAAACATAGGAGTAAAAATGTCTGAAAAGATATTCTAAAATGTTAAAAGTTATTTTCTTGCAGTTGTGCTGTGTTTTCTACAGTGGACACCAATCGTTTGTGGTATTTAATTTTTTGAAAAGAGAAAAGTTATAATTTTTTCTGTGAGTGCAGAACATTGACTTGGGATGTTGTCATTCATGCCTCTCTCCTTCAGCCAGCTCATGGGGATTTGAAAAACAAAGAATTCTGTGAACTGCAGACCTCATTCACATCTCCAGTCATCCATCCATCCAACAAATAAATATTTACAGGAAGCCCAATGGGTGCCAGCCAGCAATATGTGCTGGAGATGCCATGATGACTAAGGACCAGACCCTGCCCTCAAGGAGCTCACAGTCTGGCAGAAGAAACAGATGAATGCCTGACCAGTTATAAGAGGCTTAAAACAGAAGTGTCCATGGCAAGCTAGGAAAATATAGACCAAAGAACAACACATTCTGTGTAGGACGATCTTGAAGTGGTATGGAGACACTGGGCTTTGTACTGGGCCGGGAAGGTGGAACATGCAGCAAAGGGCTTATGAGGTGAAGGAAACAGCACATGCAAAGTGCGGAGTCCACCAGTAGGACCTGCAGAAGGCAGGGAATTGGGTGTAGCACGAAGTCTCAGGGAACAGCCAGTGAATTCCACTCGCTAAGCATTTAGGGAGCATCTATGACAGGTCAGGCTTCTGGCTAAGGGTTTGCTAATGAGATAGAAAAGCTATTTGGGATTAGATTCCAGAGGCCTTTGAATGTTGTTGTTCTATTTCTCTTCCAATAACACAAATTTAAAATGTGGATGTGAATTTACCCCTTCTCCCCTAGGTGAGACAAAGATCTTCCCCACTCATGGGGCCTCTCAACTGTCTTCAGCTCAGACATCCCCACATTAGGGAAGGAACTGGGTTGGTGGGGGGGAGGGAGTATTCAAACTTCCTGCAACCTGAGTTCTGTAATTCCACACATGTGCCAAGGACACTGGGAAACCAGTTATTGGGGAAAATTTCCCCTGGATTGTTAGCAAAGTTGGGCTGTGTTCAGGAGGTCCTAGCTGGGCTTCTCAATGAAGACCTAGAAACATTAGCACTACCCTTGCAGCTCCCGAGCTCTGGAGGGGCTCTGGGGAAGGGGGAAACGCTCTCTGTGATGTGTCTTTCATGTACTAAGCCGAATGACCTTGGCCTGAATCGCTGAGGGTTATGTAAGATTAGGTAGCCACTTAGTCAAAAATAGCTTTCATGCTGACTCCAGCCCGCAGAACATCATCCAAGCAAAGGGGGCACGGATGGGCCAGGACTGGGCACACATGGGGAAATTCCTGCCCTGGTCCTCCCCACTGAAAAATCATTTGAGAGTGCGAGATGGAACTTCAGAACTGCTGACAGGTGATGTCCCATGCTTGTCTGTTTGGCAGCAGAAATATGGCTGTTGTGCTGAAGCACAGAAACCAAGGGACCATAAAGACAGAAATCCAGTACAAATATTCAAATAAAAGTAAGAGGGTGCAGAGTGCACAGACAACACTGGGTTAGGAAATCTTCAGGTCTGCTATTACCATTGATACTCTAGAGCCAAGCACTTTCTTTTATTCATTTGACAAATACCCCCTGAGCTTGCCACCCTGTGCCAGAGGCTGTGGCAGCCCTGGAGGCACAAAAGTCAGTGATAGTCACTGTTCCTATTTTCAGGGAATTTCAGCTTGTGGTAATCTGTCTTCTACCCCATCCTAATAATAAGTAACCTTTTCTGACACCTTCCCTGTGCCAGGCACTGTGCAAGACGTTGGCACTCACAGTGAACAAGCCAGACACAGTCCAATGCCACATTCAGCTTACAGTCTAGAGGAAGTAACAGATGAAAACAAAAACCAGACAAATTGTCTTTACAATAAAAATTCTAATAAAGATGTGCTGAGGGCCCTTCTAGGTCTAGAGGAAGACCTTTCTGTTGAATGGTACTGTTTCTGATGTATTCAAGGCTTCTGCCTTGTGAAGGAGTATGTGAAGGTCCCCATTCTGCTCCTCTGAAAGTGACACTGGGGGAAAAATCACCTGGATCTTGTGTAAAGAATAGGCTTCTCACCCACTGCTGTTCAGAGTTCTGAGATTTTTTTTTTTTAATTTTATTTTTCATTTTTTTTTTTTTAGTTCTGAGATTTTTGGAGGACAATTTGCAACATTCATTAGCGCTTTAAAAAGATAGCCAATATTAAGGGATTATTGAAACATATTATATATCCTTAATGTGCCATAAGTGATAAGGTAGTCCTCTATACCACTAACATGAAAAGAGGTCCAAATGTTAAGTTAAAATTTTTTTGATTCAATAAGTTGTGTTAGAGAAATTATGAAGTTTGTGTATTGTTGATGGAAACATAAAATGGTTGCAGCCACTACAGAAAACAGTTTGACAGTTCTTTAAACAGTTAAAAAGAGAACTATTATTATATGATCTAGCAATCTCACTTTTGGATATATACCTCAAAGAATTGAAAACAAGGTCTCCAAGAAATATTTGTACACTGATGTTCATAGCAGCATTATTCACAACAGATAACACGTGAATGCAGCCCAAGTGTCTGATGACAGATAAATGGATAAGCAAAAGGGATGTTATTCAGTCTTAAAAAGGAAAGAAATTCTGACACATGCAACAACCTGGAGGACATTCCACTAAATGAAATTAGTGAAAGTGTTAGTTACCTAGTTGTGTCCGACACTTTNCCCAAGTGTCTGATGACAGATAAATGGATAAGCAAAAGGGATGTTATTCAGTCTTAAAAAGGAAAGAAATTCTGACACATGCAACAACCTGGAGGACATTCCACTAAATGAAATTAGTGAAAGTGTTAGTTACCTAGTTGTGTCCGACACTTTGGGACTCCATGCACTGTCTACCAGTCTCCTCTGTCCATGGAATTCTCTACACAAGAATACTGGAGTGGGTAGCCATTCCCTTCTCCACTGGATCTTACCGTCCCAGGGACTGAACCCAGGTCTTCTGCATTACAGGCAGATTCTTTACCATCTGAGCCACTAGGGAAGCTCAAATGAGATAAGCCAGTAACCAAATACTGTGTGATTCTGCTTATATGTCACTTAGAGTAATCACATGCTAGTAAAGTAATGCTCAAAATTCTCCAAGCCAGGCTTCAGCAGTACATGAACTGTGAACTNGGTATGGACCTAACAGAAGCAGAAGATATTAAGAAGAGGTGGCAAGAATACACAGAAGAACTATACAAAAAAGATCTTCACAACCAAGATAATCATGATGGTGTGCTCACTCACCTAGAGCCAGACATCCTGGAATGTGAAGTCAAGCGGGCCTTAGAAAGCATCACTACGAACAAAGCTAGTGGAGGTGATGGAATTCCAGTAGAGCTATTTCAAATCCTGAAAGATGATGCTGTGAAAGTGCTGCACTCAATATGCCAGCAAATTTGGAAAACTCAGCAGTGGCCACAGGACTGGAAAAGGTCAGCTGTCATTCCAAACCCAAAGAAAGGCAGTGCCAAAGAATGCTCAAACTACCACACAATTGCACTCATCTCATATGCTAGTAAAGTAATGCTCAAAATTCTCCAAGCCAGGCTTCAGCTATACGTGAACCGTGAACTTCCTGATGTTCAAGCTGGTTTTAGAAAGGGCAGAGGAACCACAGATCAAATTGCCAACATCCACTGGATCATGGAAAAAGCAAGAGAGTTCCAGAAAAACATCTATTTCTGCTTTATTGACTATGCCAAAGCCTTTGACTGTGTGGATCACAATAAACTGTGGAAAATTCTGAGAGAGATGGGAATACCAGACCACCTGACCTGCCTCTTGAGAAATCTATATGCAGGTCAGGAAGCAAACAGTTAGAACTGGACATGGAACAACAGTCTGGTTCCAAATAGGAAAAGGAGTATGTCAAGGCTGTGTATTGTCACCTTGCTTATTTAACTACTCTAGTAATAGCAAAATTTTCTTAATTTCATGTTCCTAATCTAGACAATTCTGACCTTTCTCTCTACTGATGGAGGCATCCATTTTACTAAGCCTATTACTAAAGACTTTTGGAAAGTCCTGCCATTTACTAAGATACTTTACTGTCAACTTTACCCTCAATCTTCAGGAAAGGTAAGAGAGAACAAATATAGATCTAAATATCAGATCGGGTAAACTCAAGAGATTCTTAAACTTCCATGGCCTACGGTATTGTCTTTAATAATAATGAGATAAAATCTTTCTGTGGTTCCATCAACTCTCCTACATACACCGAGAAATATCATCTTTCATTCCAAATTCCACATTAGTGCAATCAGACATGGCTAAGTATTGCAAGGAATTATTCATGCCATACATGAAGTTGTATAAATAGGTTAAAGTACCCTTTCCTCAATACCCTTTTAAATAACCCTTGCATGACCTGAAGCCCAGATAAGTGGTCTTTTGGAAAAGACATCAGAGAAAAACAAGTCTCAGTTCAGTTCAGTAGCTCAGTTGTGTCCGACTCTTTGCAACCCCATGAATTGGAGCACACCAGACCTTCCTGTTGGAGAAGGCAATGGCACCCCATTCCACTACTCTTGCCTGCAAAATCCCGTGGATGGAAGAGCTTGGCAGGCTACAGTCCATGGGTTGCTAAGAGTCGGACACGACTGAGCGACTTCACTTTTACTTTTCACTTTCATGCATTAGAGAAGGAAATGGCAACCCACTCCAGTGTTCTTGCCTGGAGAATCCCAGGGACGGGGG